>JARQOD010000003.1:299743362-299794738 GCA_033576555.1 Oophaga sylvatica | reverse complement strand
AACACAAAAAAAAAAAGGGTGTCCAAAGTTAAAATTGCTCACAAGACCAACAAACCAGGGGAAAAATGAAAAGTACGTATATTGCGAAAAGAAAAGGGGGTGGAGGGTAAAAGGAGGGGGAGACACAGATATACATGTCACCCCTTCTAAAACCCAAAAAAAGTCCCAAAAGCCGACAGGGCCCGGCCTTTCCCTGCCCTGCGACCTCGTGTCCCCGGGGTTTGTCCCGAGATGCGGGACCCGACGGCCAGCCCCCCCCCAATCGGGTGCAGTCCGTGGGGTCGGCGAGCCCCCCTGCGGTGGGGGCAGGTCTAATCATTTTTTTTAAATTGTCTCTCTTTTTTGAGATACACTTTAAACCTTTTACAAGGTCTATTGGGGGGCAAGCTCATGCACAGCTGCGAAAATTCCCAGTCCAGACGTCCAGTAAAGGCTGCAGTTAAAAATTTAAAATAAGGGATTGACTTGGGGGTCCACCGCAAGGCCCCTCCCGCCACTCCACCCCCCTGTGCCTTTTGGGGTGCCTCCCCGATGCTTTTTCACTTTTTTTCCCCGGGGCCCGAAGCATTTTTTTGAAAAAATTAAGTTCCAAAGTACAGGTGGTTAGCTTGTAAACCCGTGAATTCCGCTGATACGACACGCTACTACGCCCAAAATTATTGTCGTTTTTCGGAAAAACCGAACTCTTCAAAGTCTAGTTGCCCCCAGCAACACAACTCTCAAGTTCTTATCTTCATCTGCAACCTGGATAAATTCTAATCCGGGTTGTTTTGCATGTAGGACCTCTAAGTGTTTATGTTGCGTCTTTATTATGAATGGGGTGCAAGAATTTCAAATCTCGTACCACAGGCACCATTTTTAAAATAAACTTCAATTGCCAATCGTGCTACATTATTTATTTAATTGAGTGCGGTTGTGGGTTGCAGTACATCGGTCGGACGATACAGACGATTCATGCAAGGCTCAACAAGCACCGTCAAAATATCCGAAATGGTTCATGCTACACAGTCTCTCAAAACATTTCTCCCAATTGCAACAAAAGAATTTGAATTTGTTAAAACTCACGGTTATTGACCAGATACCACATGATATGCCTGATCGGTATAATAATCTAATAACAAGGGAGAGTTTCTGGATTTTTAAACTTGGTACACTGGCCCTGAGGGGTTAAACCTCACTATTGAAAAAGTCACGTAATATATGCATTTTGTTATTTATTTATTTATTTTCATTTATTTTTTCTTGTGTACATGATTTTATGTCGTTTTTATGTTGGTTTTATTCAATTTACCTGTGTTTTTTTTCTTTTTTACAGTCATATTTGCATTTTTAATCATGTGGGTGTTCTGATTAATTGCCTTTTTAATTTTCATTTGCTGCTCCACCTTTATATAGCTTTCCTACTCCATTCTATGTATAACTGTCACCTGAGGAAGACGGAGCTATTCCGTTGAAACGCGTTGTGGATATCAATAAATGAAGACTTTTTAATATCAGCTGAATTGCGTCCCTCGCGCTCCTTATGACCGGATTGCTTTATCATCACTTATATCTGATCCTCTCTTGAGGTACCCGGCCGGAGCTGCAGCGGACAACCTTAATCTCATCTGCCTTTATCGCCAGCCTGGCGCTCCTTTGAAACCGTCTATCTGAATTTGGTTGCAAAATTATTGTCTGGGTTAGATGCAGTTAAAAATTTGTAATTAGATCTACAGCCGGTGGCTGCTCTGCTGACTAGCAGACACTGCAACTAGGCCCAAAATTATTGTCTAAGATGCAGTTAAAAATTTGTAATTATATGTACAGCCGGTGGCTACTCCGCTGACTAGCAGACACTGCTACTGGGCCCAAAATTATTGTCCAGGCAAGATGCAGTTAAAAATTTGTAATTATATCTACAGCCGGTGGCTACTCCGCTGACTAGCAGACACTCAAGCTTTGGAGCAGACCTCTGATTCCAGGCTATAGTATGAGTAAACAGCTCTAGTCTTCACATTCAACCATCTGTGTTACCCCAAGCCATAGTGTATGTAGTTTCTTACGGTTAAAAGGGGGGTGGGGAAAGACCCAACCCACCTGTAATTGACAATGCCAACGTCACGTAAAACACAGCAAGGGACTCCAAAAAGAGTCTCCATTTTTTCCAAAAATTTGGGGCACAGACACCACTTAAGTAGCATCAATTGTCCCAGAGTTGCTTAAAATTGTTGGTGAGGTGATTTTACCAAATCCTCATGCTTTTACTCTCCCCAGGATGACACAGGGGTAGAAAAGTCCTTACGGATCCATGATTTGCTCATCTTTATGAACGTGAGTCTGTCTACATTCTCAGTGGACAGCCGCGTGTGCTTATCTGTCAGAATCAGCACACCACCAGCAGCGCTGAACACACGTTCAGAGAGAACAAAAATTATTATTTGAAAGCTGGTGGAGCTTAGTATAGATGGCCTATTAGAATGAGTACCACACACTGATACAGGCCCAAAATTATTCTACAGGCAAGATGCAGCTAAAAATTATTAATTTGAAAGCTGGTGGAGCTTAGTATAGATGGCCTATTAGAATGAGTACCACACACTGCTACAGGCCCAAAATTATTCTACAGGCAAGATGCAGCTAAAAATAATTATTAATTTGAAAGCTGGTGGAGCTTAGTATAGATGGCCTATTAGAATGAGTACCACACACTGCTACAGGCCCAAAATTATTCTACAGGCAAGATGCAGCTAAAAATAATTATTAATTTGAAAGCTGGTGGAGCTTAGTATAGATGGCCTATTAGAATGAGTACCACACACTGCTACAGGCCCTAAATTATTCTACAGGCAGGATGCAGCTAAAAATAATTATTAATTTGAAAGCTGGTGGAGCTTAGTATAGATGGCCTATTAGAATGAGTACCACACACTGCTACAGGCCCTAAATTATTCTACAGCAGGATGCAGCTAAAAATAATTATTAATTTGAAAGCTGGGGGAGCTTAGTATAGATGGCCTATTAGAATGAGTACCACACACTGCTACAGGCCCAAATTATTCTACAGGCAAGATGCAGCTAAAAATAATTATTAATTTGAAAGCTGGTGGAGCTTAGTATAGATGGTCTATTAGAATGAGTACCACACACTGCTACAGGCCCAAAATTATTCTACAGGCAAGATGCAGCTAAAAACGCTGGCTGCGGGCATGACAAGATCTCCAAGGCGTGAGTGTGAGCTCTGGCCATTTATCCAGATTGGAAGCCCAAATAGAGCAAGGGTCCAGTGACACAGTCATGGCTTCGATGTTCAGTTGGAGATACTCCTGTACCATCGTCTCTAGGCGTTGACTATGTGTCTGACTTCTTGTCTCCTGTGGCCTTGCAAAGGATGGGCTAAAAAACTGGTGAAAGGATTCCGCAAAATTGCTGTGAACACCAGCAGATACTGTGTTTCTTTACGGTTTGAGTGCTGAAGACTCGACAGTCCCACGGTTGGCAAGTTAGAACTCTGAGATTCACTATGTGCACCACTGGTGTTTTGTGAAAAAGCACATGTAAGATTCTGCAACAGTCTCTGCTGATACTCCTGCATGCGTGAATCCCTTTCTATGGCTGGAATTATTTCGGCAAATTTACTTTTGTACCGGGGATCTAACAGTGTGGCTACCCAGTAGTCAGGATTATTTCGAATTCTGACAATTCGAGGGTCATGTTGCAGGTAGTGCAGCAAGAAGGCACTCATGTGTCTTGTGCATCCGAAGCACCAAGTCCCTGTTGTGTTGGTGGCGAGGTACGACTCATGCTTCCTTCCTCTGCCCTCTCCCCCCAACCTCGCATAAACACAAATGTGATCAAGGTCTCCCTCATCTGATGAGTCTTCCATGCCCATCGCCAGTTCGTCATCCACTTCTTCCTGGGCTCCTGTACCTTCCTCACTAGTTTGGCTGCTACCATCCCTCTCCCCCTCCCACCTATGCAGCCGCCTTGGTGCTGCTGACCGTCTGCCGACCGTCTGGACCTTGCAGATGTTAGCCCTTCCGCATACAACTCCTCCTCTACTTCCTCCACCTCCTCTTGTTCCACCACCTGACTCCGAATTCTGTTTACCATCTGCTCCAGCATGTTAATCACCGAATGGTCATGCTGATAATGGCATCGTCAGCACTAAACATCTTCGTGGCCATTTCAAAACTGTGCAGAAGGGTGCATAGGTCCCTGATCTGAGACCACTCCTCCAGCGTGATTTGCCCCACCTCTGGATATTGTTGGCCCAGGTTATAATTCAGAACGTATTGCACCAGGTTTTGTCGGTGCTGCCACAGTCGCTGCAACATGTTCAGAGTTGAATTCCACCGTGTTGGCACATCGCATTTTAGCCGGTGAAGTGGCAGGCCCAACGTCTTCTGTAGAGATGTAAGTCTCTGAGCTGCGGGATGCAAACGGCGGAAGTGAGCACACAGCGACTGTGCCCTCTGCAGAAGGCCATGTAGTCCGGGATAGTGGGCTAAAAATTGCTGGACAACCAGGTTCAACACGTGAGCCATACAAGGCACGTGTGTGACATTGCCCCGGCGAAGGGCCGCACCCAGGTTTGCGGCATTGTGGCACACGGCCTTCCCTGGTTGCAGGTACAGTGGAGACAACCATTCATGAAACTGGTTCTCCAGAGCTGACCACAACTCCTCAGCTGTGTCACTCACATTTCCCAGACATTTCAACGTAAAAACCGCCTGATTACGTTGAGTGTTGTGAATGGACTTGAAATGAGTTCTGAGCAGAGGCTCCCTCTGGTGGTTACAAGCGGTACTGGACTGTCCAGTGAAGATTGTGAGGAGTGGGAATCAGGTGTTACTGACTGGTCTTATATAAGGGAGTCACCTTCCCATCAGGGTTGCCGGTGATCAATTGTTCTGGTCTCAATCCTTGAGTCCTGTTTCCTTTGTAGCCTGCTGTGTCGTGTCTGCATCTCCTGCTAACAGATAAGACATTTTCTTCTTTTTGTTTTTGTGCTTGATTTTTGCATTTTGTACTGCACTTCTGTGGGGGCCTTCAGGGTCCCCTCCGGGGGCTTTTGCCCTCTCAGTTTAGTTCAGCCACTGATGTTTGTACTTTTGCTTTTTCCAGTTTTTTCAGTGGCTGCTGTTTTGATTTTGTTACACCAGAGAACTAATTTAGGTGGTAGAGGTCGTGTGATCTCAGGTGATTTTGAAATTAGTAGAGTTGGTGCTTTTCAGGGTTTTTTGGGATTGCAGTAAGTGCCCTTCCTATCCTTTTCTATTTAGGTAGTTTGGGCCCCAACGTTTGCTCATACTATTTTCTGTCTGTGTCAGTATTTCATCTCGTCTAACCGCCAATACATGTTTGAGGGCTTTCTATGTTCTTTGGGGATCTGCTCCGGGGCAGATAGCTTTCCTCTTTCTATCTTTAGGTGTAGTTAGTTTCTCAGGCTGTGACGAGGCGTCTAGGACCAACGTAGGAACGCTCCACGGCTGCCTCTAGTTGTGGTGGTTAGTCAGGGTACTGCAGTCTCATAGATTCCAACTTCTCTGGTGTATTGCCTTTTTTACCTGCACTCCTCAGCTACCGAAACATAACAGTATCACCGGCCTAAAAATTGAAAATTGTATGGTACTCACAGAAGGGAAAAAATATTGTGAAAGAAAAAAGGTTGTCAGAGTTGTCAGAGATATTTTTCTGTTTGTTGCATTTTTTTTTTTCCCCTCTGTATCTCTGGGTGCTGGGGAGGATTTTTTTTTCTCAATGGAGTTTGCACAGTTGTCTGGCCGTGTGGATCAGCTTGCCACTGAGGTTCAGAGTATTGCTACCTATCTTGCTAGGTTGCCTGTTGTGGAACCTATGATTCCCATGCCAGATTTGCTTTTAGGGGATCGAGCTAAGTTTCAGAATTTCAAAAATAATTGTAAATTGTTTTTTGCCTTAAAATCTAAGTCCTCAGGGAACGCAGCGCAGCAGGTTCAAATTGTCATCTCTCTCCTGCGCGGCGATCCTCAGGATTGGGCTTTTTCCCTGACACCTGGGGATCCTGTTTTGAGTGATGTTGATGCATTTCTTCAGGCTTTGGGTTATTGTACGATGAGCCTAATGTCACTGATCAAGCTGAAAAAGCCTTGTTGGCATTAAATCAGGGTCTTGATGACGCTGAGTTATACTGTCAGAGATTCCGTAGGTGGGCAGTCCTGACCAAGTGGAATGACGACGCTTTGGCGGCCCTTTTTCGGAAGGGTCTGTCAGATAATGTAAAGGATGTTATGGTGGGATTCTCTGTCCCCTCTGGTCTCAATGATTCTATGTCATTAGCGATTCAAATTGACAGACGTTTGCGTGAGCGGAGAAGTATGCGTGGAATGGTGTTGCCTTGTGAACCTGCTTCTGAACCCATGCAGTGTGATAGAGTGGTGTCTGGGGCACAGCGTCATGAGTTTCGAAAGCAATGGGTTATGTTTCTACTGTGGTGATGCCTCTCATGCTATTTCAGTCTGCCCTATGCGGGAAGACGTTTTGCACGCTCAGTTGTCTTGGGTAGTGTTCAGACTAAGTTTTTATTAACTGTCACTCTGATATGCTCTCTGTCCTCATTTTCTGCTCAGGCTTTCGTTGATTCTGGAGCAGCTATTAACCTGATGGATTATGATTTTGCTAAACGTTGTGGGTTTCCCTTGATACCCCTACAGAAGTCTATTCCCCTACTGGGATCGATTCTACCCCTTTGGCTGAGAATAAACCTCAGTTCTCTACTCAGGTGATAATGAGGGTTGAACCTGATCATCAGGAGTGCTGTAAATTTTTGGTTCTGTATCATCTGCATGATATTATCGTACTGGGCTTCCCTTGGTTGCAGTCTCATAATCCTGTTTTGGATTGGAAATCTGTGTCTGTAACCAGTTGGGGCTGCCAATGTGTTAATACCAACACTCCTGTTTTTTCTGCCTCTCCCCAGGCTCAGGATGTTCCTGACTTTTTGATTGATTTTTCTGATGTGTTTAGCGAAAGTAAATCTGCATCCTTGCCTCCCCATAGGAGCTATGACTGCGCTATTGAATTAGTGCCTGGTAGTAAATTCCCTAAAGGTCGCCTTTTTAACTTGTCTGTACCTGAACATGACGCTATGCGATCTTATATCAAGGAATCATTGGAGAAGGGTCATAACAGACCATCCTCTTCACCCTTAGGTGCCGCTTTTTTCTTTGTGGCCAAAAAGGATGGTTCATTAAGGCCGTGTATTGATTATCGTCTTTTGAACAATATTACTGTAAAATATCAATACCCGTTACCTTTGATTTCTGACCTGTTTTCCAGGGTGAAAAACGCTACTTGGTTTACCAAGCTTGACCTCAGGGGGGCATATAACCTTATTCGCATTAAGCACGGGGATGAATGGAAGACGGCATTCAATACCCCTGAGGGGCATTTTGAGTACCTTGTGATGCCCTTTGGGCTCACTAATGCTCCTTCTGTCTTCCAGTCCTTCATGAATGACATTTTCAGGGATTTTGTGGATAAATTTCTGATTGTTTATTTGGATGATATCTTGATTTTTTCTAATGACTGGGACTCTCATGTGAAACGTTCGAACTGTATTCCAGATTTTTAGAGAGAATGCTCTGTATGTGAAGGGATCAAAGTGTCTTTTTGGCATACAGAGGATCTCATTTCTGGGATTCATTTTGTCCCCATCTGTTATTGAAATGGACCCGGTCAAGGTTCAGGCCATCTGTGATTGGGTCCAACCTACTTCATAAAAGGCTCTTCAAAGATTTTTGGGTTTTGCCAATTTTTATCGTAAATTTATTGGTAATTTCTCGGTTATTGTTAAACCATTGACTGATTTGACCAGAAAGGGTTCTGATGTGGTGAATTGGCCTCCTGAGGCAGTCTCTGCATTTCAGGAACTTAAGCAGAGATTCACTTCTGCTCCTGTTCTACGGCAGCCTGATGTTTCTCTGCCATTTCAGGTGGAGGTTGATGCCTCTGAAATTGGGGCAGGTGCCGTTTTGTCCCAAAAAGATCCAGAGACCTCTAAAAGTAACCCTTGTGCCTTTTTCTCTCGAAAATTTTCTCCTACTGAACGTAATTATGACGTGGGTAATCGGGAGTTACTGGCCATGAAGTGGGCTTTTGAAGAGTGGAGACATTGGCTGGAGGGAGCCAAACATCAGGTGGTGGTCCTTACGGACCATAAGAATCTGGTTTATCTGGAATCTGCCAAGCGACTCAATCCTAGACAGGCCAGGTGGGCCTTGTTTTTCACACGTTTTAATTTTGTGGTTTCCTTTCTTCCTGGCACTAAGAATGTTAAGGCGGATGCCCTCTCGAGGAGTTTCCTTGCGGACTCTCCTGAGTTATCTGATCCTTCTGTTATTTTGAAAGAGGGTGTAGTTCTTTCCGCCATCTCACCCAATTTGAGACTTGCTCTGGAGGGGTGTCAGGAGGATAGGCCCGAGCGCTGCCCTGTTGGAAAATTGTTTGTCCCGGACCAGTGGAAAAAGAGTGTGATGTCTGAGATTCATTGTCCGCGTTGGCTGGGCATCCCGGAATTTTTGGTACCAGAGACTTGGTTAGTCGGTCCTTTTGGTGGCCTACCTTGTCTCGTGATGTCAGGGAATTTGTGCAGTCCTGCGGGACTTGCTCTCGCTCCAAGCCTTGGTCTCGCTCTAGTGGTTTGTTGATGCCATTGCCTGTGCCCAAGAGACCATGGACCCATATCTCTATGGATTTCATTTCCGACCTCCCTGTTTCTCAGAGAATGACCGTCATCTGGGTGATTTGTGATAGGTTTTCCAAGATGATACATCTTGTGCCATTGCCTAAGTTGCCTTCTTCCTCTGAATTGGTGCCTTTGTTCCTTCAGCACGTGGTTCGTTTACACGGCATTCCTGAGAACATTGTGTCTGACAGAGGAGTCCAGTTTGTTTCCAGATTTTGGAGACCTTTTGTTCTAAACTTGGTGTTCAATTGTCTTTCTCCTCGGCGTTTCATTTTCAGACCAATGGTCAAACTGAGAGAACAAACCAGACATTGGAGACTTATCTAAGATGCTTTGTGTCTGCTGATCAGGATGACTGGGTCTCTTTTTTGCCTTTGGCTGAGTTTGCTCTTAATAATAGGGCTAGCTCTGCCACTTTGATGTCTCCATTTTTCTGTAATTCTGGGTTTCACCCTCGATTTTCTTCAGGACTGACGGAGGCTTCTGTCTGTCCAGGTGTTGACTCTGTTGTGGAGCGTATGCAACAGATTTGGGACCAGGTAGTGGAGAGGTTGTCCCTCTCTCAGGAGAGGGCCCAGCGTTTTGCTAACCGGCATAGGACTGATGGTCCTCGGTTTAAAGTGGGGGAGTTGGTCTGGTTGTCCTCAAGAAATATTCCTATGAGAGTGGCATCTCCTAAATTTAAGCCTAGGTTCATTGGACCTTATAAGATCATGGAGATTCTTAATCCTGTTTCTTTTCGTTTGCTTCTTCCAGGGACATTTAAGATCCATAACGTGTTCCATAAGTCCTTTTTTAAGAGGTTTGTTGAGCCAGTGGTTCCTACTGCTTTGCCTCCTGACCCTGTTCTGGTTCAGGGCAATATGGAGTTTGTGGTTGAGAAAATATTGAATTCTCGTTTTTCTAGACGGAAACTCCAGTATTTGGTTAAGTGGAGAGGTTATGGTCAGGAAGACAATTCTTGGGTGTTTGCTTCGGACATCCATGCTAGGAGACTCATCCATGCGTATCATAGAACTCATCCTGACCGACCTGGTTGCTCAAGTGAGGGTTCGGTGACCCCTCCTCAAGAGGGGGGTACTGTTGTGAATGGACTTGAAATGAGTTCTGAGCAGAGACTCCCTCTGGTGGTTACAAGCGGTACTGGACTGTCCAGTGAAGATTGTGAGGAGTGGGAATCAGGTGTTACTGACTGGTCTTATATAAGGGAGTCGCCTTCCCATCAGGGTTGCCGGTGATCAATTGTTCTGGTCTCAATCCTTGAGTCCTGTTTCCTTTGTAGCCTGCTGTGTCGTGTCTGCATCTCCTGCTAACAGATAAGACATTTTCTTCTTTTTGTTTTTGTGCTTGATTTTTGCATTTTGTCCTGCACTTCTGTGGGGGCCTTCAGGGTCCCCTCCGGGGGCTTTTGCCCTCTCAGTTTAGTTCAGCCACTGATGTTTGTACTTTTGCTTTTTCCAGTTTTTTCAGTGGCTGCTGTTTTGATTTTGTTACACCAGAGAACTAATTTAGGTGGTAGAGGTCGTGTGATCTCAGGTGATTTTGAAATTAGTAGAGTTGGTGCTTTTCAGGGTTTTTTGGGATTGCAGTAAGTGCCCTTCCTATCCTTTTCTATTTAGGTAGTTTGGGCCCCAACGTTTGCTCATACTATTTTCTGTCTGTGTCAGTATTTCATCTCGTCTAACCGCCATTACATGTTTGGGGGCTTTCTATGTTCTTTGGGGATCTGCTCCGGGGCAGATAGCTTTCCTCTTTCTATCTTTAGGTGTAGTTAGTCTCTCAGGCTGGGACGAGGCGTCTAGGACCAACGTAGGAACGCTCCACGACTGCCTCTAGTTGTGGTGGTTAGTCAGGGTACTGCAATCTCATAGATTCCAACTTCTCTGGTGTATTGCCTTTTTTACCTGCACTCCTCAGCTACCGAAACATAACAGTTGAGCCCTTCTGCCAGCATAGCAAGGATGTGTGCTGCAGGATCCCTTCTGCGCAGTTAGAAAGCCCGTGGCATGAACAGACAGGCTTTGGGTGCAGGTGGAGGACCGAGAGGAGGTTGAGGAGGAAGAAGCAATGGAGGAACTTCGAGATAAAGAGGATCGACGCACAACTCGTGGGGACGGCAAGACTTGGACAGCAGCCCCTTGTCCTGTTGTCACCATAGTTACCCAGTGCCCAGTCAGCGACTTGTAACGCCCCTGTCCATGCCTACTCGTCCAAGTGTCTGTGGTGAAATGCACCCTGTCACACACTGAGTTTCTCAAAGAAGCGGTGATGTTGTGTGCGACATGCTGGTGGAGCGCAGGCACACCTTTCTTTGAGAAGTAGTGCCGACTGGGCATTTGGTACTGGGGCACTGGGACGGACATAAGGGCTCGAAAATCCTCTGTGTCCACAAGGCGGAAAGGCAGCATTTCTGTAGCCAAGAGCTTGCAGATGGTGAAATTCAACCTCTTAGCTTTCTCATGGCTAGGAGGAAATGGTCTTTTACTTGTCCACATCTGAGTGACCGAGGGCTGGCTGTTGTGCGTAGATGGGGTTGAGTAGGGTGTCCCCGGACAATTGATGGTCTGTGAGGAAGATGCAGGCGCAAAAGTTAGGTTGCCTTGATCCAAAAGTGGTGCTCTCGATGTCAGAGAGCACTCAACACCAGCTGGTGTTTCCACTTCCAAATGAACTGATGACCTGCCAATCTGACTGGCTGTTGCTGGTAAAGAGGTGCCAGGTCTGAGTCTCAAAACAGGTCTGACTGCTGTCCCCCCAGTCACAGAGGATGAAGAGGCCGCGGTCGCGGATGCACAAAATGGGGCAGACGGTGGTTGGGCCGGCCCGCTAGTCCGCATTGTAGCACAGTGAGCTTGCCACTGCAACTTATGCTTCATTTGCGCAAGGAAAGACTAGAAGCAATGGGATGAAACTGAATGGGAGGAGACACAGATTAGATATTAGAAAAAACTTTTTGACAGTTAGGGTGATCAATGAGTGGAACAGGCTGCCACAAGAGGTGGTGAGTTCTCCTTCAATGGAAGTCTTCAAACAGAGGCTGGATAGACATCTGTCTGGGATGATTTAGAGAATCCTGCTTTGAGCAGGGGGTTGGACCAGATGACCCAGGAGGTCCCTTCCAACTCTACCATTCTATGATTCTATGATATCCATGTGACGGTTCATGCGTGAAGTACTCAAACTATGGATTTTTTGGCCTCTACTTAGCTTTTGGTCACAAATGTTACAGATAACACGAGTTAGGTCATCCTTATCGATGTTATAAAATGCCCGGGCTATGCAAGGCTTAGAACCCATGCGACCTGAAGAGCCACCTTGACTTGTGGTCAGAGGCAGAGTTGTGGTTGAGGATGCAGTTGGTGACGTGCTTCCAGTACTACGTCTCTGTCCTTAAAGGCGCACCCTGACCTCATCGTCACTCGAATCCTCCTCCACCTCCTCTGCTGACCTCATCGACTGTCTCACTGTGGGTTGACAGTAAGTGGGATCTACAACCTCGTCATCATCACCCTGTGTGTTCTCACCCCCGTCGTCCTCAGAGCCAACCTCTTCCTGCCCTGACACAAAACTCAAATTATCGCTCACATCTGGTATTTGAGTCTCATCATCATTTTCCTCATTGTCTCCACCAACAAGAGTTACAGTTTGGGAACGAGGGTCTACATTATGCTCAGAACCTTCTTCATCTGGTCCTGGATCAGACTCATAAATATTCTGGGCATCAGTGCAGATCATTTCCTCGTCTGGATTCACAGAAGCTGTGGAGACGACCTCTGATTCCCAGGCTATAGTATGAGTAAACAGCTCTGCAGACTCAATCATCTATTCTACCCCATACTCAGACGGGCAGTTGGAGACTTGGGAGCTGTGAGGAAGCAAGTGCGATTGGGGTGACACCTCTGAGGACTGGAGTTTTTGTGTTGTTGAAGTTGAGGTGGAGAGGCGACTTAAAGGAGCACTTGATATCTGTTGAACCACCTTATTTTTTTGTGCCTCATCTGGAATTTGTAACGATGGGCGTGCCCATAAGAAAGGGATCGTACCACATTGTCCACTAAAAGAAGTAGACATCTTAGTTTGGTTGGAAGATGGTCTTTCTTCTGCAGATGTTACTGTTGCTTTAACACCTACCCCACGGGCACAACATTTTTTTCCCTTCACAACACGCCAATTCCCCTTTCCAACAGCAGCAGGCCTTTTGCCACTCGTTTTGGTGGTTATCTAATTGACAACTGTGGAGTTGTTTCCACAAAAAACGATGGCTGCAAAAAATTCTTAGTATTTGAACGCGGGTGGAGCTTTGTATAGATGGCCTAATACAATGAGTACCACAGACTGCTACTATGCCCAAATTATTGTCCAATCAACGTGCAGATAGATTTTTTTTTTTTTTTTAAGGCTGGTGGACCTTTGTAGAGATGGCCTAATACAATGAGTACCACAGACTGCTACTATGCCCAAATTATTGTCCAAGCAACATGCAGATAGATTTTTTTTGTTTTTTAAGGCTTGTGGACCTTTGTAGAGATGGCCTAATACAATGAGTACCACAGACTGCTACTATGCCCAAAATTATTGTCCAAGCAACATGCAGATAGAATTATTTTTTTGTTTTTTAAGGCTGATGGACCTTTGTAGAGATGGCCTAATACAATGAGTACCACAGACTGCTACTATGCCCAAATTATTGTCCAAGCAACATGCAGATAGATTTTTTTTTTTTAAGGCTTGTGGACCTTTGTAGAGATGGCCTAATACAATGAGTACCACAGACTGCTACTATGCCCAAAATTATTGTCCAAGCAACATGCAGATAGATTTTTTTTTTTTTTTAAGGCTGATGGACCTTTGTAGAGATGGCCTCATACAATGGGTACCACAGACTGCTACTATGCCCAAATTATTGTCCAAGCAACATGAAGATCGATTTTTTTTTGTTTTAAGTCTGGTGGACCTTTGTAGAGATGGCTTAATACAATGAGTACCACAGACTGCTACTATGCCCAAAATTATTGTCCAAGCAACATGCAGATAGAATTATTTTTTTGTTTTTTAAGGCTGGTGGACCTTTGTAGAGATGGCCTATACAATGAGTACCACAGACTGCTACTATGCCCAAAATTAGTGTCCAGTCAACATGCAGATAGAATTTTTTTTTTTAAGGCTGGTGGAGCTTTGTATAGATGCCCTAATAGAATGAGTAGCACACACTGCTACTATGCACACAATTATTGAACAGGATAGATGCAGCGAATAATTAGGAGTGATTTGAATGCTGGTGTAGCTGACAAAAAGTGATAGCAACTGCTGTAACCTAGCCCTGAAAAGGGCTGCAATTACAAATAGTTAATGTCCCAAGTTGACCTATCTGTCTATTTAAGAGTGAGCACAGACCTGCCTGCTAAAACTGCTAGGAACTGATGTAACGTAGCCCTCAAAAGGGCAGCAATTATGAACTAGTCCCTACTCCCTAAACCTTCCTCTCTATTTATCAGCGATTTTGCTTGCAAGTCGCTGTTGCACAATGCACACACAATATAGCGCTAACAGCAGCAGTGCCGTCTAACACTAAGCTGCAGCATGGAGAAAATGGTGGCGAGGGGGGAAATGGCTGGGTCTTATAGGGCAAGGACATGTGACATACACAGCAAATGACACATGCCCTTGCTTGTGTGAAAAAAAGCACCTTGCTCCGTGTGAGCGCTGCTGATAGGCTGACAGACTGCACCGCCCACTGGAAATGCGGGAAAGAGAAAAAAAATGGAGATCTTCATTATCTCTGCAGAGATCCATGCTATGCCCTTCCCCCCTCCACGCTGGACACTCAAAATGTGTATTAACAGTGATTCTCAGCATAACTGTTAAAAAATCCAGTAACGATTTAGGTGCATGAACAGTTATCGAACATAATGTCGAACAGCCGGATTTTTTCCAAATCGTTCGGGTTCGTCGAATGACTCGAACACCGCCCAAAACAGCTCGAATTTAAAATTGGTGAACAGTTCTAGTCGAACACCGCTCATCTCTATTTTTGACCATCTTTTATTTTACTGCCATTCCTTGTGAAGCCCTTGTTCACCTGTAATAAAAATAAAATAATAAAGCAACATTATACTTACCTATCCGGTGTTCAGTCAGGTCCCTCGATGTAATCCTTCTGAAAGGGTTAACGTTTACTGCAGGGACCACAGCTAATGCTGCCAGCCTCGCAGTAAACCCCCTAATGAATCATCTCTTCTCCCAGCTGACAGGAGATGAAGTGATTAGTGTGGGAAGCTTAATTGATTGCTTCCCACTTTCACTTCAGGTCAGTCGGGGACACCGCACAGCATCAGTGACGTCAGAGGGAATCCCGGCTGACCTGAAGTGAACTGATTAGCAAAAATAGGTGATCCCCTAGAAAAAAAATGGCGTGGGGTCCCCCTATTTTTGTTAACCAGCCAGATGAAGCAGAATACTGAGGCATGGTATTTAAGGCTGTTAAGGATCCAATATCCATGAACCTTGCAAATCTGATAATACCAGTCTGCTTATCTTGGTTGGTTAACAAAAATAGGGGATCCCCTCGAAAAAAAAAATGGCGTGGGTCCCCCTATTTTTGTTAACCAGCCAAGTAAAAAGCAGACTGACTGCTGCAGCCTGGTATTAAAAGACTGTCAAGGCCCATGAATTTTGGCCCTCAACAGCCTAAAAATACCAGCCTGCAGCAGCCCCACAATTGGCGCATCCAAAGATGCGCCAATTGTGGCACTTTACCTGGCTCTTCCCACTTGCCCTGTAGCGGTGGCAAGTGGGGTAATAAGGGGTTAATGTCACCTTTGATTGAACGGTGACAATAAGCCCGGTTAATAATGGAGAGGCGTTAATAAGACACTGATCCATTATTAATCATAAAGTTTGAAAATGTTTAAAAAAGACACAGCCAGAATAAAGTCTTTTAATGAAATAATACACAACAGTTTTCCATATTTTTTATTGTACTCTCATCCTGCGATGCCATCGATCTCCTGTAAAAAATCAAAAATAACAAACCAACACAAATACTCCTTGTCCAACGTATTCCAAAATCATGAGTGTCCCACGACGAGTCCAGCTCTGCTACATCTGGATGCCAGGCTCAGCCTGACATCCAGATACAGCAGAGCTGCTTACCGGAGGAGATTCCCGGCGGTCACGTCGAATGGATGTCTCATGGCCAGCTTCTCGCGAGTGTACAGCTGGCCGAGATTACCCAGTCCCCGGCAGTCACGTGCAGTTATCGCGAGAAGCTGGCCTAGAGACATCCATTCGCTTACTTACCGGCTGTGTACGTTGGTTACCAGCCCGCTGATGCAGGGAGCTGGTAACCAAGGTACACTTCGAGTTTCCAGGTGCTGCGCGGTGCCTGGAAACCCGCTGTGTACCTTGATTACCAGCTCCCCTGCAGCAGCGCGCTGGTATCCAACGCACACATCGGGTTTCCAGGCACAGCCCCGCTGATCGCTGGTCTCCTGCCTGCCACACGCAGCGATGCGTGCTGGCCATTGGGAGACCAGTGATCAAAAAAATTTCCAGTACTGTGAAAAAATCCAGTTACGATTTTGGTGCACGAACAGTTATCGAACATAACCTCGAACAGCCGGATTTCTTCAAAATCGTTTGGGTTCATCGAACGGCTCGAACACCGCCCAAAACAGCTCGAATTTGAAAATGGCGAACAGTTCGCTTCGAACACTGCTCATCTCTACTTATCAGGTGAAATGACAGAGTCCCATAGTAAAAGGTAGCTAAAGCTATCCTGACCCATTTCCCTTTGTAGTAAAAAGGTTCTTCAGAGGATAATTCTGGAGAGATAAGCCAAACAATAGGATCAGTAAGTACAGACAGGGACGATATACTGTATCTCTCTAAATGCCTACTGCATAAATGTAGTTATGGCTGGGCCTGAGGCAGAAAGCATTTTGATGCATGTACAAGGACAACCGAGGATTAATGAATGTTTTTTGGATGTTTCTCTGTCCATGTTGCCTACTCCGCTTCCTCCAATGCCTCCTTATCCGGTCCGCGTAACACCGCACCACCAACTTCAGCACAGCCAAAGGGAAACGACAGCAGGCAAAACGCATTTGTTTTGGGGAAAATCCCACACCGTGCAGGAGCTGTGGTCAGGAATTAAACAGACCGGTGAGTGGTTGATGCCATTGAACCTCAACCCTGGTCTGGTGGTGTGAGATAACAGTCGAAATCTAGTAGCAGCTCTAGGCCTAGCCAGTTGGAGAAACATCTTTTGCCTGGTGCATGTACTGAATTTGGTCATGCAGAGCTTCTTGAAAAATTACCCCAAGATATCAGAGCTGCGGAAGAAAGTGTGGGTTATCTGTGCGCTCTTTTTGTGTTCTCATCTTGCTGCTGTTCGTCTGTCTGCGCTACAGCATCACTTCTACAGTCCCACCCACTGTCTCATATGCAACGTACCTACAAGGTTGAACTCCACCTTGCATATGCAGGAGAGATTGTGGGTTACTATCCCACTTCTATGCCTCCTTGAAAAAACAATTCAGGCGATGATGAATAAGTTGGTGGAAGAGGTACAGGGACCATTCACACCATATTCAGGCCAGTTGTCCACACATGGCTTGGAGAGTGGGTTCCTGCACCAACAGCTGCCAAGTACATAACTGTCCAGCCAGGGTAAAGTTTTGGAGGAGGAACAACCATGTTCACAACAGGGTGGCACTCAAACCAGCATCATTGGAGCATTTCTGGGGAATACAGAGGACACAAATGATATACCTCCCATTACGAACAGCTTGTCATTGCCTGTGGTCATCCTGGCACACATGAACGAATACATGCTGTAGTGCCTGTGCAATGACCACCGAGTTGACTGGATTGTTACCATTGATAACTTTTAGGTGGCCATGTAACACAGGTACATGCATGCAGTGACACAGAGCAGGGGTTAATGATTATTCACATTATCTTTACAGGAATAACCTCCTCACAGGGAGAAAACAAGGTGAAATACAATTAAAGGGCTGAGGGTTAAACAGGGTAACCATTATTCAGATTAAGGCCGGGATCACACTTGCGAGGAACTCGCACGACTCTCTTGCGAGTTTCTTGCATCACCACCCGGCACTGCCGCCGGCACTCTGACTGAAGCATGCGGCTGCATAGAAATACATGCAGCCGCACGCTCCGATCCAAATGGCGGCGGCAGTGCCAGATGTTGATGCGAGAGACTTGCACAAGAATCGTGCTAGTTTCTCGCAAGTGTGATCCCAGCCTAACAGTCTATCAGTTTCATTTATCGGGACTCGGTCATCCATTTCTCTCTGAGTCTGATGGCTGTTTGTCTGCCGGCTGAGGCTGGTGCTGAGTCTTCAGGCTTCCCCGCCTAACAAACGGTCCTTCTGCCAGCAGTGGGCGGTCACCAGTTTTGCCCGCTGAGCCCTTAGACCATTACACTGCTCCTGCAGCTGGGAGCCTTTCCCAACAATCTCCCACTCTGCATGCTCGGCAGTCAGGAGTCTCGCACCACAATCTCCCATTCCCCGGTCCCTCCTGCACTCATGCCCTTTCACTACCACACGGACTAACACTACCTGCGGCGCGGAAAAGATTAGCTCACTCCTCTGGCGGGAAGTCTCCCTTGCTTCCTTGACCCAATAGCCCTTATTCCTCTCTGGCTTACCACGTCCCCTCTCTGCTGGTTATGGGTCCATTCGATCCTCAATTTCCTTCCCCTGCAAAAGGGGAGTAGGCTCCAGCAGTTCTGGACCCGGTGCCCAGTCAGCACCCACAGCCCAGTTTTCTCTACACCCCCGCTCTCCTTAACTCGCCATTCCACAGGCGAGAGCTCTTTCACCAGAAGTTCACAATTCTCAACTTCTGGGATGATTTGTTGTGAAATGAATTGATCTTGCTCATAACGGGTTTAGTCACTCCAGCCATCGTTTGCTCTGATCGTCATAATCTGGATTGACTGATGGGGGGTGGGGAGCTACTTTGGTTCAGTGGATGGCGATGTTCACGTATAGTTACTCAGTCTCTCCCATCCATCTCGCCACACTCCTTCCTTTTTTGAACTTGCCAGTTCTCAGGTGAGAAGAGTCTTAATGTCCTTTGGAGTTGGGCCAGATGCTTACAGTTTTCGCACCCATTTCTGCCTCTCTTGCACTACGTTTTGCCAAAGATAATCGTTGTGCGCATATCGCATGGATGGAACACCAGCGTGAACATGCTGAGCACTTTAAGGCACCTCTTGAATTTTCTCATCAGGAATACTCAGAACTTCAGGTACCTCATGAAAAAATTTCGTCATCTGGCTCTCCATGGCATTCAATGTCCTCCTCCACCAAATCATTTGACTGCGCACTAGGTGTGAGCCCTACCTTTGCCTTTTCACTGGGACTGCCGTCATCTTCAACTTCCTTGGCGCCCACCATCTCCACCCGATTCACTGCCATGCTCCTGAGTAACACAGACATCTCACTGCAGTCAAATGGTTCCTTCTCCCTCACTTCTCAGCATCTGGTGCCATGGCTCTGCCTTGCTCTGCATAAGGCTCCCCTCTGTTTTCACTGTACCATTTGTTCCAGGTCTCCATCCGTTCTCCTTGGGCACTCTGCAACAGGCGGACCTTCTCTCTCCACTCTGTTCTTTGGGGGTGGGGTTTCCTGTCCAAGGATCATCTCCTCCAGTGGGCATGACCGTTGGAGGAGTAGGCGAATCTTCATCGTTGAGATATAAAACGAATAGTTTGCGCACATAAAAAACTCAAAGGACACAACAAAATAGGTATTATGAAGATATATAGATGTATTGGATTAAAAAAGCAAGTGGGAAACACCTCAAAACAATAATAGGTAATCACAGGTATATATTGCACTACGCCCAGTGGGAAAAAGGTGATGAGGAAAGCCTAAATTAGCAAGAGGTTGTCAGCCCCAAACCAATATGCATACAATGACCAAAATACTGATAGCTTAGGATATATAATATAATCACACTGCGTGAAAGTCAAAAATGCGTACTCCCAACAATAGGGCAGGGAATATAACAATGGTAGAGATCCTCCAAGTGCCTCTAGTGAAGATAAAAAATTCCTAAAAAAATTCCTGAAAAAAATATTTTGAAAAAATGTTAAGTGAAACTGTCCTGGCCGGTGACAGTTCAATGATAGTCACTTCCAGGGATTGATAGAAACACACCTGCAAAAGCAGGTATTACCTTATGACCCCGATGGGTCTCTCGTAAGGGACAGTCCTCCTTCAGCTCCCTACGTCCTGGAGCAAGAATCCGGGCAGAAACTCCTTCAGCCTCCCGTGGCCTAGTGGTAGTCCTGGTGTCGGTAGCTAAGAACCGATCTTCCAAAGTCTCCTCGGCCTGGTCAGGACCGTCTGCTGGTAGAAGTGAATGCACTAGTCTGAGCAGGACCTGCCGTGACGAGCCAGGTCACGTGCCTCACCAAATATGGAACGGTAGATCGTATCCAAATATCCGCAATGGAGATGGAGATGTGACTATCGTTGGGCCTCCTATAGCCTCCAGGAAAGTCCGGTGCACGGCGGTATTCCGGTGTCTGCTGCAGTGTAGTAGATCTACTACCTGGCTCGTCACGGCAGGTCCTGCTCAGACTTGTGCATTCACTTCTACCAGCAGACGGTCCTGACCAGGCCGAGGAGACTTTGGAAGATCGGTTCTTAGCTACCGACACCAGGACTACCACTAGGCCACGGGAGGCTGAAGGAGTTTCTGCCCGGATTCTTGCTCCAGGACGTAGGGAGCTGAAGGAGGACTGTCCCTTACGAGAGACCCATCGGGGTCATAAGGTAATACCTGCTTTTGCAGGTGTGTTTCTATCAATCCCTGGAAGTGACTATCATTGAACTGTCACCGGCCGGGACAGTTTCACTTAACATTTTTTCAAAATATTTTTTTCAGGAATTTTTTTAGGAATTTTTTATCTTCACTAGAGGCACTTGGAGGATCTCTACCATTATTATATTCCCTGCCCTATTGTTGGGAGTACGCATTTTTGACTTTCACGCAGTGTGATTATATTATATATCCTAAGCTATCAGTATTTTGGTCATTGTATGCATATTGGTTTGGGGCTGACAACCTCTTGCTAATTTAGGCTTTCCTCATCACCTTTTTCCCACTGGTCGTAGTGCAATATATACCTGTGATTACCTATTATTGTTTTGGGGTGTTTCCCACTTGCTTTTTTAATCCAATAAATCTATATATCTTCATAATACCTATTTTGTTGTGTCCTTTGAGTTTTTTATGTGCGCCAACTATTCGTTTTATATCTCATTCATCTTAATTGGCACTCTCTAGTGGTAGTGCCCTTGTTTGCAGCACTCTTAAACTCTAGTCACTAGAGCGCCGCTGATATCTACATTTGAATCTTCATCGTTGGCTGCCTCATGTAGGACATCTCCTTGACATGTGGTTTCCATTTTCCCACAAGTCCAACACTCACGTCTGGTGACAATGACATGTATATATATATATATATATATATGTATTCTGTGTGTATATATCTAGTGTTTTGTGAGCTTTCAGTGTGATTTTACAGTATTGACTATGGATAGCATTTCTTCTGTAATTTCACAATAGCCGGCAATTGAATTAGCGGCTATTTTACTATGTAGAAGTGTATGTACAATACATGTCACAATGACATGCATATATATATATATATATATATATATATACAGTACAGACCAAAAGTTTGGACACACCTTCTCATTCAATGATTTTTCTGTATTTTCATGACTACGAAAATTGTAGAATCACACTGAAGGCATCAAAACTATGAAGTAACACATGTGGAATTATACAATACACTTTACAAAAAAGTGTGAAACAACTGAAAATATATGTTATATTCTAGGTTCTTCAAAGTAGCCACCTTTTGCTTTGATTACTGCCTTGCACGCAGAAAAGGTGAACAGATGGACTCTACATGCATGGTTCCCACCGTGAAGCATGGAGGAGGAGGTGTGATGGTGTGGGGGTGCTTTGCTGGTGACACTGTTGGGGATTTATTCAAAATTGAAGGCATACTGAACCAGCATGGCTACCAAAGCATCTTGCAGCAGCATGCTATTCCATCCGGTTTGCGTTTAGTTAGACCATCATTTATTTTTCAACAGGACAATGACCCCAAACACACCTCCAGGCTGTGTAAGGGCTATTTGACCAAGAAGGAGAGTTTTGGGGTGCTATGCCAGATGACCTGGCCTCCACAGTCACCAGACCTGAACCCAATCGAGATGGTTTGGGGTGAGCTGGACCGCTCACTGCTTCAATTTTGAATAAATCCCCAACCGTGTCGCCAGCAAAGCTATCCATAGTCAATACTGTAAAATCACACTGATAGCTCACAAAACACTAGATATATACACATAGAATACATATATATATATATATATATATATATATACATGTCATTGTGACATATATATATTTATAGTTCATACACTTCTACATAGTATAACAGCCGCTAATTCAATTGCCGGCTTTTGTGAAATTACAGAACCCGACATGAAATAAATGACACATGGTTTACATACAGTTAACCATGTCATTTCATGTAGTTTGATATATGGTTTTCACTAACAATTACATGAGTGTATGTTTGCAAAGTTTAATACATGTAGGGTTAATTAAAGGTGTAAATTTGATGAAAAAAATTGCGTAGGCTCCCGCAGTATTTTCTCCACCAGACAGGTAAAGCCAGCGAGTGGGGGCAGATAATAATAGCCCAGGGAGGGACCATTATTTTTGGGCCCCCCCTGGCTACTAACATCTGCCCCAGACACCCCAGAAAAGGCAAATCTATAATGAGATGCGCCCTTTCTGGCACTTAGCCCGTCTATTCCCATTGCCCTGTAGCGGTGGCTAATGGGTTATTAATGGGTTAAAGCCACCTTGCTATTGAAAGGTGACTTTAAGCCAGGTTAATAATTGAGAGCTGTCAATTAGACAACTATCAATTATTAATACTATTGTATGAAATAAAAATAAAACACACACACTTTAATTAAAAATCATTTTAATGACATAAACACACAGTTTTTGACTAGTGATGAGCCACCCCCGTAGTGTTCGAGTTTGGTTCGGTTCGCCGAACAGCCGTGTGTTTGACGAACTGTTCGTCGAACATCGTCGAACACCATTAAAACCAATGCCAAGCAAACCAAAACACATAGAAACACAAAGAAAACACATAGAAAACACTTGAAAGGTGTCCAAAAGCTGGCAAATTGCTCACAAGACACAACTAACACATGGAAAAGTGACAAGTACGTATAGTCATGCGAAAAGAAAAGAGGTGGAGGAGTAAAAGGAGGGGGAGACACAGATATAGGCATGTCATGCCCTTCTAAAACCAAAAAAGTGCCAAGCCGACACGGCCAGTCCGTTCCTGCCCGTGCGACCTGCGTGTCGCCGGGTTTGTGCCAGAGATGCAGTGGACCCTGACGGCCAGCCCCCCTCTCCCAATACTGGTGCATGTCCGCTGGTGGGTCGAGCGAGCCCCCCTGCGGTGGAGGCTGGTCTAATCATTTTTATTTAAATTGTCTCTCTAATTTGAATGAGTACACTTTAAATCCTTTTACAAGGATCTATTGGAGGGCAAGTCTCATGCCAGCAGCTGCGGTAATTCCAGGTCCAGTAGCGTCCAGTAAAGCTGCTGCAGGTAAAAAGCTTTTTTAAGGATTGAGCTTGGCGGTCCACCGCAAGGCGTCCTACCGCCACTCACAGCCCCTGTGCCTTGGGGTGCCTCCCCGATGCTCTTCACTGATTTTCCCAGGGGCCCGAAGCATTTTCTTTGAAAAAATTAAGTGTCCAAAGTACAGGTGGTGTAGCTTGCTTAACAGCCGTGTTAATCCGCTGACTAGCAGACACCGCTACTACGCCCAAAATTATTGTCGTTTTTTCGGAAAAACCGAACTCTTCAAAATCTAGTTGCCCCCAGCAACACAACTCTCAAGTTCTTATCTTCATCTGCAACCTGGATAAATTCTAATCCGGGTTGTTTTGCATGTAGGACCTCTAAGTGTTTATGTTGCGTCTTTATTATGAATGGGGTGCAAGAATTTCAATCTCGTACCACAGGCACCATTTTTAAAATAAACTTCAATTGCCAATTGTGCTACATTATTTATTTAATTGAGTGCGGTTGTGGGTTGCAGTACATCGGTCGGACGATACAGACGATTCATGCAAGGCTCAACAAGCACCGTCAAAATATCCGAAATGGGTTCATGCTACACAGTCTCTCAAAACATTTCTCCCAATTGCAACAAAAGAATTTGAATTCGTTAAAACTCACGGTTATTGACCAGATACCACATGATATGCCTGATCGGTATAATAATCTAATAACAAGGGAGAGTTTCTGGATTTTTAAACTTGGTACACTGGCCCCTGAGGGGTTAAACCTCACTATTGAAAAAGTCACGTAATATATGCATTTTGTTATTTATTTATTTATTTTCATTTATTTTTTCCTTGTGTACATTGATTTTATGTCGTTTTTTACGTTGGTTTTATTCAATTTATCTGTGTTTTTTTTCTTTTTTACAGTCATATTTGCATTTTTAATCATGTGGGTGTTCTGATTAATTGCCTTTTAATTTTCATTTGCTGCTCCACCTTTATATAGCTTTCCTACTCCATTCTATGTATAACTGTCACCTGAGGAACACGAAGCTATTCCGTTGAAACGCGTTGTGGATATCAATAAATGAAGACTTTTTAATATCAGCTGAATTGCGTCCCTCGCGCTCCTTATGACCGGATTGCTTTATCATCACTTATATCTGATCCTCTCTTGAGGTACCCGGCCGGAGCTGCAGCGGACAACCTTAATCTCATCTGCCTTTATCGCCAGCCTGGCGCTCCTTTGAAACCGTCTATCTGAATTTGGTTGCAAAATTATTGTCTGGGTTAGATGCAGTTAAAAATTTGTAATTAGATCTACAGCCGGTGGCTGCTCTGCTGACTAGCAGACACTGCTACTAGGCCCAACATTTTTGTCCAGGCAAGATGCAGTTAAAAATTTGTAATTATATCTACAGCCGGTGGCTACTCCGCTGACTAGCAGACACTCAAGCTTTGGAGCAGACCTCTGATTCCCAGGCTATAGTATGAGTAAACAGCTCTAGTCTTCACATTCAACCATCTGTGTTACCCCAAGCCATAGTGTATGTAGTTTCTTACAGTTAAAAGGGGGGTGGGGAAAGACCCAACCCACCTGTAATTGACAATGCCAACGTCACGTAAATCACAGCAAGGGGACTCCAAAAAGAGTCTCCATTTTTTTCCAAAAATTTGGGGCACAGACACCACTTAAGTAGCATCAATTGTCCCAGAGTTGCTTAAAATTGTTGGTGAGGTGATTTTACCAAATCCTCATGCTTTTACTCTCCCCAGGATGACACAGGGGTAGAAAAGTCCTTACGGATCCATGATTTGCTCATCTTTATGAACGTGAGTCTGTCTACATTCTCAGTGGACAGCCGCGTGTGCTTATCTGTCAGAATCAGCACACCACCAGCAGCGCTGAACACACGTTCAGAGAGAACAAAAATTATTATTTGAAAGCTGGTGGAGCTTAGTATAGATGGCCTATTAGAATGAGTACCACACACTGCTACAGGCCCAAAATTATTCTACAGGCAAGATGCAGCTAAAAATTATTAATTTGAAACCTGGTGGAGCTTAGTATAGATGGCCTATTAGAATGAGTACCACACACTGCTACAGGCCCAAAATTATTCTACAGGCAAGATGCAGCTAAAAATAATTATTAATTTGAAAGCTGGTGGAGCTTAGTATAGATGGCCTATTAGAATGAGTACCACACACTGCTACAGGCCCAAAATTATTCTACAGGCAAGATGCAGCTAAAAATAATTATTAATTTGAAAGCTGGTGGAGCTTAGTATAGATGGCCTATTAGAATGAGTACCACACACTGCTACAGGCCCAAAATTATTCTACAGGCAAGATGCAGCTAAAAATAATTATTAATTTGAAAGCTGGTGGAGCTTAGTATAGATGGTCTATTAGAATGAGTACCACACACTGCTACAGGCCCAAAATTATTCTACAGGCAAGATGCAGCTAAAAATAATTATTAATTTGAAAGCTGGTGGAGCTTAGTATAGATGGGTAACACACACTGCTACAGGCCCAAAATTATTTTCCGGCTAGATGCAGCTACAAATTATTAGCAATTTTAAAGCTTAAAACGTTTGGTGAGGTGATTTTAGCAAATCCTCATGCTTTTACTCTCCCAGGTTCACACAGGGGTAGAAAAGTTCTTGCGGATCCATGATTTGTTCATCTTTATGAACGTGAGTCTGTCTACATTCTCAGTGGACAGCCGCGTGCGCTTATCTGTCAGCACACCACCAGTAGCGCTGAACACACGTTCAGAGAGAACGCTGGCTGCGGGTCATGACAAGATCTCCAAGGCGTGAGTGGTGAGCTCTGGCCATTTATCCAGATTGGAAGCCCAAATAGAGCAAGGGTCCAGTGACACAGTCATGGCTTCGATGTTCAGTTGGAGATACTCTTGTACCATCGTCTCTAGGCGTTGACTATGTGTCTGACTTCTTGTCTCCTGTGGCCTTGCAAAGGATGGGCTAAAAAACTGGTGAAAGGATTCCGCAAAATTGCTGTGAACACCAGCAGATACTGTGTTTCTTTTACGGTTTGAGTGCTGAAGACTCGACAGTCCCACGGTTGGCAAGTTAGAACTCTGAGACTCACTATGTGCACCACTGGTGTTTTGTGAAAAAGCACATGTAAGATTCTGCAACAGTCTCTGCTGATACTCCTGCATGCGTGAATCCCTTTCTATGGCTGGAATTATTTCGGCAAATTTACTTTTGTACCGGGGATCTAACAGTGTGGCTACCCAGTAGTCAGGATTATTTCGAATTCTGACAATTCGAGGGTCATGTTGCAGGTAGTGCAGCAAGAAGGCACTCATGTGTCTTGTGCATCCGGGAGCACCAAGTCCCTGTTGTGTTGGTGGCGAGGTACGACTCATGCTTCCTTCCTCTGCCCTCTCCCCCCAACCTCGCATAACACAAATGTGATCAAGGTCTCCCTCATCTGATGAGTCTTCCATGCCCATCGCCAGTTCGTCATCCACTTCTTCCTGGGCTCCTGTACCTTCCTCACTAGTTTGGCTGCTACCATCCCTCTCCCCCTCCCACCTATGCCAGCCGCCTTGGTGCTGCTGACCGTCTGCCGACCGTCTGGACCTTGCAGATGTTAGCCCTTCCACATACAACTCCTCCTCTACTTCCTCCACCTCCTCTTGTTCCACCACCTGACTCCGAATTCTGTTTACCATCTGCTCCAGCATGTAAATCACCGGAATGGTCATGCTGATAATGGCATCGTCAGCACTAAACATCTTCGTGGCCATTTCAAAACTGTGCAGAAGGGTGCATAGGTCCCTGATCTGAGACCACTCCTCCAGCGTGATTTGCCCCACCTCTGGATATTGTTGGCCCAGGTTATAATTCAGAACGTATTGCACCAGGTTTTGTCGGTGCTGCCACAGTCGCTGCAACATGTGCAGAGTTGAATTCCACCGTGTTGGCACATCGCATTTTAGCCGGTGAAGTGGCAGGCCCAACGTCTTCTGTAGAGATGTAAGTCTCTGAGCTGCGGGATGAAAACGGCGGAAGTGAGCACACAGCGACTGTGCCCTCTGCAGAAGGCCATGTAGTCCGGGATAGTGGGCTAAAAATTGCTGGACAACCAGGTTCAACACGTGAGCCATACAAGGCACGTGTGTGACATTGCCCCGGCGAAGGGCCGCACCCAGGTTTGCGGCATTGTCGCACACGGCCTTCCCTGGTTGCAGGTCCAGTGGAGACAACCATTCATGAAACTGGTTCTCCAGAGCTGACCACAACTCCTCAGCTGTGTCACTCACATTTCCCAGACATTTCAACGTAAAAACCGCCTGATTACGTTGAGCCCTTCTGCCAGCATAGCAAGGAGGTATGCTGCAGGATCCCTTCTGCGCAGTTAGAAAGCCCGTGGCATGAACAGACAGGCTTTGGGTGCAGGTGGAGGACCGAGAGGAGGTTGAGGAGGCAGAAGCAATGGAGGAACTTCGAGATAAAGAGGATCGACGCACAACTCGTGGGGACGGCAAGACTTGGACAGCAGCCCCTTGTCCTGTTGTCACCATAGTTACCCAGTGCCCAGTCAGCGACTTGTAACGCCCCTGTCCATGCCTACTCGTCCAAGTGTCTGTGGTGAAATGCACCCTGTCACACACTGAGTTTCTCAAAGAAGCGGTGATTTTGTGTGCGACATGCTGGTGGAGCGCAGGCACACCTTTCTTTGAGAAGTAGTGCCGACTGGGCATTTGGTACTGGGGCACTGGGACGGACATAAGGGCTCGAAAATCCTCTGTGTCCACAAGGCGGAAAGGCAGCATTTCTGTAGCCAAGAGCTTGGTGATGGTGAAATTCAACCTCTTAGCTTTCTCATGGCTAGGAGGAAATGGTCTTTTACTTGTCCACATCTGACATTCCTCCAATGCCTCCTTATCCGGTCCGCGTAACACCGCACCACCAACTTCAGCACAGCCAAAAGGGAAACAACAGCAGGCAAAACGCATTTGTTTTGGGGAAAATCCCACACCGTGCAGGAGCTGTGGTCAGGAATTAAACAGACCGGTGAGTGGTTGATGCCATTGAACTTCAACCTTGGTCTGGTGGTGTGAGATAACAGTCGAAATCTAGTAGCAGCTCTAGGCCTAGCCAGTTGGAGAAACATCTTTTGCCTGGTGCATGTACTGAATTTGGTCATGCAGAGCTTCTTGAAAAATTACCCCAAGATATCAGAGCTGCGGAAGAAAGTGTGGGTTATCTGTGCGCTCTTTTTGTGTTCTCATCTTGCTGCTGTTCGTCTGTCTGCGCTACAGCATCACTTCTACAGTCCCACCCACTGTCTCATATGCAACGTACCTACAAGGTTGAACTCCACCTTGCATATGCAGGAGAGATTGTGGGTTACTATCCCACTTCTATGCCTCCTTGAAAAAACAATTCAGGCGATGATGAATAAGTTGGTGGAAGAGGTACAGGGACCATTCACACCATATTCAGGCCAGTTGTCCACACATGGCTTGGAGAGTGGGTTCCTGCACCAACAGCTGCCAAGTACATAACTGTCCAGCCAGGGTAAAGTTTTGGAGGAGGAATAACCATGTTCACAACAGGGTGGCACTCAAACCAGCATCATTGGAGCATTTCTGGGGAAGCCAGGTCACGTGCCTCACCAAATATGGAACGGTAGATCGTATCCAAATATCTGCAATGGAGATGGAGATGTGACTATCGTTGGGCCTCCTATAGCCTCCAGGAAAGTCTGGTGCACGGCGGTATTCCGGTGTCTGCTGCAGTGTAGTAGATCTACTACCTGGCTCGTCACGGCAGGTCCTGCTCAGACTTGTGCATTCACTTCTACCAGCAGACGGTCCTGACCAGGCCGAGGAGACTTTGGAAGATCGGTTCTTAGCTACCGACACCAGGACTACCACTAGGCCACGGGAGGCTGAAGGAGTTTCTGCCCGGATTCTTGCTCCAGGACGTAGGGAGCTGAAGGAGGACTGTCCCTTACGAGAGACCCATCGGGGTCATAAGGTAATACCTGCTTTTGCAGGTGTGTTTCTATCAATCCCTGGAAGTGACTATCATTGAACTGTCACCGGCCGGGACAGTTTCACTTAACATTTTTTCAAAATATTTTTTTCAGGAATTTTTTTAGGAATTTTTTATCTTCACTAGAGGCACTTGGAGGATCTCTACCATTGTTATATTCCCTGCCCTATTGTTGGGAGTACGCATTTTTGACTTTCACGCAGTGTGATTATATTATATATCCTAAGCTATCAGTATTTTGGTCATTGTATGCATATTGGTTTGGGGCTGACAACCTCTTACTAATTTAGGCTTTCCTCATCACCTTTTTCCCACTGGTCGTAGTGCAATATATACCTGTGATTACCTATTATTGTTTTGGGGTGTTTCCCACTTGCTTTTTTAATCCAATAAATCTATATATCTTCATAATACCTATTTTGTTGTGTCCTTTGAGTTTTTTATGTGCGCAAACTATTCGTTTTATATCTCATTCATCTTAATTGGCACTCTCTAGTGGTAGTGCCCTTGTTTGCAGCACTCTTAAACTCTAGTCACTAGAGCGCCGCTGATATCTACATTTGAATCTTCATCGTTGGCTGCCTCATGTAGGACATCTCCTTGACATGTGGTTTCCATTTTCCCACAAGTCCAACACTCACGTCTGGTGACAATGACATGTATATATATATGTATTCTGTGTGTATATATCTAGTGTTTTGTGAGCTTTCAGTGTGATTTTACAGTATTGACTATGGATAGCATTTCTTCTGTAATTTCACAAAAGCCGGCAATTGAATTAGCGGCTATTTTACTATGTAGAAGTGTATGTACAATACATGTCACAATGACATGCATATACAGTTAGGTCCATAAATATTTGGACAGAGACAACATTTATCTAATTTTGGTTCTAGACATTACCACAATGAATTTGAAACAAAACAAATCAGATGCAGTTGAAGTTCAGACTTTCAGCTTTCATTTGAGGGTATCCACATTAAAATTGGATGAAGGGTTTAGGAGTTTCAGCTCCTTAACATGTGCCACCGGGACCAAAAGTAATTGGACAATTGACTCCAAGGCTATATCATGGACAGGTGTGGGCAATCCCTTCATTATATCATTCTCAATTAAGCAGATAAAAGGGCTGGTGTTGATTTGAGGTGTGGTGTTTGCATTTGGAAGGTTTAGCTGTGAAGGAAACATGCGGTCAAAGGAGCTCTCCATGCAGGTGAAACAAGCTATCCTTAAGCTGCAAAAAACAGAAAAAACCCATCCGAGAAATTGCTACAACTTTAGGAGTGGCAAAATCTACAGTTTGGTACATTCTGAGAAAGAAAGAAAGCACTGGTGAACTCATCAATGCAAAAAGACCTGGGCGCCCACGGAAGACAACAGGGGTGGATGATCGCAGAATACTCTCCATGGTGAAGAGAAACCCCTTCACAACAGCCAACCAAGTGAACAACACTCTCCAGGAGGTAGGCGTATCAATATCCAAATCTACCATAAAGAGAAGACTGCATGAAATTAAATACAGAGGGTTCACTGCACGGTGCAAGCCACTCATAAGAATCAAGAATAAAAAGGCTAGGCTGGACTTTGCTAAAAAACATCTAAAAAAGCCAGCACAGTTCTGGAAGAACATTCTTTGGACAGATGAAACCAAGATCAACCTCTACTAGAATGATGGAAAGAGAAAAGTATGGCGAAGGCGTGGTACAGCTCATGATCCAAAGCATACCACATCATCTGTAAAACATGGCGGAAGCAGTGTGATGGCTTGGGCATGCATGGCTGCCAGTGGCACTGGGTCACTAGTGTTTATTGATGATGTGACACAGGACAGAAACAGCCGAATGAATTCTGAGGTATTCAGAGCCATACTGTGTGCTCAGATCCAGCCAAATGCAGCCAAACTGATTGGTCATCGTTTCATACTACAGATGGACAATGACCCAAAACATAAAGCCAAAGCAACCCAGGAGTTTATTAAAGCAAAGAAGTGGAATATTCTTGAATGGCCAAGTCAGTCACCTGATCTCAACCCAATTGAACATGCATTTCACTTGTTAAAGACTAAACTTCAGACAGAAAGGCCCACAAACAAACAACAACTGAAAACCACCGCGGTGAAGGCCTGGCAGAGCATCAAAAAGAAGGAAACACAGTGTCTGGTGATGTCCATGAGTTCAAGACTTCAGGCAGTCATTGCTAACAAAGGGTTTTCAACCAAGTACTAGAAATGAACATTTTATTTACAATTATTTAATCTGTCCAATTACTTTTGGTCCCTTTAAAAACAGGGTGGCACATGTTAAGGAGCTGAAACTCCTAAACCCTTCATCCAATTTTAATGTGGATACCCTCAAATGAAAGCTGAAAGTCTGAACTTCAACTGCATCTGATTTGTTTTGTTTAAAATTCATTGTGGTAATGTCTAGAACCAAAATTAGATAAATGTTGTCTCTGTCCAAATATTTATGGACCTAACTGTATATATATATATATATATATATATATATATATATATATATATATATATACAGTACAGACCAAAAGTTTGGACACACCTTCTCATTCAATGATTTTTCTGTATTTTCATGACTACGAAAATTGTAGAATCACACTGAAGGCATCAAAACTATGAAGTAACACATGTGGAATTATACAATACACTTTACAAAAAAGTGTGAAACAACTGAAAATATATGTTATATTCTAGGTTCTTCAAAGTAGCCACCTTTTGCTTTGATTACTGCCTTGCACGCAGAAAAGGTGAACAGATGGACTCTACATGCATGGTTCCCACCGTGAAGCATGGAGGAGGAGGTGTGATGGTGTGGGGGTGCTTTGCTGGTGACACTGTTGGGGATTTATTCAAAATTGAAGGCATACTGAACCAGCATGGCTACCAAAGCATCTTGCAGCAGCATGCTATTCCATCCGGTTTGCGTTTAGTTAGACCATCATTTATTTTTCAACAGGACAATGACCCCAAACACACCTCCAGGCTGTGTAAGGGCTATTTGACCAAGAAGGAGAGTTTTGGGGTGCTATGCCAGATGACCTGGCCTCCACAGTCACCAGACCTGAACCCAATCGAGATGGTTTGGGGTGAGCTGGACCGCTCACTGCTTCAATTTTGAATAAATCCCCAACCGTGTCGCCAGCAAAGCTATCCATAGTCAATACTGTAAAATCACACTGATAGCTCACAAAACACTAGATATATACACATAGAATACATATATATATATATATATATATATACATGTCATTGTGACATATATATATTTATAGTTCATACACTTCTACATAGTATAACAGCCGCTAATTCAATTGCCGGCTTTTGTGAAATTACAGAACCCGACATGAAATAAATGACACATGGTTTACATACAGTTAACCATGTCATTTCATGTAGTTTGAATATGGTTTTCACTAACAATTACATGAGTGTATGTTTGCAAAGTTTAATACATGTAGGGGTTAATTAAAGGTGTAAATTTGATGAAAAAAATTGCGTAGGCTCCCGCAGTATTTTCTCCACCAGACAGGTAAAGCCAGCGAGTGGGGGCAGATAATAATAGCCCAGGGAGGGACCATTATTTTTGGGCCCCCCCTGGCTACTAACATCTGCCCCCAGACACCCCAGAAAAGGCAAATCTATAATGAGATGCGCCCTTTCTGGCACTTAGCCCGTCTATTCCCATTGCCCTGTAGCGGTGGCTAATGGGTTATTAATGGGTTAAAGCCACCTTGCTATTGAAAGGTGACTTTAAGCCAGGTTAGTAATTGAGAGCTGTCAATTAGACAACTATCAATTATTAATACTATTGTATGAAATAAAAATAAAACACACACACTTTAATTAAAAATCATTTTAATGACATAAACACACAGTTTTTGACTAGTGATGAGCCACCCCCGTAGTGTTCGAGTTTGGTTCGGTTCGCCGAACAGCCGTGTGTTTGACGAACTGTTCGTCGAACATCGTCGAACACCATTAAAACCAATGCCAAGCAAACCAAAACACATAGAAACACAAAGAAAACACATAGAAAACACTTGAAAGGTGTCCAAAAGCTGGCAAATTGCTCACAAGACACAACTAACACATGGAAAAGTGACAAGTACGTATAGTCATGCGAAAAGAAAAGAGGTGGAGGAGTAAAAGGAGGGGGAGACACAGATATAGGCATGTCATGCCCTTCTAAAACCAAAAAAGTGCCAAGCCGACACGGCCAGTCCGTTCCTGCCCGTGCGACCTGCGTGTCGCCGGGTTTGTGCCAGAGATGCAGTGGACCCTGACGGCCAGCCCCCCTCTCCCAATACTGGTGCATGTCCGCTGGTGGGTCGAGCAGCCCCCCTGCGGTGGAGGCTGGTCTAATCATTTTTATTTAAATTGTCTCTCTAATTTGAATGAGTACACTTTAAATCCTTTTACAAGGATCTATTGGAGGGCAAGTCTCATGCCAGCAGCTGCGGTAATTCCAGGTCCAGTAGCGTCCAGTAAAGCTGCTGCAGTTAAAAAGCTTTTTTAAGGATTGAGCTTGGCGGTCCACCGCAAGGCGTCCTACCGCCACTCACAGCCCCTGTGCCTTGGGGTGCCTCCCCGATGCTCTTCACTGATTTTCCCAGGGGCCCGAAGCATTTTCTTTGAAAAAATTAAGTGTCCAAAGTACAGGTGGTGTAGCTTGCTTAACAGCCGTGTTAATCCGCTGACTAGCAGACACCGCTACTACGCCCAAAATTATTGTCGTTTTTTTCGGAAAAACCGAACTCTTCAAAATCTAGTTGCCCCCAGCAACACAACTCTCAAGTTCTTATCTTCATCTGCAACCTGGATAAATTCTAATCCGGGTTGTTTTGCATGTAGGACCTCTAAGTGTTTATGTTGCGTCTTTATTATGAATGGGGTGCAAGAATTTCAATCTCGTACCACAGGCACCATTTTTAAAATAAACTTCAATTGCCAATTGTGCTACATTATTTATTTAATTGAGTGCGGTTGTGGGTTGCAGTACATCGGTCGGACGATACAGACGATTCATGCAAGGCTCAACAAGCACCGTCAAAATATCCGAAATGGGTTCATGCTACACAGTCTCTCAAAACATTTCTCCCAATTGCAACAAAAGAATTTGAATTCGTTAAAACTCACGGTTATTGACCAGATACCACATGATATGCCTGATCGGTATAGTAATCTAATAACAAGGGAGAGTTTCTGGATTTTTAAACTTGATACACTGGCCCCTGAGGGGTTAAACCTCACTATTGAAAAAGTCACGTCATATATGCATTTTGTTATTTATTTATTTATTTTCATTATTTTTTCCTTGTGTACATTGATTTTATGTCGTTTTTTACGTTGGTTTTATTCAATTTATCTGTGTTTTTTTTCTTTTTTACAGTCATATTTGCATTTTTAATCATGTGGGTGTTCTGATTAATTGCCTTTTAATTTTCATTTGCTGCTCCACCTTTATATAGCTTTCCTACTCCATTCTATGTATAACTGTCACCTGAGGAAGACGGAGCTATTCCGTTGAAACGCGTTGTGGATATCAATACATGAAGACTTTTTAATATCAGCTGAATTGCGTCCCTCGCGCTCCTTATGACCGGATTGCTTTATCATCACTTATATCTGATCCTCTCTTGAGGTACCCGGCCGGAGCTGCAGCGGACAACCTTAATCTCATCTGCCTTTATCGCCAGCCTGGCGCTCCTTTGAAACCGTCTATCTGAATTTGGTTGCAAAATTATTGTCTGGGTTAGATGCAGTTAAAAATTTGTAATTAGATCTACAGCCAGTGGCTGCTCTGCTGACTAGCAGACACTGCTACTAGGCCCAAAATTTTTGTCCAGGCAAGATGCAGTTAAAATTTGTAATTATATCTACAGCCGGTGGCTACTCCGCTGACTAGCAGACACTCAAGCTTTGGAGCAGACCTCTGATTCCCAGGCTATAGTATGAGTAAACAGCTCTAGTCTTCACATTCAACCATCTGTGTTACCCCAAGCCATAGTGTATGTAGTTTCTTACGGTTAAAAGGGGGGTGGGGAAAGACCCAACCCACCTGTAATTGACAATGCCAACGTCACGTAAATCACAGCAAGGGACTCCAAAAAGAGTCTCCATTTTTTCCAAAAATTTGGGGCACAGACACCACTTAAGTAGCATCAATTGTCCCAGAGTTGCTTAAAATTGTTGGTGAGGTGATTTTACCAAATCCTCATGCTTTTACTCTCCCCAGGATGACACAGGGGTTGAAAAGTCCTTGCGGATCCATGATTTGCTCATCTTTATGAACGTGAGTCTGTCTACATTCTCAGTGGACAGCCGCGTGTGCTTATCTGTCAGAATCAGCACACCACCAGCAGCGCTGAACACACGTTCAGAGAGAACAAAAATTATTATTTGAAAGCTGGTGGAGCTTAGTATAGATGGCCTATTAGAATGAGTACCACACACTGCTACAGGCCCAAAATTATTCTACAGGCAAGATGCAGCTAAAAATTATTAATTTGAAACCTGGTGGAGCTTAGTATAGATGGCCTATTAGAATGAGTACCACACACTGCTACAGGCCCAAAATTATTCTACAGGCAAGATGCAGCTAAAAATAATTATTAATTTGAAAGCTGGTGGAGCTTAGTATAGATGGCCTATTAGAATGAGTACCACACACTGCTACAGGCCCAAAATTATTCTACAGGCAAGATGCAGCTAAAAATAATTATTAATTTGAAAGCTGGTGGAGCTTAGTATAGATGGCCTATTAGAATGAGTACCACACACTGCTACAGGCCCTAAATTATTCTACAGGCAGGATGCAGCTAAAAATAATTATTAATTTGAAAGCTGGTGGAGCTTAGTATAGATGGCCTATTAGAATGAGTACCACACACTGCTACAGGCCCAAAATTATTCTACAGGCAAGATGCAGCTAAAAATAATTATTAATTTGAAAGCTGGTGGAGCTTAGTATAGATGGCCTATTAGAATGAGTACCACACACTGCTACAGGCCCAAAATTATTCTACAGGCAAGATGCAGCTAAAAATAATTATTAATTTGAAAGCTGATGGAGCTTAGTATAGATGGTCTATTAGAATGAGTACCACACACTGCTACAGGCCCAAAATTATTCTACAGGCAAGATGCAGCTAAAAATAATTATTAATTTGAAAGCTGGTGGAGCTTAGTATAGATGGGTAACACACACTGCTACAGGCCCAAAATTATTTTCCGGCCTAGATGCAGCTACAAATTATTAGCAATTTTAAAGCTTAAAACGTTTGGTGAGGTGATTTTAGCAAATCCTCATGCTTTTACTCTCCCCAGGTTCACACAGGGGTAGAAAAGTTCTTGCGGATCCATGATTTGTTCATCTTTATGAACGTGAGTCTGTCTACATTCTCAGTGGACAGCCGCGTGCGCTTATCTGTCAGCACACCACCAGTAGCGCTGAACACACGTTCAGAGAGAACGCTGGCTGCGGGTCATGACAAGATCTCCAAGGCGTGAGTGGTGAGCTCTGGCCATTTATCCAGATTGGAAGCCCAAATAGAGCAAGGGTCCAGTGACACAGTCATGGCTTCGATGTTCAGTTGGAGATACTCTTGTACCATCGTCTCTAGGCGTTGACTATGTGTCTGACTTCTTGTCTCCTGTGGCCTTGCAAAGGATGGGCTAAAAAACTGGTGAAAGGATTCCGCAAAATTGCTGTGAACACCAGCAGATACTGTGTTTCTTTTACGGTTTGAGTGCTGAAGACTCGACAGTCCCACGGTTGGCAAGTTAGAACTCTGAGACTCACTATGTGCACCACTGGTGTTTTGTGAAAAAGCACATGTAAGATTCTGCAACAGTCTCTGCTGATACTCCTGCATGCGTGAATCCCTTTCTATGGCTGGAATTATTTCGGCAAATTTACTTTTGTACCGGGGATCTAACAGTGTGGCTACCCAGTAGTCAGGATTATTTCGAATTCTGACAATTCGAGGGTCATGTTGCAGGTAGTGCAGCAAGAAGGCACTCATGTGTCTTGTGCATCCGGGAGCACCAAGTCCCTGTTGTGTTGGTGGCGAGGTACGACTCATGCTTCCTTCCTCTGCCCTCTCCCCCCAACCTCGCATAACACAAATGTGATCAAGGTCTCCCTCATCTGATGAGTCTTCCATGCCCATCGCCAGTTCGTCATCCACTTCTTCCTGGGCTCCTGTACCTTCCTCACTAGTTTGGCTGCTACCATCCCTCTCCCCCTCCCACCTATGCCAGCCGCCTTGGTGCTGCTGACCGTCTGCCGACCGTCTGGACCTTGCAGATGTTAGCCCTTCCACATACAACTCCTCCTCTACTTCCTCCACCTCCTCTTGTTCCACCACCTGACTCCGAATTCTGTTTACCATCTGCTCCAGCATGTAAATCACCGGAATGGTCATGCTGATAATGGCATCGTCAGCACTAAACATCTTCGTGGCCATTTCAAAACTGTGCAGAAGGGTGCATAGGTCCCTGATCTGAGACCACTCCTCCAGCGTGATTTGCCCCACCTCTGGATATTGTTGGCCCAGGTTATAATTCAGAACGTATTGCAACAGGTTTTGTCGGTGCTGCCACAGTCGCTGCAACATGTGCAGAGTTGAATTCCACCGTGTTGGCACATCGCATTTTAGCCGGTGAAGTGGCAGGCCCAACGTCTTCTGTAGAGATGTAAGTCTCTGAGCTGCGGGATGAAAACGGCGGAAGTGAGCACACAGCGACTGTGCCCTCTGCAGAAGGCCATGTAGTCCGGGATAGTGGGCTAAAAATTGCTGGACAACCAGGTTCAACACGTGAGCCATACAAGGCACGTGTGTGACATTGCCCCGGCGAAGGGCCGCACCCAGGTTTGCGGCATTGTCGCACACGGCCTTCCCTGGTTGCAGGTCCAGTGGAGACAACCATTCATGAAACTAGTTCTCCAGAGCTGACCACAACTCCTCAGCTGTGTCACTCACATTTCCCAGACATTTCAACGTAAAAACCGCCTGATTACGTTGAGCCCTTCTGCTAGCATAGCAAGGAGGTGTGCTGCAGGATCCCTTCTGTGCAGTTAGAAAGCCCGTGGCATGAACAGACAGGCTTTGGGTGCAGGTGGAGGACCGAGAGGAGGTTGAGGAGGCAGAAGCAATGGAGGAACTTCGAGATAAAGAGGATCGACGCACAACTCGTGGGGACGGCAAGACTTGGACAGCAGCCCCTTGTCCTGTTGTCACCATAGTTACCCAGTGCCCAGTCAGCGACTTGTAACGCCCCTGTCCATGCCTACTCATCCAAGTGTCTGTGGTGAAATGCACCCTGTCACACACTGAGTTTCTCAAAGAAGCGGTGATGTTGTGTGCGACATGCTGGTGGAGCACAGGCACACCTTTCTTTGAGAAGTAGTGCCGACTGGGCATTTGGTACTGGGGCACTGGGACGGACATAAGGGCTCAAAAATCCTCTGTGTCCACAAGGCGGAAAGGCAGCATTTCTGTAGCCAAGAGCTTGCAGATGGTGAAATTCAACCTCTTAGCTTTCTCATGGCTAGGAGGAAATGATCTTTTACTTGTCCACATCTGAGTGACCGAGGGCTGGCTGTTGTGCGTAGACGGGGTTGAGTAGGGTGTCCCCAGACAATTGATGGTCTGTGAGGAAGATGCAGGCGCAAAAGTTAGGTTGTCTTGATCCAAAAGTGGTGCTCTCGATGTCAGAGAGCACTCAACACCAGCTGGTATTTCCACTTCCAAATGAACTGATGACCTGCCAATCTGACTGGCTGTTGCTGGTAAAGAGGTGCCAGGTCTGAGTCTCAAAACAGGTCTGACTGCTGTCCCCCCAGTCACAGAGGATGAAGAGGCCGCGGTCACGGATGCACAAAATGGGGCAGACGGTGGTTGGGCCGGCCCGCTAGTCCGCATTGTAGCACAGTGAGCTTGCCACTGCAACTTATGCTTCATATCCATGTGACGGTTCATGCGTGAAGTACTCAAACTATGGATTTTTTGGCCTCTACTTAGCTTTTGGTCACAAATGTTACAGATAACACGAGTTAGGTCATCCTTATCGATGTTATAAAATGCCCGGGCTATGCAAGGCTTAGAACCCATGCGACCTGAAGAGCCACCTTGACTTGTGGTCAGAGGCAGAGTTGTGGTTGAGGATGCAGTTGGTGACGTGCTTCCAGTACTACGTCTCTGTCCATGAAGGAGCACCCTGACCTCATCGTCACTCGAATCCTCCTCCACCTCCTCTGCTGACCTCATCGACTGTCTCACTGTGGGTTGACAGTAAGTGGGATCTACAACCTCGTCATCATCACCCTGTGTGTTCTCACCCCCGTCGTCCTCAGAGCCAACCTCTTCCTGCCCTGACACAAAACTCAAGTTGTCGCTCACATCTGGTATTTGAGTCTCATCATCATTTTCCTCATTGTCTCCACCAACAAGAGTTACAGTTTGGGAACGAGGGTCTACATTATGCTCAGAACCTTCTTCATCTGGTCCTGGATCAGACTCATAAATATTCTGGGCATCAGTGCAGATCATTTCCTCGTCTGGATTCACAGAAGCTGTGGAGACGACCTCTGATTCCCAGGCTATAGTATGAGTAAACAGCTCTGCAGACTCAGTCATCTATTCTACCCCATACTCAGACGGGCAGTTGGAGACTTGGGAGCTGTGAGGAAGCAAGTGCGATTGGGGTGACACCTCTGAGGACTGGAGTTTTTGTGTTGTTGAAGTTGAGGTGGAGAGGCGACTTAAAGGAGCACTTGATATCTGTTGAACCACCTTATTTTTTTGTGCCTCATCTGGAATTTGTAACGATGGGCATGCCCGTAAGAAAGGGATCGTACCACATTGTCCACTAAAAGAAGTAGACATCTTAGTTTGGCTGGAAGATGGTCTTTCTTCTGCAGATGTTACTGTTGCTTTAACACCTACCCCACGGGCACAACATTTTTTTCCCTTCACAACACGCCAATTCCACTTTCCAACAGCAGCAGGCCTTTTGCCACTCATTTTGGTGGTTATCTAATTGACAACTGTGGAGTTGTTTCCACAAAAAACAATGGCTGCAAAAAATTCTTAGTATTTGAACGCGGGTGGAGCTTTGTATAGATGGCCTAATACAATGAGTACCACAGACTGCTACTATGCCCAAATTATTGTCCAATCAACATGCAGATAGATTTTATTTTTTTTTAAGGCTGGTGGACCTTTGTAGAGATGGCCTAATACAATGAGTACCACAGACTGCTACCATGCCCAAATTATTGTCCAAGCAACATGCAGATAGATTTTTTTTTGTTTTTTAAGGCTTGTGGACCTTTGTAGAGATGGCCTAATACAATGAGTACCACAGACTGCTACTATGCCCAAAATTATTGTCCAAGCAACATGCAGATAGAATTATTTTTTTGTTTTTTAAGGCTGGTGGACCTTTGTAGAGATGGCCTAATACAATGAGTACCACAGACTGCTACAATGCCCAAAATTATTGTCCAAGCAACATGGAGATAGATTTTTTTTTTTTTTTTTTTAAGGTTGGTGGACCTTTGTAGAGATGGCCTAATACAATGAGTACCACAGACTGCTACTATGCCCAAATTATTGTCCAAGCAACATGAAGATCAATTTTTTTTTGTTTTAAGTCTGGTGGACCTTTGTAGAGATGGCTTAATACAATGAGTACCACAGACTGCTACTATGCACACAATTATTGAACAGGATAGATGCAGCGAATAATTAGGAGTGATTTGAATGCTGGTGTAGCTGACAAAAAGTGATAGCAACTGCTGTAACCTAGCCCTGAAAAGGGCTGCAATTACAAATAGTCACTGTCCCAAGTTGACCTATCTGTCTATTTAAGAGTGAGCACAGACCTGCCTGCTAAAACTGCTAGGAACTGATGTAACGTAGCCCTCAAAAGGGCAGCAATTATGAACTAGTCCCTACTCCCTAAACCTTCCTCTCTATTTCTCAGCGATTTTGCTTGCAAGTCGCTGTTGCACAATGCACACACAATATAGCGCTAACAGCAGCAGTGCCGTCTAACACTAAGCTGCAGCACGGAGAAAATGGTGGCGAGGGGGGAAATGGCTGGGTCTTATAGGGCAAGGACATGTGACATACACAGCCAATGACACATGCCCTTGCTTGTGTGAAAAAAAGCACCTTGCTCCGTGTGAGCGCTGCTGATAGGCTGACAGACTGCACCGCCCACTGGAAATGCCGGAAAGAAAAAAATGGAGATCTTCATTATCTCTGCAGAGATCCATGCTATGCCCCTCCCCCCTCCACGCTGGACACTCAAAATGTGTATTAACAGTGATTCTCAGCATAACTGTTAAAAGATCCAGTGACGATTTAGGTGCACGAACAGTTATCGAACATAATGTCGAACAGCCGGATTTTTTACAAATCGTTCGGGTTCGTCGAATGACTCGAACACCGCCCAAAACAGCTCGAATTTGAAATTGGCGAACAGTTCTAGTCGAACACCTCTCATCTCTATTTTTGACCATCTTTTATTTTACTGCCATTCCTTGCGAAGCCCTTGTTCACCTGTAATAAAAATAAAATAATAAAGCAACATTATACTTACCTATCCGGTGTTCAGTCAGGTCCCCCGATGTAATCCTTCTGAAAGGGTTAACGTTTACTGCAGGGACCACAGCTAATGCTGCCAGCCTCGCAGTAAACCCCCTAATGAATCATCTCTTCTCCCAGCTGACAGGAGATGAAGTGATTAGTGTGGGAAGCTTAATTGATTGCTTCCCACTTTCACTTCAGGTCAGTCGGGGACACCGCACAGCATCAGTGACGTCAGAGGGAATCCCGGCTGACCTGAAGTGAACTGATTAGCAAAAATAGGTGATCCCCTCGAAAAAAAATGGCGTTGGGTCCCCCTATTTTTGTTAACCAGCCAGATGAAACAGACTACTGAGGCATGGTATTTAAGGCTGTTAAGGATCCAATATCCATGAACCTTGCAAATCTGATAATACCAGGCTACAGCAGTCTGCTTGTCTTGGTTGGTTAACAAAAATAGGGGATCCCCTCGAAAAAAAAAATGGCCTGGGGTCCCCCTATTTTTGTTAACCAGCCAAGTAAAAAGCAGACTGACTGCTGCAGCCTGGTATTAAAAGACTGTCAAGGCCCATGAATTTTGTCCCTCAACAGCCTAAAAATACCAGCCTGCAGCAGCCCCACAATTGGCGCTTCCAAAGATGCGCCAATTGTGACACTTTACCCGGCTCTTCCCACTTGCCCTGTAGCGGTGGCAAGTGGGGTAATAAGGGGTTAATGTCACCTTTGATTGAACGGTGACAATAAGCCCGGTTAATAATGGAGAGGCGTCAATAAGACACTGATCCATTATTAATCATAAAGTTTGAAAATGTTTATAAAAGACACAGCCAGAATAAAGCCTTTTAATGAAATAATACACAACAGTTTTCCATATTTTTTTATTGTACTCTCATCCTGCGATGCCATCGATCTCCTGTAAAAAATCAAAAATAACAAACCAACACAAATACTCCTTGTCCGACGTAGTCCAAAATCACGAGTGTCCCACGACGAGTCCATCTCTGCTACATCTGGATGCCAGGCTCAGCCTGACATCCAGATACAGCAGAGCTGCTTACCGGAGGAGATTCCCGGCGGTCACGTCGAATGGATGTCTCATGGCCAGCTTCTCGCGAGTGTACAGCTGGCCGAGATTACCCAGTCCCCGGCAGTCACGTGCAGTTATCGCGAGAAGCTGGCCTAGAGACATCCATTCGCTTACTTACCGGCTGTGTACGTTGGTTACCAGCCCGCTGATGCAGGGAGCTGGTAACCAAGGTACACTTCGAGTTTCCAGGTGCTGCGCGGTGCCTGGAAACCCGCTGTGTACCTTGATTACCAGCTCCCCTGCAGCAGCGCGCTGGTATCCAACGCACACATCGGGTTTCCAGGCACAGCCCCGCTGATCGCTGGTCTCCTGCCTGCCAAACGCAGCGATGCGTGCTGGCCAGTGGGAGACCGGTGATCAAAAAAATTTCCAGTACTGTGAAAAAATCCAGTTACGATTTTGGTGCACGAACAGTTATCGAACATAACCTCGAACAGCCGGATTTCTTCAAAATCGTTTGGGTTCATCGAACGGGTCGAACACCGCCCAAAACAGCTCGAATTTGAAATTGGCGAACAGTTCGCTTCGAACACTGCTCATCTCTACTTATCAGGTGAAATGACAGAGTCCCATAGTAAAAGGTAGCTAAAGCTATCCTGACCCATTTCCCTTTGTAGTAAAAAGGTTCTTCAGAGGATAATTCTGGAGAGATAAGCCAAACAATAGGATCAGTAAGTACAGACAGGGACGATATACTGTATCTCTCTAAATGCCTACTGCATAAATGTAGTTATGGCTGGGCCTGAGGCAGAAAGCATTTTGATGCATGTACAAGGACAACCGAGGATTAATGAATGTTTTTTGGATGTTTCTCTGTCCATGTTGCCTACTCCGCTTCCTCCAATGCCTCCTTATCCGGTCCTCGTAACACCGCACCACCAACTTCAGCACAGCCAAAGGGAAACGACAGCAGGCAAAACGCATTTGTTTTGGGGAAAATCCCACACCGTGCAGGAGCTGTGGTTGGGAATTAAACAGACCGGTGAGTGGTTGATGCCATTGAACCTCAACCCTGGTCTGGTGGTGTGATAACAGTCGAAATCTAGTAGCAGCTCTAGGCCTAGCCAGTTGGAGAAACATCTTTTGCCTGGTGCATGTACTGAATTTGGTCATGCAGAGCTTCCTGAAAAATTACCCCAAGATATCAGAGCTGCGGAAGAAAGTGTGGGTTATCTGTACGCTCTTTTTGTGTTCTCATCTTGCTGCTGTTCGTCTGTCTGCGCTACAGCATCACTTCTACAGTCCCACCCACTGTCTCATATGCAACGTACCTACAAGGTTGAACTCCACCTTGAATATGCAGGAGAGATTGTGGGTTACTATCCCACTTCTATGCCTCCTTGAAAAAACAATTCAGGCGATGATGAATAAGTTGGTGGAAGAGGTACAGGGACCATTCACACCATATTCAGGCCAGTTGTCCACACATGGCTTGGAGAGTGGGTTCCTGCACCAACAGCTGCCAAGTACATAACTGTCCAGCCAGGGTAAAGTTTTGGAGGAGGAACAACCATGTTCACAACAGGGTGGCACTCAAACCAGCATCATTGGAGCATTTCTGGGGAATACAGAGGACACAAATGATATACCTCACATTACGAACAGCTTGTCATTGCCTGTGGTCATCCTGGCACACATGAACGAATACATGCTGTAGTGCCTGTGCAATGACCACCGAGTTGACTGGATTGTTACCATTGATAACTTTTAGGTGGCCATGTAACACAGGTACATGCATGCAGTGACACAGAGCAGGGGTTAATGATTATTCACATTATCTTTACAGGAATAACCTCCTCACAGGGAGAAAACAAGGTGAAATACAATTAAAGGGCTGAGGGTTAAACAGGGTAACCATTATTCAGATTAAGGCCGGGATCACACTTGCGAGGAACTCGCACGACTCTCTTGCGAGTTTCTTGCATCACCACCCGGCACTGCCGCCGGCACTCTGACTGAAGCATGCGGCTGCATAGAAATACATGCAGCCGCACGCTCCGATCCAAATGGCGGCGGCAGTGCCAGATGTTGATACGAGAGACTTGCACAAGAATCGTGCTAGTTTTTCGCAAGTGTGATCCCAGCCTAACAGTCTATCAGTTTCATTTATCGGGACTCGGTCATCCATTTTTCTCTGAGTCTGATGGCTGTTTGGCTGCCGGCTGAGGCTGGTGCTGAGTCTTCAGGCTTCCCCGCCTAACAAACTGTCCTTCTGCCAGCAGTGGGCGGTCACCAGTTTTGCCCGCTGAGCCCTTAGACCATTACACTGCTCCTGCAGCTGGGAGCCTTTCCCAACAATCTCCCACTCTGCATGCTCGGCAGTCAGGAGTCTCGCACCACAATCTCCCATTCCCCGGTCCCTCCTGCACTCATGCCCTTTCACTACCACACGGACTAACACTACCTGCGGCGCGGAAAAGATTAGCTCACTCCTCTGGCGGGAAGTCTCCCTTGCTTCCTTGACCCAATAGCCCTTATTCCTCTCTGGCTTACCACGTCCCCTCTCTGCTGGTTATGGGTCCATTCGATCCTCAATTTCCTTCCCCTGCAAAAGGGGAGTAGGCTCCAGCAGTTCTGGACCCGGTGCCCAGTCAGCATCCACAGCCCAGTTTTCTCTACACCCCCGCTCTCCTTAACTCGTCATTCCACAGGCGAGAGCTCTTTCACCAGAAGTTCACAATTCTCAACTTCTGGGATGATTTGTTGTGAAATGAATTGATCTTGCTCATAACGGGTTATAGTCATTCCAGCCATCGTTTGCTCTGATCGTCAAAATCTGGATTGACTGATGGGGGGTGGGGAGCTACTTTGGTTCAGTGGATGGCGATGTTCACGTATAGTTACTCAGTCTCTCCCATCCATCTCGCCACACTCCTTCCTTTTTTGAACTTGCCAATTCTGAGGTGAGAAGAGTCTTAATGTCCTTTGGAGTTGGGCCAGATGCTTACAGTTTTCGCACCCATTTCTTCCTCTCTTGCACTACGTTTTGCCAAAGATAATCGTTCTGCGCATATCGCATGGATGGAACACCAGCGTGAACATGCTGAGCACTTTAAGGCACCTCTTGAATTTTCTCATCAGGAATACTCAGAACTTCAGGTACCTCATGAAAAAATGTCATCATCTGGCTCTCAATGGCATTCAATGTCCTCCTCCACCAAATCATTTGACTGCGCACTAGGTGTGAGCCCTACCTTTGCCTTTTCACTGGGACTGCCGTCATCTTCAACTTCCTTGGCGCCCACCATCTCCACCCGATTCACTGCCATGCTCCTGAGTAACACAGATATCTCACTGCAGTCAAATGGTTCCTTCTCCCTCACTTCTCAGCATCTGGTGCCATGGCTCTGCCTTGCTCTGCATAAGGCTCCCCTCTGTTCACTGTACCATTTGTTCCAGGTCTCCATCCGTTCTCCTTGGGCACTCTGCAACAGGCGGACCTTCTCTCTCCACTCTGTTCTTTGGGGGTGGGTTTCCCGTCCAAGGATCATCTCCTCCAGTGGGCATGACCGTTGGAGGAGTAGGCAAATCTTCATCGTTGAGATATAAAACGAATAGTTTGCGCACATAAAAAACTCAAAGGACACAACAAAATAGGTATTATGAAGATATATAGATGTATTGGATTAAAAAAGCAAGTGGGAAACACCCCAAAACAATAATAGGTAATCACAGGTATATATTGCACTACGCCCAGTGGGAAAAAGGTGATGAGGAAAGCCTAAATTAGCAAGAAGTTGTCAGCCCCAAACCAATATGCATACAATGACCAAAATACTGATAGCTTAGGATATATAATATAATCACACTGCGTGAAAGTCAAAAATGCGTACTCCCAACAATAGGGCAGGGAATATAACAATGGTAGAGATCCTCCAAGTGCCTCTAGTGAAGATAAAAAATTCCTAAAAAAATTCCTGAAAAAAATATTTTGAAAAAATGTTAAGTGAAACTGTCCCGGCCGGTGACAGTTCAATGATAGTCACTTCCAGGGATTGATAGAAACACACCTGCAAAAGCAGGTATTACCTTATGACCCCGATGGGTCTCTCGTAAGGGACAGTCCTCCTTCAGCTCCCTACGTCCTGGAGCAAGAATCCGGGCAGAAACTCCTTCAGCCTCCCGTGGCCTAGTGGTAGTCCTGGTGTCGGTAGCTAAGAACCGATCTTCCAAAGTCTCCTCGGCCTGGTCAGGACCGTCTGCTGGTAGAAGTGAATGCACTAGTCTGAGCAGGACCTGCCGTGACGAGCCAGGTCACGTGCCTCACCAAATATGGAACGGTAGATCGTATCCAAATATCCGCAATGGAGATGGAGATGTGACTATCGTTGGGCCTCCTATAGCCTCCAGGAAAGTCTGGTGCACGGCGGTATTCCGGTGTCTGCTGCAGTGTAGTAGATCTACTACCTGGCTCGTCACGGCAGGTCCTGCTCAGACTTGTGCATTCACTTCTACCAGCAGACGGTCCTGACCAGGCCGAGGAGACTTTGGAAGATCGGTTCTTAGCTACCGACACCAGGACTACCACTAGGCCACGGGAGGCTGAAGGAGTTTCTGCCCGGATTCTTGCTCCAGGACGTAGGGAGCTGAAGGAGGACTGTCCCTTACGAGAGACCCATCGGGGTCATAAGGTAATACCTGCTTTTGCAGGTGTGTTTCTATCAATCCCTGGAAGTGACTATCATTGAACTGTCACCGGCCGGGACAGTTTCACTTAACATTTTTTCAGGAATTTTTTTAGGAATTTTTTATCTTCACTAGAGGCACTTGGAGGATCTCTACCATTGTTATATTCCCTGCCCTATTGTTGGGAGTACGCATTTTTAACTTTCACGCAGTGTGATTTTATTATATATCCTAAGCTATCAGTATTTTGGTCATTGTATGCATATTGGTTTGGGGCTGACAACCTCTTGCTAATTTAGGCTTTCCTCATCACCTTTTTCCCACTGGGCGTAGTGCAATATATACCTGTGATTACCTATTATTGTTTTGGGGTGTTTCCCACTTGCTTTTTTAATCCAATAAATCTATATATCTTCATAATACCTATTTTGTTGTGTCCTTTGAGTTTTTTATGTGCGTAAACTATTCGTTTCATATCTCATTCATCTTAATTGGCACTCTCTAGTGGTAGTGCCCTTGTTTGCAGCACTCTTAAACTCTAGTCACTAGAGCGCCGCTGATATCTATATTTGAATCTTCATCGTTGGCTGCCTCATGTAGGGCATCTCCTTGACATGTGGTTTCCATTTTCCCACAAGTCCAATTCTCACGTCTGGTGGGTGCTTCGGTCTGTAATGCTGTCCTCCGGGAGAGACATACCCTCTCTGTAATCGTTCTTCATCCCAGGATATAATATAGATTCAGGGGTTGCTGCTTGAGTTTTTCTCTCCTATAATTTCTCTTATCAGGGGTATAGGGGTATAGGATTGGTTTCCAAGGTAGCAGCAAGGGCTTCTTTTAGGCTCCATATTTCTGTCTTAATTTCTTGCATTTCCTTCCGTAATTAGCAGGCCCACTTCGGCTTGGCTGTGGGCGGGTGGGTACCTCATTGCTCCAGACCATCACTGCTAGGGCCGCTACCCCCTGCTCCTGTTTTCTCATGCGTGCCTTCGCCCCTACTTTTAGGAAGATCATACGTGGGCTAGTACGCAGACATTCTTGCAAGGCCTGCTTGAGTGGCTTGTCCCTGAGGCCTGACACAAACTGGTCTCTCAATATTGTTAGAACTCTCCTGTTAGCTTTTTTCTAGTTTGCTGGTCACATGACCTTTTTTGCCTATTTAATCCTGCTCCGCCCTTCTGGCTTTGCTGGACTTCATTGTAATTTCTACTCTTAAGCTAGCCAGGTGCTTTGTTACCTTACTCAGTCAGTTTTGCTTGGTCTTCAGACCTCTATGTTCTATGTTGTTTGTTTGTCTTTTACTGCTACAACTTCTGTTAGGAGGTGTCCATCTTTCTCCCAGTCCCTAGTTCTTGTAGGGATCCCTCCCTCGCATCTATAGGTCTTCGTACAGACTAGCTGAGGACTTTAGTGGGTCTGATCGCAGGATCTGGTTTCCCGTTACATCGTAAGGATCTAGCTTAGTTCTATCGTAGGAACAGATATCCCATCTTACCTTAGTGCTTGTAGCAGAACATAACAGTAAGTCCAGCCCAAAAATATCTCTAAGGAAGGATTTCCAGTTTCCATCATGGTGTCGGTTCAGGACTTGGCTCAACGCCTGCAGAGACTCTCTCTGGAGGTGTCCGAGCTCCAGCAACACGTAAGTAGCTGTTCTGGAGCACATTTCGTGGAGCCAAAGGTACGTTTGCCTGATTTATTTTTTGGTAAACAACAAGATTTTTTTTCTTTTAAAAATGCTTGCTTGTTGTATTTTCGTTTGAGACCCAGATCCTCTGGTGATGAATCACAGCGCATAGGGTTCATAATGTCACTTTTGCGCAAAGAACCTCAGGAATGAGCCTTTTCTCTACAACCTAGTGATCCATACTTTAGATCAGTGGATAGTTTTTTTTCTGCTTTGGGGTTATTGTATGATGATCCTGATCGTGTCTCATCAGCTGAGACAGAATTGAGACGTTTGAGGCAGGGATCAGGTAATGTGGAAAAATATTGTACTCACTTCCGTCGATGGTCTACTCAGGTGGGGTGGAACGATTCAGCTTTGAAAAGTTTGTTTCTTGCAGGGCTAAATGAAAGGGTTAAAGATTTGCTGATTGCTTATCCCACACCTGGTAACTTGCAGGAAGCTATGCAATTAGCTATACGGGTTGATAGGAGACTGCGTGCAAGGGTTAATGAGAGTAAATCCTCTGCCATGTCAGCTCCAAGTCTTGAGAGGGTCTGTACTGACATTGGAGAGCCGATGGAGATTGGAGCGATGGCACCCCGCTCTCAGGAAAAAGACCGCAGGTTTTCTGAAGGTTTGTGCTTTTATTGCGGCAAATCTGACCATTTCATTAAGAACTGTGTGCTTCGTATGAACAAAGAAAAATAAAAGAGGTCAGTTCCGCCCGTATAGCCTGTTTAAACACTAAGGGTGTTTTTCTTTCTGCCACTACTGCTGCTCAGGAAGAATTAATGGAATTTCGGGTAATTGTCGATTGTGGTTCTACTCTGAATGTGATTGATGGGGGATTCTTGGAAAAACTTAAATTAAAACCCAGACCTTTGTCATCCCCTATTGTCGTGGTTTCTGTTGATGGCTCTCCTTTGAAGAATGTTACTCACAAGGTCTGCGAATTTCCCCTCACTATTAATGGTGTTCACCAAGAGAATTTGGATTTGGTAGTATTGAATAATTTGCCTTCTCCGGTGGTTTTGGGGTTACCCTGGTTAAAATTGTACAATCCTGTATTGGATTGGTCTACCAATGAAATTAAGTAATACAAAAATGACCAGAAATACCACATCCTAATTTGTGTATCAATAGTACCCTAACATGGGGAACTAGGAGTGGACATGAAAATGTGTGGACACATCAATTGCAAACATAAACAAAACCACCGAAGTGGAAGAACGATGTACTAGTCCATAAATAAAACAAGAATCTTTATTATTTATCAAGACCAACAACAAGTAAAAGGTAGTAAGGGTACAACAACACCCAGGTGGATGCAAAAACAGCACAAATGCAGATTAAAAATACGAAAAGGGGCACACAACCCCCAACGACCCTCATATATAATATAGATTTAGTGGCAATTAGATGGACAAAATTCGGGCAGATAACAATATCTAGTGGTCACGTTTTATTAAACAATATAAATTCACGTGTTCACATAGTATCACAAATGAAGGCAGGAATTCCAAAGACTTCATGAGACGATAACTAAGTTAACCACATATAATCACAGCGCCACTAACTACTGAACAAGTCATAAATGCATACACCAATAAAATAGCTAAACTTCCGTATAATACGGGATGTAATTGATAGTAAACTGCACCTTTGTTATAAGAAACCGGGAATATGCCAGTGAACTACACAATCAATCACAATGGCAAACAGGTGCATCGCGACTGCATACAGATGCAGGGTGCCTATTTAACATCACAAGGCATATTACCTGGCACCGCGACAACTGCGCACTGGGTATACGAGGGCAGGAGGGAGTGTGTGTGCGCACCCCAACGCACGTTTCGGTCCAATCCTTGCCCCCTGAGGGGCAATGTGCATTGGGGTATTCCCGGTTTCTTATAACAAAGGTGCAGTTTACTATCAATTACATCCCGTATTATACGGAAGTTTAGCTATCATCT
>JARQOD010000003.1:299643867-299743262 GCA_033576555.1 Oophaga sylvatica | reverse complement strand
TTATATATCCTAAGCTATCAGTATTTTGGTCATTGTATGCATATTGGTTTGGGGCTGACAACCTCTTGCTAATTTAGGCTTTCCTCATCACCTTTTTCCCACTGGGCGTAGTGCAATATATACCTGTGATTACCTATTATTGTTTTGGGGTGTTTCCCACTTGCTTTTTTAATCCAATAAATCTATATATCTTCATAATACCTATTTTGTTGTGTCCTTTGAGTTTTTTATGTGCGTAAACTATTCGTTTCATATCTCATTCATCTTAATTGGCACTCTCTAGTGGTAGTGCCCTTGTTTGCAGCACTCTTAAACTCTAGTCACTAGAGCGCCGCTGATATCTATATTTGAATCTTCATCGTTGGCTGCCTCATGTAGGGCATCTCCTTGACATGTGGTTTCCATTTTCCCACAAGTCCAATTCTCACGTCTGGTGGGTGCTTCGGTCTGTAATGCTGTCCTCCGGGAGAGACATACCCTCTCTGTAATCGTTCTTCATCCCAGGATATAATATAGATTCAGGGGTTGCTGCTTGAGTTTTTCTCTCCTATAATTTCTCTTATCAGGGGTATAGGGGTATAGGATTGGTTTCCAAGGTAGCAGCAAGGGCTTCTTTTAGGCTCCATATTTCTGTCTTAATTTCTTGCATTTCCTTCCGTAATTAGCAGGCCCACTTCGGCTTGGCTGTGGGCGGGGTGGGTACCTCATTGCTCCAGACCATCACTGCTAGGGCCGCTACCCCTGCTCCTGTTTTCTCATGCGTGCCTTCGCCCCTACTTTTAGGAAGATCATACGTGGGCTAGTACGCAGACATTCTTGCAAGGCCTGCTTGAGTGGCTTGTCCCTGAGGCCTGACACAAACTGGTCTCTCAATATTGTTAGAACTCTCCTGTTAGCTTTTTTCTAGTTTGCTGGTCACATGACCTTTTTTGCCTATTTAATCCTGCTCCGCCCTTCTGGCTTTGCTGGACTTCATTGTAATTTCTACTCTTAAGCTAGCCAGGTGCTTTGTTACCTTACTCAGTCAGTTTTGCTTGGTCTTCAGACCTCTATGTTCTATGTTGTTTGTTTGTCTTTTACTGCTACAACTTCTGTTAGGAGGTGTCCATCTTTCTCCCAGTCCCTAGTTCTTGTAGGGATCCCTCCCTCGCATCTATAGGTCTTCGTACAGACTAGCTGAGGACTTTAGTGGGTCTGATCGCAGGATCTGGTTTCCCGTTACATCGTAAGGATCTAGCTTAGTTCTATCGTAGGAACAGATATCCCATCTTACCTTAGTGCTTGTAGCAGAACATAACAGTAAGTCCAGCCCAAAAATATCTCTAAGGAAGGATTTCCAGTTTCCATCATGGTGTCGGTTCAGGACTTGGCTCAACGCCTGCAGAGACTCTCTCTGGAGGTGTCCGAGCTCCAGCAACACGTAAGTAGCTGTTCTGGAGCACATTTCGTGGAGCCAAAGGTACGTTTGCCTGATTTATTTTTTGGTAAACAACAAGATTTTTTTTCTTTTAAAAATGCTTGCTTGTTGTATTTTCGTTTGAGACCCAGATCCTCTGGTGATGAATCACAGCGCATAGGGTTCATAATGTCACTTTTGCGCAAAGAACCTCAGGAATGAGCCTTTTCTCTACAACCTAGTGATCCATACTTTAGATCAGTGGATAGTTTTTTTTCTGCTTTGGGGTTATTGTATGATGATCCTGATCGTGTCTCATCAGCTGAGACAGAATTGAGACGTTTGAGGCAGGGATCAGGTAATGTGGAAAAATATTGTACTCACTTCCGTCGATGGTCTACTCAGGTGGGGTGGAACGATTCAGCTTTGAAAAGTTTGTTTCTTGCAGGGCTAAATGAAAGGGTTAAAGATTTGCTGATTGCTTATCCCACACCTGGTAACTTGCAGGAAGCTATGCAATTAGCTATACGGGTTGATAGGAGACTGCGTGCAAGGGTTAATGAGAGTAAATCCTCTGCCATGTCAGCTCCAAGTCTTGAGAGGGTCTGTACTGACATTGGAGAGCCGATGGAGATTGGAGCGATGGCACCCCGCTCTCAGGAAAAAGACCGCAGGTTTTCTGAAGGTTTGTGCTTTTATTGCGGCAAATCTGACCATTTCATTAAGAACTGTGTGCTTCGTATGAACAAAGAAAAATAAAAGAGGTCAGTTCCGCCCGTATAGCCTGTTTAAACACTAAGGGTGTTTTTCTTTCTGCCACTACTGCTGCTCAGGAAGAATTAATGGAATTTCGGGTAATTGTCGATTGTGGTTCTACTCTGAATGTGATTGATGGGGGATTCTTGGAAAAACTTAAATTAAAACCCAGACCTTTGTCATCCCCTATTGTCGTGGTTTCTGTTGATGGCTCTCCTTTGAAGAATGTTACTCACAAGGTCTGCGAATTTCCCCTCACTATTAATGGTGTTCACCAAGAGAATTTGGATTTGGTAGTATTGAATAATTTGCCTTCTCCGGTGGTTTTGGGGTTACCCTGGTTAAAATTGTACAATCCTGTATTGGATTGGTCTACCAATGAAATTAAGTAATACAAAAATGACCAGAAATACCACATCCTAATTTGTGTATCAATAGTACCCTAACATGGGGAACTAGGAGTGGACATGAAAATGTGTGGACACATCAATTGCAAACATAAACAAAACCACCGAAGTGGAAGAACGATGTACTAGTCCATAAATAAAACAAGAATCTTTATTATTTATCAAGACCAACAACAAGTAAAAGGTAGTAAGGGTACAACAACACCCAGGTGGATGCAAAAACAGCACAAATGCAGATTAAAAATACGAAAAGGGGCACACAACCCCCAACGACCCTCATATATAATATAGATTTAGTGGCAATTAGATGGACAAAATTCGGGCAGATAACAATATCTAGTGGTCACGTTTTATTAAACAATATAAATTCACGTGTTCACATAGTATCACAAATGAAGGCAGGAATTCCAAAGACTTCATGAGACGATAACTAAGTTAACCACATATAATCACAGCGCCACTAACTACTGAACAAGTCATAAATGCATACACCAATAAAATAGCTAAACTTCCGTATAATACGGGATGTAATTGATAGTAAACTGCACCTTTGTTATAAGAAACCGGGAATATGCCAGTGAACTACACAATCAATCACAATGGCAAACAGGTGCATCGCGACTGCATACAGATGCAGGGTGCCTATTTAACATCACAAGGCATATTACCTGGCACCGCGACAACTGCGCACTGGGTATACGAGGGCAGGAGGGAGTGTGTGTGCGCACCCCAACGCACGTTTCGGTCCAATCCTTGCCCCCTGAGGGGCAATGTGCATTGGGGTATTCCCGGTTTCTTATAACAAAGGTGCAGTTTACTATCAATTACATCCCGTATTATACGGAAGTTTAGCTATCATCTCATGAAGTCTTTGGAATTCCTGCCTTCATTTGTGATACTATGTGAACACGTGAATTTATATTGTTTAATAAAACGTGACCACTAGATATTGTTATCTGCCCGAATTTTGTCCATCTAATTGCCACTAAATCTATATTATATATGAGGGTCGTTGGGGGTTGTGTGCCCCTTTTCGTATTTTTAATCTGCATTTGTGCTGTTTTTGCATCCACCTGGGTGTTGTTGTACCCTTACTACCTTTTACTTGTTGTTGGTCTTGATAAATAATAAAGATTCTTGTTTTATTTATGGACTAGTACATCGTTCTTCCAATGAAATTAAGTCCTGGAGCCCTAAGTGTTATGATAAGTGTTGTAACGGGCGTATTGCTGCTGTGGATAAAGGGGAAATTCCTGTACCTATTCAGGATTTTTGGAAAGTTTTTTCTGAGAAGAAATCGCAGATTTTACCTCCCCATAGAGACTATGATTGTACTATTAAATTTGTCCCTGGAGCGACTCTTCCTAAAAGTTGTTTATTTAATCTTACTATTCCTGAGAGAAAGGCTTTGGAGGAATACATACAGATAAGCTTGGCCGCCGGTCACATTAGGCCTTCCAAGTCTCCTGTGGCTGTTGGATTTTTTTTTGTTAAAAAAAAGGACGGCAGTTTACGTCCTTGTCTGGACTTTCGTGAGATTAATAAAATTACTGTACGCAATCCTTACCCTCTGCCATTGATTCCTGATTTGTTTAACCAGTTAGTGGGGGCCAAGTGGTTCTCTAAAATTGATCTTCGGGGGGCATACAATTTGTTGCGCATGATGGAGTGTGACGAATGGAAGACTGCTTTTAACACTCCTGTGGGTCATTTTGAGAATCTGGTTATGCCTTTTGGTCTTACCAATGCTCCTGCATTTTTTCAGAATCTTATTAATGACATCCTTAGACCTTTGATCGGCAAAAAAATGGTTGTGTATTTGGATGACATTTTGATTTATTCGCCGGATCTGGAGTCTCATTGGCGGAGCGTACGTGAGGTATTACAGTTATTAATTGACAATTTGCTTTTTGCTAAGCTAGAGAAATGTGATTTCGCTGTACAGAGAATTAGTTTTTTGGGCTACATTATCTCCAGCAAAGGTTTTGAGATGGACCCGGTGAAAGTTCAAGCTGTGCAGGAATGGCCTAGGCCTATTGGTTTGAAATCGTTACAGAGGTTTTTGGGTTTCGCTAATTATTATAGAAAATTCATTAAAAAATGTTCTATTATTGTCAAACCACTGACCGATCTCACCAGGAAAGGCGCTAATGCGGTTCAGTGGACTACTGAGACCATTGAAGCTTTTGTGTTTCTAAAGGAGAGGTTTAGCTCTGCTCCCATCCTTATGCAGCCTGATGTGACTAAATCATTTTTGGTTGAGGTTGATGCTTCTTCTGTGGAGGTCGGCACGGTGTTGTCTCAGGAAAACAGGGATGGAGTACATCCCTGTGCCTTTTTTTCAAAAAAATTTTCTGAGACTGAACTGAATTACGATATTGGTAATCGAGAATTGTTGGCTATTAAACTCACATTTGAACACTGGCGTCATCTCTTGGAAAGTGCTGAATTTCCCGTTCAGGTTCACTGATCATAAAAATCTGATCTTTCTTGATGCTGCCAAGCGCTTGAATGCCCGTCAGGCTAGGTGGGCACTGTTTTTCTCGCGGTTTAATTTTTCCGTTACTTACATCCCAGGTACTAAGAATGTTAAAGCCGATGCTTTATCTCGCAGCTTTTCTCCCATGGTCGGTGCTGAGGAGGAGTAGAACATTTTACAAGAAGGGGTTGTGATTGCTGCTTTGGACTCTGTGTTGGAAGATGAGATTCTTAAAGCACATGAGAATGCCCCATCTAACACTCCCCATGGGAGGTTGTTTGTGCCTGGGACCTTTAGAATAGATTTGTTTGTTGAGTGTCATGAGTCTCGGTTGGCAGGTCATCCTGGAATCTCTGAGACCAAGAGTCTTGTGGGTCGCAATTTTTGGTGGCCTGGATGGCATAAGGAAGTCATTAAGTGGGTGCGTCAATGCACTGTGTGTGCTAGATCTAAGTCTTCACATACTCCTGCTGCAGGGTGGCTTCGCCCTCTGGAGGTTCCTAGTGCACCTTGGACACATTTGGCTATGGACTTTATTACCGACCTTCCCCCTCTGAGGGTTTCACTGTCATCTGGGTGGTCGTGGACCGTTTTAGCAAGATGTGTCACTTGGTTCCTTTCATCAAACTGCCCTGCGCTAAGACTCTCGCTAAGGCCTTTGTCAAGGAAATTGTCAGACTACATGGCGTTCCTACTGACATTGTTTCTGATAGGGGACCTCAGTTCGTGACTCGTTTTTGGCGCGCCTTTTGTGACAGGTTGGGAGTTCATTTGTCGTTTTCATCCGGATATCATCCTGAGTCTAATGGCCAGATAGTAAGGAAAAACCAGGATGTTGAGCAGTTCTTGCGTTGTTTTGTGGCAGACAATCAAGAGGGGTGGTCTGAGTTTCTGCCACTTGCTGAATTTGCCCTTAACAACCATACATCCTCTTCTGCTGGTTGTTCGCCTTTTTTTTGTTGTACTGGGAGACATCCGTCGTTTGGGTCATTCTCCAAATTGGTATCGGCCGTGCCTGAAGAGGAGAATTTTTCCGGTGATTTGGAGAGAGTTTGAACGGATGTGCATGGTAATCTTCAGGAGGCTAACAGAAAATCTAAAAGGTACTTTGATAGGAAACGGCAAGAGGTTTTGTTTGCTATTGGTGACATGGTTTGGTTGTCCTCTAAGAATCTGCGATTGAGGATTCCTTCTAAAAAATTGGGTCCCAAGTGTAAGGTTCTTTGTCTCTGTTGACATGTTCCTTGAAACTCAGTTTTCCGTCGGCCATTTTGCTTTCTGTCTTTCTGCAGCTCTTGCCCTCAGTTAATATGGAGTTTCCAGTTTTCATGTTCCCGCCCTGATTCTTCCCTCTTGCTTCTTAAGCAGCCTCAGCTGAACAATCAGTGCTCCTGAATCAAGCCTCAGTCAGTCTGTGACCTGACTTCTGGAAACCTTGGACTTGTACTCCAGCTATTCCCTACTGAGGAGCCTTGGAACACTTTTGGACTCTGGAAACCTGCTGTTTGGTGAATCCATGTTTGCAGAGGAATTACGGTACAGAGAAGAGATCTTGAACCTGCTTTGGAGATTTATTGTAGTGCTTGAAGTTACTCTGGCCTGCTGTGTCTCCTGTCGCTGTTCCTGCAAACTGTGTGAACTTTTCAGCATGCTTGTATGAAGTAATACAAGTCATTTCATATCAACCTGTGTCTCCTGTGTTTTCCTCGCACCCAAGCACAAGACGCTATAGGAACTGTACACTATACATGACAAGATTCAGGAGCCAATGTTTAGTGTCTGCTGGGTCTGGGAAAGCCGTGTCTGCTGTGACTGTGGATATCAGATGTCCGTTTAATACCTTATGTGATGACAGTGGTTGTGACTTCTCACAACCATTCCAGGTGAGCGCATTCCCTTAAAATTTTACTCTGGAGTGTTACCACAGGTAAACACTATTGTTTTTTTTTTTTTTTTCCTTTCCTCTTCTCCTTCCAGCACTTCTGCCTTAAAAGATCTGGAAGATGGAGACCCGCATAAAGGAACTTTGCGGAGTGACTGATACAATCCTTTCAGATGTACAGACTTTAAAAACCCGTTTTGCAAGCCTACAGGACCTCACTAATCATAATTTGCAAGTGTTTGGACAGACTACCCAGGAATTGCGAGCCAGGATTGAGGCTCTAGAGGAACGAGCCCAGGCTCCTGCCATAACCCCGAGTTCTGGGATCCCCAAATTACCTCCTTTTCGTTTTGGCGGTGAACGTGAGAAATTCAGGGGATTTATTAATCAATGCAATTTATTTTTCTCTGCACATGCTTCACAATTTCCCACTGAACGATCCAAAGTGCTTACTATAATCATGTTGCTTACCAATAAGGCTTTGATGTGGGCAAACCCTCTGATTGAGACTGAGGATGATTGTTTGAATCACCTTGATGCTTTTATTTCAGCCATGGGGCAGGTGTTTGATGACCCCAATCGAGGTGCAACAGCTGAAGCAGCCATGTTAACTTTGCGCCAAGGTAAGCGTTCAGTAGCCGAATATGCCCTGGATTTCAGGAGATGGGCTCTTGATACCACTTGGGACACTTCCGCTAAAAAATCTATTTTTCGGAAAGGGTTGTCTCCACTGATTAAGGATGAACTTGCTCGTGCCGACCCTCCCACTGCGTTAGGTGACTTTATTAACTATTGTATCCGTATTGATGCTCGTCTGACTGAACGCAGACAAGAGAGATGGTTCGAAAATAATCGCACTAACCCTTTACTACCTCCCTCCTCAGCTAAGGAACCTTTGAGTAGGATCACAAGGGAACCAGAACCTGAACCCATGCAGGTGGACTCTTTACAAAGACGGGTTAGTGATGCACGCAAAGAACATCGTATAAAGGAAAATCTATGTTTCTACTGTGGTAAGTCAGGGCACTTCATTATAAACTGCCCCAGCCGTTCTCGTAAGACTACTGCAGCAGTCATTCACTGTGAGTGTTGTGAGAGGAGCTCTGTCATGTCCGAGCCTCAGGCTCCAGAGAGATCTGCTGCAAGAGATCTTGATTTCTCAGACTTAAACTCTGTTAGTTCTGGGGACGATGACGGTATAAACGCTGCAATTTTTCAAGTTTCCTCAGCGGTGTCCCAGCTGAGTTGTAAAAGAAACAGTTCTCATTGCTTCCTTTCCATCAAACTCTGGGTTGACTCAGTCTGGGTGTCTAGCTCTGCTATGATCGACTCAGGAGCAAGTGGAAATTTTATGGATATCTCCTTTGCTCTGAAACAGGGGATACGTTCAGTGAAGAAGGCTACTCCAGTACAGATGGAGACTGTTGGATGGCTCTCTACTGACTTCTGGACCAGTGGATCAAGAAACAGAGCCTTTGAGGGTCCTTATGGGTAAAGATCATCAGGAGAAAATGTCTTTTTTGCTTATCTCTTCTCCCCACTTTCCCATTATTCTAGGGCTACCATGGCTGCAGGCGCAGAATCCTACGATTAACTGGGAGACCAAGGAATTACACTTTCCGGAGAAACAGATGAGTCAAGGAGTTTCAGCTTGCTATGTTCCTAAAGGAACCATGTCAGTCCCTGAACTACCAGCTGTATACCAGGACTATGTGGATTTATGTGACAAGAAGAACGCTGATCAGCTTCCTCCTCACCGTCCATATGATTGTCCAATTGAATTATTGCCTGGAGCCGAGATACCTTTTGGTAAGATCTACCCCCTAGCGGGGCCCGAGCTAAAAGCTTTGAAGGATTATATAGACGAAAATTTAGCCAAGGGCTTCATACGCCCCTCTTCATCTCCCGCAGGTGCACCCATCTTCTTTGTGAAGAAGAAAGATGGATCTCTGAGACCCTGCATAGACTATAGGGAACTCAATAAGGTTACTATTAGAAACCGTTATCCATTGCCTTTAATCCCTGAGTTGTTGGAGAGAGTGCGGCATGCCAAAATTTTCTCTAAACTGGATCTCCGTGGGGCCTATAACTTGGTCCGTATTAGACCTGGGGATGAATGGAAGACTGCTTTCAGGTCACGCTATGGACACTTTGAATATCTAGTTATGCCTTTTGGTCTGAGTACCGCCCCAGCCACTTTCCAACACTTCGTGAATGATATCTTCAGGGATCTCCTAGATACATTTGTGGTGATTTATCTGGATGATATTCTAATTTTTTCTAACTCCACAGAGGAACATCATGGACATGTGAGAATGGTCTTAGAACGCCTAAGACAAAACCATCTCTACATCAAACTTGAAAAATGTGAATTCCATAGGACCGAAATTCAATTTCTGGGGTATGTACTATCTACGCAAGGGATTAGTATGGATGGAAGCAAGACCCAAGCCATCAAGGATTGGCCAATTCCTAGAAATGTGAAGGAGGTGCAGCGTTTCATCGGGTTTGCCAACTTCTATAGACGTTTCATTAAGAATTTTTCTGAGGTAGTGTCACCTATCACCCAACTTACCCGGAAACAGTCTAGGTTCTCCTGGACCCCGCAAGCTCAGGAAGCATTTTCCTGTTTAAAGGATAAATTTACCACCGCACCTATCTTAGTACATCCCAACCCCGAGCTTGCCTTCATAATAGAGGTGGATGCTTCAGACTGTGCCGTTGGAGCTATACTCTCTCAGAGAACAGGTGAGAAGAATGTCTTGCATCCCTGTGCCTTCTTTTCCCAGCAGTTGTCTTCGGCTGAGAGGAACTACGATGTGGGCAATAGAGAATTGTTGGCCATTATTGCCGCCTTCAAGGAATGGAGACACCTTCTTCAGGGAGCTGCACAGCAAATAGTCGTCCTGACAGACCATCGTAACCTTGAATTTATCAGGTCGGCTAAGTGCCTGACTCCTCGCCAGGCTCGCTGGAATCTTTTCCTAAACCAATTTAATTTTGTCATTTCTTATAGACCAGGATCGCGCAATGGAAAGGCTGATGCACTCTCTAGGATTCATTCAGCAGAGACACGTCCACTTACTCCTCCTAAGACTATTCTTCCTGACTCTAGATTCCTGGGAGTGATTCATAATCAAGACCTACTTAAGGACATCAAGGAAGCATACCATGCGGATTCTTTGTTGGCTCAACCCCAAGGGACGTAAGTCTTGTCTTTAAGAATGGTGTGTGGATTCAGGGACAACGTCTGTATATACCTGAAACAGTCAGATTGAGAGTATTGCAACTCATCCACGATTCCAAGATAGCCGGGCATAGGGGAATTCTAAAGACACAAGAATTTCTTTCTCGTTTCTTTTGGTGGCCCACTTACAGGAAAGATGTCTTAAACTATGTCACTTCATGTGAAGTCTGTGCAAGATGCAAAACACCTCGCTCCTCACCAACTGGTCTGTTGCAACCTCTTCCCACCCCGTCCCGCCCGTGGGGATCCATTTCTATGGACTTCATTGTGGAGTTACCAACCTCTCAAGGGAAGAACACCATTCTAGTGGTGGTTGACCGTCTAACAAAGGCAGCTCATTTTATCCCTTGTGTCGGCTTACCCACTGCAAAACAGACATCAGACTTGATGATTAAGAATGTGTTTCGCTTACATGGAGTACCGGATGAGGTCATTTCGGATCGAGGGGTGCAATTCACTTCAAGGTTTTGGCAAAATTTCTGTGCAGCATTGGACATTAAAGTAAACCTTTCTTCTGCTTTTCATCCCCAGACTAATGGACAGACAGAACGAACCAATCAGACCCTGGAGCAGTATCTCCGCTGTTTTATCTGCCACCTACAGGATGATTGGGTGGATCTACTTCCACTGGCTGAGTTCTCTTATAACAACTCTCAGAGCGCCTCCACTAAGCAGTCTCCTTTTTACTCCAATCTAGGTTATCATCCTAACATTCTTCCTCGATTTCCCATAGATACGCCCTTGCCGGCAGTGGCTGAAAGAATCATTTCTTTACAAAAGAATATGGATCTTCTAAAGGAAAATCTAGAATTGGCTCAGGAAAGGTACAAGAAAGCAGCAGATAAATTTCGTAAACCTGCACCAGCTTTCAAGGTAGGAGATTTGGTCTGGCTGTCAACCAGAAATCTTAAATTAAAGATTCCATCGTCTAAATTGGGACATAAGTACATTGGACCTTACAAGATCAATAAGATTATAAGTGCTGTTGCTTGTCGTCTTCAACTGCCCAGAACTATGAGAATCCACCCTGTCTTTCATGTATCCCTACTAAAGGCTGCAACACCCAATACGTTTCCTGGACGTTCTTCTCCTTGCCCTGACCCAGTGCTGGTCGATGGTCAGGAAGAATTTATGGTGGAAAGGATTCTAGATTCCAGGTTGTACAGAAATCAGTTGCAATATTTGATTAAATGGCAGGGCTACCCAGTGGAGGACAACTCATGGGAACCAGTCAATAATGTAAATGCTCCTCGCCTGCTCCGCCAGTTTCATCAGAGGTACCCTGACAAGCCTGGTCTGAGGTCATCCGGAGGTTGTCCCTAAGGGGGGAGTAATGTAAGGTTCTTTGTCTCTGTTGACATGTTCCTTGAAACTCAGTTTTTCGTCGGCCATTTTGCTTTCTGTCTTTCTGCAGCTCTTGCCCTCAGTTAATATGGAGTTTCCAGTTTTCATGTTCCCGCCCTGATTCTTCCCTCTTGCTTCTTAAGCAGCCTCAGCTGAACAATCAGTGCTCCTGAATCAAGCCTCAGTCAGTCTGTGACCTGACTTCTGGAAACCTTGGACTTGTACTCCAGCTATTCCCTACTGAGGAGCCTTGGAACACTTTTGGACTCTGGAAACCTGCTGTTTGGTGAATCCATGTTTGCAGGGGAATTACGGTACAGAGAAGAGATCTTGAACCTGCTTTGGAGATTTATTGTAGTGCTTGAAGTTACTCTGGCCTGCTGTGTCTCCTGTCGCTGTTCCTGCAAACTGTGTGAACTTTTCAGCATGCTTGTATGAAGTAATACAAGTCATTTCATATCAACCTGTGTCTCCTGTGTTTTCCTCGCACCCAAGCACAAGACGCTATAGGAACTGTACACCAAGTTTGTAGGGCCCTTTAAGATGCTTCAGGTTGTTAACCAATCTGCAGTTAGGTTGGAGGTTCCTACCTCCTGGAAGATTAATCCGGTGTTTCATGTTTCTCTGTTGAAAAGAGCTGATGTGTCGGATGTAGATGCCTCTGCCACTGTTCTCCCGATGGTGGAGGACGGGGAATATGAAATTTCCCGCATCCTAAATTCTAGACGGTATAGAGGGAGTTTGCAGTATCTCATCGCTTGGAAGGGTTTCGGACCTGAGGATAACTCATGGGTGAGGGCGGATGATGTTTCAGCGTCCAGACTTGTCAGAGCGTTTCACAAAAGGTTTCCGGGTAAACCTGGGCCTAGGGGATCCGGAGGATCCTCTTAGAAGGGGGGGTACTGTTAGAACTCTCCTGTTAGGTTTTTTCTAGTTTGCTGGTCACATGACCCTTTTTTGCCTATTTAATCCTGCTCCGCCCTTCTGGCTTTGCTGGACTTCATTGTAATTTCTACTCTTAAGCTAGCCTGGTGCTTTGTTACCTTACTCAGTCAGTTTTGCTTGGTCTTCGGACCTCTATGTTCTATGTTGTTTGTTTGTCTTTTACTGCTACAACTTCTGTTAGGAGGTGTCCATCTATCTCCCAGTCCCTAGTTCTTGTAGGGATCCCTCCCTCGCATCTATAGGTCTTCGTACAGACTAGCTGAGGACTTTAGCGGCTCTGATCGCAGGATCAGGTTCCCCGTTACATCGTAGGGATCTAGCTTAGTTCTATCGAAGGGACAGATATCCCATCTTTCCTTAGTGCTTGTAGCAGAACCTAACAAATATATCAGAGAGCCCCATTCCCATGGTCCCCACATCACCCCACTTAGTGATATGCACGTTCACCTCCTGCAACACATTGATATACTGTATCACAGGATCCCCCTCTCGCTGAATGCTGTGAAACAGTCGCATCCGCAACTCCCTAACATCAGTGTGGTCACCATGCATTTCCTCTAGGACCAGCACCACCTTGTCCAGTGTGTTCCACTCATGGGTGGGAACATAACATAGTACCAGGCCTCACCTTCCAGGGCCATTAAAGCAATCTCAGCTTGCATAGCAGGAGTCATGGGGTGCATCCTCAACATGCTCTTAACCCTCTCAGTCCAGTCCCAACAGCATCATGTTACTCTCTGTGAATTTTGGAATATTGCTGAGAATGGCCCCTAATGGCAAGCTAGACATTGGGGCATTCATGGTGGACTGATTTCAGCGTCTGTGTCCAAAGACTGCATCCTGCTGTTTACGCTAAATGTAACACAGGTACATGGATGCAGTGACACAGATGCACAGAGCAGGGGTTAACAATTATTCACTTTTTCTATACAGGAATAACCTCCTCAAAGAGAGAAAACAAGGGGAAATACAGATATAGGGCTGAGGGTTAAACAGTTTAGCAGTTACTCAGATTAATAGTCTATCAGTTTCACTTATTGTGACTCGGTCATCCATTTCTCTATCAGAGTCCAATGGCTACTGGCTGAGGCTGGTGCTGAGTCTTCAGGCTTCCCTGCCTAACCAATGGTTCTATTTCTGCCGGTAGCGGGCGGTCACCGGTTTTGCCGACTGAGCCCATAGTCCATTACGCTGCTCCTGCAGCCGGGAGTCTTTCCCAACAATCTCCCGCTCGGCAGTCAGGAGTCTCGCACCACAATCTACTGCTCAGCATGCTCTGCCCAGCGACGCTCCCGGTCCTTCCTGCACTCGTGCCCTTTCGCTACTGCGTGGACTAACACTACCCACGGCGTGCAAAAGGTCCACGCTCTCGCTCCTCTCTGGCGGGAACGCTCCCTTGCTTCCCGCGCAAACACCCCTTATTACCCTCTGGCTTACCTCGCCCGCTCTCTGCAGGTCATGGATCCATTCCATCCTCAATTTTGTTCCCCCCTGCAACAGTAGGTTCTGCCCCAGCAGTTCCAGACCCGGTGCCCAGTCAGCACCCACAGCCCAGTCTTCTCCTCTACCGCCACCTTGATGGATCCCAGCTACAAGGACTACATTCTATCCTTACTTCCATCACTGGAGTGTAATTGGAAAATGCAGTATTACAAGCTTATGCTTGTAGACTTACTGTCGGCATTCCCACCTGACAGCAGGGGCTTAGTGGAAGCACAAAGCAGAGGAAGAGGAATAAGTCACCAACACAGATGGAGTACTGGCACCAACTCAGAAGGGAGTGTTAGCCTGGGTGAAATGTGGAAAACCTTCCACAGCATACCACAACATCCAGCATCCCCATCTGATACTGTCCATATTGCCAGGAGGCGTTTCAAAAACATGGTGAAGAGTATATGGCCACATGTACTCAGTGATGGGTCTGCCTCATTTAACTTCTGGGTCTCCAAATTGGACAAATGGCCTGACTTTGCCCTTTATACCGTGGATATCTGAGCTGGGGCTCCCTCCGGTGTTTGCTGAGGGTAATGAACTAATTAATGAATGGCCTTCAGCTGGCTCTGAATGGTATGATATAAGTGACCTAGTGACCTGAGTTCCCAGCAGCCTTACCGGTAATCAATTGTTCCTCCTGCTCTTGCTTGGAGAACATCTTCTTTCCTGCTCTCATTCAGATAAGTGTTTTTTTTTTTTTTCCTCTGTTGGATTTTCACTGCTGGTTTGCTGCTTGCAGTGGACTGCAGCCTGGTCCCCTTTTGGGGTCTTGTGCTGCAATTGTTCTCATTGTGTGTTTGCATTTTTGCTTTCCTCCTTTGTCACTTTTTATTTCCTGTGTAGCTGTGTTTTAAACCAGAGATCTGATTTAGGTGGGAGAGATCCTGTGATCTCAGGTTTTTTGTTAATCAGAAGTGTTGGTATTTTTGTCAGGGTTTTTTTGGGTTGCAGTCAGAATTCTTTCCTATACTTTTCTATCTAGACAGATTGGGCCCCAGCGTTTGATCATTCTATTTTCTGTCTGTGTCCGTGTTTTCTTCTTGTCTAACCGCCATTACATGTTCGGGAGCTTCCTATTTCTTTGGGAATTCTGCTCCGGGGCAGATAGCATTCATCTTTCTGCCTTTAGGTGTAGCTATCTCTCCGGCTGTGACGAGGCGTGTAGGATCACCGTAGGTACGCTCCACGGCTGCTTCTAGTGTGGTGGTTAGTTTAGGTTACTGCAATCCAATAGTTTCCAGCCTCTCTGGTGTATTGCTACTTTGGCTATTTTTTGCAGTTTCTCCTCAGCTACCGAAACATAACAGTATTACCGGCCAAACTGAAAATTATATGGTACTCACAGAAGGGAAAAATAGTAAAGAGGAAAAAGTTTGTTACTTTTTTTTTCCCTCTATTTCTCTGGGTGCTGAGGAGGAATTTTTTTTTCTCTCAATGGAGTTTGCACAGTTGTCTGGCCGTGTGGAGCAGCTTGCCACTGAGGGTCGGAGTATTGCTACCTATCTTGCTGGGTTGCCAGTTGTGGAACCTAGGATCCCCATGCCAGATTTGTTTTTGGGGGATCGGTCTAAATTTCTGAATTTCAAAAATAACTGTAAGTTGTTTTTTGCCTTACAGCCTAAGTCCTCAGGGAACGCAGCACAGCAGGTTCAAATTGTCATCTCTCTCCTGCGCGGCGACCCTCAGGATTGGGCTTTTTACCTGACACCTGGGGATCCTGTTTTGAATGCTGTTGATGTATTTTTTCAGGCTCTGGGGTTATTGTACGATGAACCTAATGTCACTAATCAAGCTGAAAAGACCTTGTTTGCATTAAATCAGGGTCGTGAAGACGCTGAGCTGTACTGTCAGAAATTTCAAAAATGGGCAGTCCTGATCAAATGGAATGATGATGCTCTGGCAGCCCTTTTTCGGAAGGGTCTGTCAGAAAATGTAAAAGACGTTATGGTGGGATTCCCTGTTCCCTCTGGTATCAATGATTCTATGTCTTTGGCTATTCAAATTGACACGTTTGTGGGAGCGCAGAGGTATGCGTGAGATAGTGTTGCCTTGTGAGCCAGCTCCTGAGCCCATGTAGTGTGATGGTGTGACTTCTGGGGCTCAGGGTCATGAGTTTTGCAAGCGCAATGGGTTATGTTTCTACTGTGGTGATGCTTCCCATGCTATTTCCGTCTGCCCTAAGCGGGGAAGACATTTTGCTAGCTCAGTTGTCTTGGGTAGTGTTCAGACTAAATTTCTGTTGACTGTTACCTGATTTGCTCCCTGTCCACATTTTCGGCTCAGGCTTTTGTTGATTCAGGAGCAGCTATTAACCTGATGGATTTTGACTTTGCCAAACGTTGTGGGTTTCCCATGATACCCCTGCGGAAGTCTATTCCTTTGCTGGGCATTGATTCTACCCCTTTGGCAGAGAATAAACCCCAGTTTTCTACTCAGGTGATAATGAGGGTGGAACCAGATCATCAGGAGAGTTGCAAATTTCTGGTGTTGCATAATCTGCATGACATTATTGTACTGGGTTTCCCTTGGTTACAGACTCATAATCCTGTTTTGGATTGGAAATCTGTGTCTGTGACCAGTTGGGGTTGCCAATGTGTTAATACTGACACTCATGTTTTTTCTGCCTCTCCCCAGTCTCAGGATGTCCCTGACTTTTTGACTGATTTTTCTGATGTGTTTAGTGAAACTAAATCTGCATCCTTACCTCCTCACAGGAGCTTTGATTGCACTATTGGGCTAGTGCCTGGTGGTAAATTTCCTAAAGGTCGCCTTTTTAATTTATCTGTACCTGAACACGATGCTATGCGATCTTATATCAAGGAGTCATTGGAGAAGGGTCATATCAGACCATTCTCTTCACCCTTGGGCGCCGGTTTTTTCTTTGTGGCCAAAAAGGATGGTTCATTGAGGCCGTGTATTGATTATCGCCTCCTGAATAAGATCACTGTTAAATATCAATATCCGTTACCTTTGATTTCTGACCTATTTTCCAGAGTGAAAAGTGCTAGTTGGTTTACAAAACTTGACCTCAGGGGGGTGTATAACCTTATTCACATTAAGCACGGGGATGAATGGAAGATGGCGTTTAATACCCCAGAGGGGCATTTTGAGTACCTAGTGATGCCTTTTGGGCTTACTAATGCCCCTTCCATCTTCCAATCCTTCATGAATGATATTTTCAGGGATTTTGTGGATAAATTTCTGATTGTTTATTTGGATGATATCTTGATTTTTTCCAACGACTGGGACTCTTATGTGAAACATGATCGGACTGTGTTCCAGATTTTGAGAGAGAATGCACTGTATGTGAAGGGATCAAAGTGTCTTTTTGGCGTACAGAAGGTCTCATTTCTGGGATTCATTTTGCCTCCGTCTGTTATTGAAATGGACCCGGTCAAGGTTCAGGCCATCTGTGATTGGGTTTAACCTATTTCATTGAAGGCTCTTCAGAGATTTTTGGGTTTTGCCAATTTTTATCGTAAATTTATTGGTAATTTCTCTGGTATTGTTAAACCATTGACTGATTTGACTAAAAAGGGTTCCGATGTGGTGAATTGGCCTCCTGAGGCAGTTTCTGCGTTTCAGGAACTTAAGCAGAGATTCATTTCTGCTCCTGTTCTACGGCAGCCTGATGTTTCTCTGCTGTTTCAGGTGGAGGTTGATGCCTCTGAGATTGGGGCAGGTGCCGTTTTGTCCCAAAGGGATCCAGAGACCTCTAAGAGTAATCCTTGTGCCTTTTTCTCTCGAAAATTTTCTCCAACTGAACGTAATTATGACGTGGGTAATCGGGAGTTATTGGCCATGAAGTGGGCCTTTGAAGAGTGGAGACATTGGCTGGAAGGAGCCAAACATCAGGTGGTGGTCCTCACGGACCATAAGAACCTGGTTTATCTCGAGTCAGCCAAGCGACTTAATCCTAGACAGGCAAGGTGGGCCTTGTTTTTCACACATTTTAATTTTGTGGTTTCTTTTCTTCCGGGCACTAAGAATGTTAAGGCGGATGCCCTCTCGAGGAGTTTCTTTACGGATTCTCCTGAGTTATCTGATCCTGCTGTTATTTTGAAAGAGGGTGTAGTTCTTTCCGCCATCTCACCCAATTTGAGACTGGCTCTGGAGGGGTGTCAGGAGGATAAACCTGAGTTCTGCCCTGTTGGGAAATTGTTTGTCCCAGACCAGTGGAAAAAGTGTGTGATGTCTGAGATTCATTGTTCCGCGTTGGCTTGTCATCCCGGGATTTTTGGTGCCAGAGACTTGGTGAGTCGATCCTTTTGGTGGCCTTCTTTGTCCTGTGACGTCAGGGACTTTGTGCAGTCCTGTGGGACTTGCTCTCGTTCCAAACCTTGCTCTCGTTCTAGTGGTTTGTTAATGCCATTACCTGTACCCAAGAGGCCATGGACCCATATTTCTATGGATTTTATTTCCGACCCTCCTGTCTCTCAGAGAATGACCGTTATCTGGGTAATCTGTGATAGGTAATGGCACAAAATGTATCATCTAGGAAAACCTAAGTTGCCTTCCTCCTCCGAATTGGTGCCTTTGTTCTTTCAGCACATGGTTCGGTTACATGGCATTCCTGAGAATATTGTGTCTGACAGAGGAGTCCAGTTTGTTTCCAGATTTTGGAGGACGTTTTGTTCTAAACTTGGTGTTCAGTTATCTTTCTCCTCTGCATTTCACCCTCAGACCAATGGACAAACCGAGAGAACAAACCAGACCTTGGAGACTTATTTGAGATGTTTTATGTCTGCTGATCAAGATGACTGGGCCTCTTTTTTGCCTTTGGCTGAGTTTGCTCTTAATAATAGGGCTAGCTCTGCCACCTTGATGTCTCCATTTTTCTGCAATTCTGGGTTTCACCCTCGATTTTCTTCAGAACAGGCGGAGGCTTCTGTCTGTCCAGGGGTTGACTCTATTGTGCAGCGTATGCAGCAGATTTGGGACCAGGTAGTGGAGAGGTTGTCTCTCTCTCAAGAGAAGGCCCAGCGGTTTGCCAACCGGCATAGGACTGATGGTCCTCGTTTTAAAGTGGGGGACTTGGTTTGATTGTCCTCAAGAAATATCCCTATGAGGGTTGCAGCTCCAAAGTTTAAGCCTAAGTTCATTGGACCTTATAAGATCATGGATATTCTTAATCCGGTTTCCTTCCGTTTGCTTCTTCCAGGGACATTTAAGATCCATAACGTGTTCCACAAGTCCTTATTGAAGAGGTTTATCGAGCCAGTGGTTCCTATGGCTGCGCCTTCTGATCCTGTTTTGGTTGAGGGCAATTTGGAGTATGTGATTGAGAAAATATTGGATTCTCGTTTTGCTAGACGGAAACTCCAGTATTTGGTTAAGTGGAGAGGTTATGGTCAGGAGGACAATTCTTGGGTGTTTGCTTCGGACATCCATGCTGGGAGACTTATCCGTGCCTATCAACGAGCTCATCCTGATCGGCCTGGTTGCGCAGGTGAGGGTTCGGTGACCCCTCCTCAAGGGGGGGTACTGTTGTGAATACCTGGGAGGCGACTTCTGAGCTGGGGCTCCCTCCGGTGGTTGCTGAGGGTAACGAACTAATTACTGAATGGCCTTCAGCTGGCTCTGAATGGTATGATATAAGTGACCTGAGTTCCCAGCAGCCTTGCCGGTAATCAATTGTTCCTCCTGCTCTTGCTTGGAGCACATCTTGCTTTCCTGCTCTCATTCAGATAAGTGTTTGTTTTTTTTCCTCTGTTGGATTTTCACTGCTGGTTTGCTGCTTGCAGTGAACTGCAGCTTGGTCCCCTTTTGGGGTCTTGCACTGCAATTGTGCTCATTGTGTGTTTGCATTTTTGCTTTGCTCCTTTGTCTCTTTTTATTTGCTGTGTTGCTGTGTTTTACACCAGAGATCTGATTTAGGTGGGAGATATCGTGTGATCTCAGTTTTTTTGTTAATCAGAAGTGTTGGTATTTTTGTCAGGGTTTTTTTGGGTTGCAGTCAGAATTCTTTCCTATACTTTTCTATCTAGACAGATTGGGCCCCAGCGTTAGCTCATTCTATTTTCTGTCTGTGTCCGTGTTTTCTTCTTGTCTAACCTCCATTACATGTTCGGGGGCTTCCTATTTCTTTGGGAATTCTGCTTCGGGGCAGATAGCATTCATCTTTCTGCCTTTAGGTGTAGCTATCTCTCCGGCTGTGATGAGGCATCTAGGATCACCATAGGTACGCAGCACGGCTGCTTCTAGTGTGGCGGTTAGTTTAGGTTACTGCAATCCAATAGTTTCCAGCCTCTCTGGTGTATTGCTACTTTGACTATTTTTTGCAGTTTCGCCTCAGCTACCGAAACATAACAGAGAAGTATACCAAGTTCACCCAGCCATTTTTATACTCCACCACAGTTCATTCTATATGCCATTCTCAATGTTTTAGGGCCTCCCCAAATAACAAAAAAAACAATGATGCTTTTTGCAGAGTACACACACACACAGGCTTTTTGACAAAATACTCTGTGACAAGACAGCATTTAATATTAATTATATATTTTTATTAGGCTATTATCTGAACGCTGACTATTGATTTTGTGTTTTTCTTTGGTTGGGCAAGACACATGGACTATTGTCATATGACCCTGAATTTTGACTCTTCTTGAAGGTTGAATTGATATTTATAAATTATTGAATGCCTGCTGTTTACCTCTTATGTCAGCTCCTACAGGTTATTGTCTATCTTTGCAAGACAGGGACGCAGAGGTATTGAACATTCAATGTCTATTAATATATTGATATGCAAATTAATTAAATATTGAAATAATGAGAGCTGAACCCATGCCACCTTCCCCCAATCCTTTGGAAAAATTACTGAGAAAGAGCTGGGAACTATAAACGTGGGGATCTGACTTTGTTTCAAGAGTGACTTTGCAAAATCACATCCAGGAACACTCTATAGGACAGCTAACAGGACACCATAGCTCTATTAAGGGGTACTTTACAAAACAAGACAGCTGCCAGGACACCATGGCTCGGTCAAGCAGGACACAGATTTGACAGTCTACAGGGTGCCAGCTTAATGACTACTGTCCTAGCTGGAAGAATACAGATTTGCTCCATTGACTATCACTAAACCCATGGATTCATTTGGGGAAACCAGGATTGGGACCCACCGGTTACCTGCCTCCTTGGAGACGTTTGGAAAAGTCAGCTTGTAACCCTCCAATCAACTAGCCCTTAGGATATGTTCAGAGAAGCCAGGATTGGAACCCACCTGTCATCTGGCTCCATGGAGACGTTTGGAGATGCCAGGTTGGGACCCTCTGGTCACCTAGCGATGTATCTGAATGGACTGTCAGCTTGCTACCTACCTCCTTCCTGTGGATGCAACTGGTGGAGGTAGTCGGTCTTGGAAACCCTGAAGTCTCAGCTGCTCTAATCCTGATGAGTCAGCGAAAGGTTGAGACTCTGTAATTTGCACCATCTTGTGTATTTGCTGGGACTGTTCTATATATTTGTAGTCTGCTGGTGGTTCAATAAAGTATTGCCATATTGTTTTACCCTCACCCTGTGTTGTCTGAGTAGTATTCTGCCCATGGGAAAAGGAAAACTGGCATTCAGTGTGATGAGCCCAGGTCCATCCGGTCTTGGGCCAGCGGAAGAGAGTACCCACTAACACTCTGTGTCTCCACATACTTCCAAAGAGATGGATGCAGAGTACACATGCAGAGGCTTTTGACAGAGTATACACACAGAACCTAACACTGTCATTCACTTGAGCTGTATCCTGTCTCTACAGAGAGCGCCACCCATGATTTAGTGGTTACACAGGCCGGGTCATGTGGTGTGCCAGCCAATCACAGCTTTGCCAATACTTGGCTGTAATGGCACCAGAAATGCCTACAGCCTAAAAGTTTGTTGATTGGCTGTGATAAAGACTTTCAACAAACTTTACTCAGCATCCAAACACCAAAAATACAAAAAACTTCCGGGATATGGAATACAAGACTGGAAGTCAACTTAAGACAACAAGCACAAGTGACCATCAAATATGGCATTTACCAAAGTGATGCACTGTCCTTATTGCTTAAACCCCCTCAGTGAGATAATCACAGAGTATGGCTATGGATACAAGTTCAAGAGTGGAAGTACCATCAGCAACCTCCTCTACATGGATGACATCAAAAGTGAACAAGATATTGATTCACTGATACACATGACAAGGATCTGCAGCAAAGACATTGAGATGTCCTTCAGACTGGAAAAGTGCTTCCGGTTGTTTGTAAAAAGAGGCAAGTCTGATTGAGTGGAATTACTATCAGGTCACATAGCAGATGTGCAGACCTGCTACAAGTACCTCAGCATCCCAAAGGGATTCAGTAACCATAATGAAGAGACAAGAAAAGCAGCGACATACAAATACCATCAAAGGGTAAGACAGATCCTGAAGAGTCAGCTGAATTTGAAGAATACAATCCGTGCCATCAATACATATGCCCTGCCAGTTATTAGATACCCTCTGGCATAGTATGCTGGCCAAAAGAAGAGATAGAAGCTGCAGATGTGAAGATCCTAAGCTCCTTACAATGCATAGAGCATTCCATCCCAAGACCATCACTCAAAGATTGTATAACAACAGAAAAGTGGGTGGTAGAGGCTTGAGAAGTGTCCAAGCAACCATATCATGGACGAAGGGAAACAAACAGTATCCAGGAATATATCAGAAAAATGGCATCAAAGGATTAGATGCTGAAAGAAAGTCTGTCATGTAGTGACTAGGCAACAAAGAAGGGGAGAGGGCGCAGTACCATATGTAGTAGAAAAAGATGCAAATGTAATAATGGGGTGCAACACCTAGTATGGATAATAACCATGAACTGGAGAGAAGAAAGACCAACCAAAAAATGGTGTGCGCATCCACATAATGGCTACAAATATAAATCTTTATTTAGACAGCTGAGACACAACAAACATTAAAACCACTTAAAAACATGTATAATAACATGGCAAATAAACCATACCATGAAGGTGGAATAGTGTGGGACATAATAAACAATGAACCAAATGGACCAAGCAATGAGAAGCATATATGCTATAAATAAGCCACAATATAACTTGCAAAGCAAAACATACCCATTCACAATGGGGCATGATGAAGAAAACATGTAAAAACCAAGTATAATGAATAGACTGAAACATCATGCTCCCAATAATGCAGCACATGCTCTGGGCATATGTGAGATGTACTATGAACAGTGGATTTAAATCCAGACCACAAGGTGTGTGTGTATATTGCCAGGTCTGAAAAGCCTGGTTAGATGTAGATGGTAAAAAATCCCACAACTATATGATGTATACAACCTGTGGTGTATAATCTGAGGGTGCAGCAAAATGCAAAAGGGAATGGTAGTTGGCTGTCTATTGGTGTCGTGGCCACCTGGTCAGTTCAAGAGAGGCTCATGTGTAGAGCCGAAGTAAGTAAAAAGTCCCAGTGATAAAGGGGTGTTGGGAAAGCCCCACGCGTATCGCTGCTGTGAGCAGCTTCGTCAGGGGATTTTTTACCATCTACATCTAACTAGGCTTTTCAGACCTGGAGATATACACACGCCTTGTTCACAATACATCTCACATATGCCATCAGTAAACCATGGGAAGAGTCTTGAGGAGAGAATTTGCATATTCCCAGTGCCTTCTGGGATAAGTGAAGAGTCTCCGCGAGCTCAAAGATCACTGGATTTTGGCCGTTGCAGCTGAAAGGAGGATATCGGTAAACCGCGCGCTGTTGGCACATATTTCACCGCTTTGATATCTCTTTAACAATAAGAACATGGAAGAGGCCAGGTGCCATTTGGTGAGCTGCATTTCTTGCTACATGTTCACAGACTTACCAGTGGAAAAGCCAAACTTCACATGCCAGATATGCAAGCTTGTGTCCCTGTTGGAGGAAAAGTTGCAAAATCTAGAAGAGAGGTCAGTTATATTGAAAATCATTAAAGAAGGTGAAGAGTTCTTAGACAGAGCAGAATTATCCCTTCATGTTACAGAAAGAGAATAAATTCAAAGTGCACCTGAAGAAACAGAGGAATGGAAGCATGCGACCCAGAGAAGCAGGAGGATCAAGAGGCAGTCAGCACCCATACTGCTCAGAAACCAGTACCAGGCTCTCACGCAGGAGAACGATGAAGAAATACATCAGGATAAAGCCCCCATCTCACATAGCGAGATCGCTAGCGTGATCGCTGCTGAGTCACAAGTTTTGTGACGCAGCAGCGATCTCCCCAGCGATATCGCTGTGTGTGACATTCAGTGACGATCAGCCCCCCTGCTGGGTACCGCTGATCGTCGCTGAATGTCCTGGACATTTTTTTGATCGTTGGTCTCCCACTGGCCAGCACGCATCGCTGCGTGTGGCAGGCGGGAGACCAGCGATCAGCTGGTAATCAAGGTACACATCGGGTTTCTAGGCGCCGGGCGGTGCCTAGAAACCCGATGTGTACGTTAGATACCAGCACGCTGGTGCAGAGGAGCTGGTAACCAAGCTACACAGCGGGTTTCTAAGCGCCGCTCGTTGCCTGGTATCTAACGTACACTGTGGGTTACCCACATAGTCGCTGTCCTGATCGCTGCTGAGAGCTGCCTGTTTAGCAGCTCAGCAGCAATCATGTAGCGACACACCAGCGATCCCGACAATGATATAAACTTGTCAGGATCGCTGGTGTGTCGCTACATGATCGCTGCTGAGCTGTGTCGCTATGTGTGATGGGGCCCTAAGACTTTGCCCACAAACAACAACCTTGTAAGCCTTCAGAGTCCTCCTGGATGGAGAAAGAAAAACGTTGTGAAGAAGAAACGGAGAGTTTTGGTCATAGGGGATTCCCTGTTGAGAGGAACAGAGGCCGCTATCTGCAGACCGGAAATAGTCTCAAGAGAAATGTGCTGTCTTCCAGGGGCAAAAATTAAAGATGTGTCTGACAGGATAGCAAGACTCTTCAGACCTACAGATGACTACCCATTCCTTCTAATACATGTGGGAACAAATGACACTGCGAGAAACGACCTGGAAACCATCTGAAGTGACTTTGAAAACTTAGGTAAGAAAGTGAAAGAACTGGGAGCGCAGGTGTTCTTCTCTTCCATCCTTCCAGTGGATGGCCATGGAACAAGGAGGTGGAATAAGATTCTGCAGGTGAACAACTGGCTACGTCGATGGTGCCGTTAGCAAGGATTTGGATTTCTGGATCACGGAGTGAATTATCTATATGATGGACTATTTGCTAGAGATGGAGTGCACCTTACGAAGACTGGAAAACATGTATTTGGAAGTCGCCTTGCTACACTCATCAGGAGAGCTTTAAACTAGAACAATTTGGGAAGGGAAGCAAAAGGCCAGAAAAGGCCATACATCCAACAAATACTATTGAGAATTCTGCTATTAGAAGTGGAAGGGAAGAACAAAGACAAAAAAATCTAAATAATAAAAATATTTAAGAAAGAGGTACCAATCACAAACTAAAATGTTTCTATACGAATGCACAAAGCATGGGCAACAAACAAGGAGAATTGGAACTACTCATGCAGGAAAATAAATATGATGTCATTGGAATCACTGAAACTTGGTGGGACGATACATATGATTGGAATACAAGGCTAGAAGGACACAACTTATTTGCAAGAAACAGACTTGATAAACGAGGAGGAGGTGTATGTTAGAAAAGCACACATCTGCTCAGAGATTGAAGCTTCAGAGACTAGGAGTTCTGTGGAAACTGGGTAAGAATACAAGGGCAGAACAATGGAAAGGACACCATTGTAGGCATTTACTACAGGCCACCTGTGCAAGGTGAAGATATGGATGAACTCTTTATGCATCAAATGGCCAAGTTCTACAAAAAATGACATAGTGGTCATGGGAGATTTCAACTATCCAGACATTTGTTGGGAATCTCTCTCAGGCAAAACTAACAGGTCAAGGAACTTCTTATCCTCTCTTGCTGACAACTTTATCTTCCAAAAGAAAACAAGGGGATCTGCTACCTTGTATCTAATCCTTATAAACAGGGAGGAAATGGTTGAGGAGGTAAGAGTGTCTGGGACCCTCGGAGGTAGCAACCATGCTATTTTAGAATTTTGGATAACTAGAGGAGAAAACACTGTGAAGACTCAGACGTCAAGGTTACATTTTAGAAAGGCATATTTTAAGCGACTCAGAAAGAGATTTGGAGGGATCCAATGGCTGGATATCCTTAAGGACAAAAATGTCCAGGAAGGATTGGAAATCTTGAAAAATGAGATTCTCAAAGCACAATCGTTAACAATTCCAAAAAGAGGGAAGAATAGGAAGCATTTAAGGAAACCAGGATGGATGAACACAAAACTTAAACACATGCTCAAAAGGAAGAAAGAAATGGTTGTCAAATGGAAAGAGTGAGGCATACCTAAAGAAAATATAATGCTGTCTGCATAACTTGCAGGGAAAAAATCAGATTTTCTAAAGCTGACAATGAGTTAAGGCTTGTTAGAGACATCAAAAGCAATAAAACAGGGTTTTGGGGATATGTCAAAAGTAAAAGAAAAGTCAAAGATGCTATAGGATTTTTAAAGGATGAAAATGATGAAATGGTAAGACAGGATGTTGAGAAGGCTGAACTTTTAAATTCCTATATTGCATCTGTTTTCTCTCAGGATGGAAATGCAACATCAACTGATCTTCACTGTCCTATTATGGGAATAGAAGAATCCAGTATATCTATAAACAGAAAAATAGTGAGGAAACAATTAGCTAACATAAATAAATTCAAGTCTCCAGGTCCAGATGAATTACACCCCAGAGTACTGAAGGAGATAGCAGAAGAAATTTTTGACCCACTCTCCATAATCTTTGAAAATTCTTGGAGAACAGGAAAAGTCCCAGAAGATTGGAGAAGAGCAACTATAGGCCGGTGAGTCTGACTTCTATACCAGGAAAGATATTTGAACAAATTATTAAACAACATGTATGTAAGTACCTGCCTGGATAAGAATGAAGTGATTAAGCAGAGTCATCATGGGTTTGTAACTAATAAGTCATATCAGACTAACTTAATTTCCTTCTATGACGGAATCACTGACTGGGTGGATCAGGGAAATGCTGTATATATAGTATATTTTCACTGCAGCAAAGCATTTGACAAAGTATCTCACACAATCCTTATTGAAAAAATTACTAACTATGGAATGGACAAGGCAACTGTTAGGTAGATTTACAACTGGCTTAGTGATCGGACCCAAAGAGTGGTCGTAAATGGCTGCACATCCAGTTGGAAGAATGTCTCAAGTGGGGTACCACAGGGTTCTGTCCTGAGCCCTGTATTGTTTAACATCTTTATCAATGATTTAGATGAAGGAATTGAGAGTAAACTGATCAAATTTGCTGATGACATAAAGCTAGGAGGGAGAGCTAATATTAGAGAAGAGAGAGAGAATTCAAAAAGATATAAATAAACTGGAGCAGTGGGCAGCAACTCACAGAATGGTTTTTAACAGGGAAAAATGCAAAGTACTACATCTGGGCAATAAAAATGAAAAAAGCATATACAGAATGGGACTTGGGTATACAAATAGATCACAGAATGAACATGAGTCAACAGTGTAATGCAGCTGCAAAAATGGCTAATACAATTCTAGGATGTATTAACAGAAGCATACAGTCTAGATCACGTGAAGTCATTATTGCCCTCTACTCCTCTTTAGCCAGACCTCATCTGGAATACTGTGTCCAGTTTTGGGCACCACATTTTGAAAAAGACATCAACTGGAGCAAGTTCTGAGAAGAGCGACTAGAATGGTGACCGGTCTGCAAACCATGTCCTATGAGGACCGGTTGCAGGATTTGGGAATGTTTAGCTTGCAAAAGAGAAGACTGAGAGGAGACTTAATAGCTGTTTACAAATATCTCAAGGGCTTTCACATTGTAGAAGGATCATCTTTATTCTCATTTGCACAAGGAAACACTAAAAGCAATGGGATGAAACTGAATGGGAGGATACACAGATTAAATATTAGAAAAAACTTTTTGACAGTTAGGGTGATCAATGAGTGGAACAGGCTGCCATGAGAGGTGGTGAGTTCTCCTTCACTAGAAGTCTTCAGAGGCTGGACAGACATCTGTCTGACATGATTTAGTGAATCCTGCTTTGAGCAGGGGGTTGGACCAGATGGCCCAGGAGGTCCCTTTCAACTCTATCATTCTATGATTCTATGATGTGCTGCAATTTTGGGTTTAATATTATTGGGAGCATGATGTTTTAGTCTATTGATTATACTTGTTGTTTACATGTTTTCTAATCGTCATCATGCCCCATTTGTGGATGTGTTTGTTTTGCTTTGCATGTTATATTGTGGATATTTTGTGGCTTATTTATAGCATATGTAATTATCATTGCTTGGTCCATTTGGTTCATTGTTTATTATGTCCCACACTATTCCACCTTCAGGAGTGTGATTTATTTGTCATGTTTTTATACATGTTTTTTTAAGAGGTTTTAATGTTTCCTGTGTCTAAATAAAGATTTCTATTTTTAGCCATTATGTGGATGTGCACACCATTTTTTGGTTGGTCTTTCTTCTCTCCAGTTCATGTAGTGACTAGGGACAGCGGGCGCCTACTTGATTCCTCAAATTAAGGGGTGCCATAGACTGTCCCTGTCCCCCGGATTACCTTGGAATATGGAAACGCTTGCTATGCTCCTATTTTAAACCTAATCTGTTCACTTTCCCACCCAGAAAGGTGTGAAGCTGAAGTGTATAGGATTGCACTAACCAAACAGACAAGGGAAGGCAGACAGTGATAACAGAAAACTACAATCATATAAATATACTCACCAAACAACAGAGTGGAACACTGGACAGTGATAGGTTGGAGAACCCAAGTAGGAGAGGATGTGGATAAGCGTACAAGCAAACTTCAAGCAGAAATTTCCTGAATAACTCTCCAGCTGCCTATTTCAAACACTGAATTTCTCCAACACCTAACCAGAAAGTAAGAACCATAACAAGGATCTACCATACAAGCCAAGACCCAAGGTACAGACTATGCAAAGAGGCCTCGGAAACAGTCCAACACATAGTGGCAGGATGAAACATGAAAGCAGGAACAGCATATACCGAAACCCGCAACCAAGTAGCTGGAATTGTATACATCATATGGGCTAAGTCCCCCTGAGTCCAGATGGGAGACCCCACAAAAAGTTGTGGAGAATGAAACAGCTAACATCCTGTGGGAATTCAAGATCCAGATGAATAAGCATGTATTGGCTAACCAACCAGATATTGTGATAGTCCAAAAAAATCAGAAGACAGCAATGGTAATAGATATGGCAGTGCCAAGTGATAGTAGCATCAGAAAGAAGGAATATGAGAACTCTGGGGACAAGTATGATCCTGCACAGAGCGCTCAAACTACCAGGCCTCTGGTAGAGGACCCGAGAATGAGGAAGGACGTAAAAACCTCACAACATGAGATGAGAAAGTAATAATATACACACAGTAATACAGTATATGTACAGTATATATATATATATATATATATATATATATATATATACTGTATATGTATATTGTCATTACTTACCTGTATGTTACTTATCACTTTATTTGCATAGATATTATCCCCTTATATTTGCTATTACAATTAGTAGCAGCTTCTGCTCTTTAATAAGTGTCTATTAATACATATAAATCCATGCATGCCACTAAGATCTCATGTGCATGAAGCTAACCACTGCTTGATGCCTCCTCCTGTTTCTCGGTATCTGCATGATGTCAGTGCATGCTCGGGAGCCATGGTGACATATGCGCTGCCTTTTTTGATATCATTGGAAGGCTTCCTATTATATGATCAGTGCATTGTGATATTTAAGGTCCTGTCAGTCAGCAAATCACACCAGATTCCCTGAGGAGATAACATACTAAATGTTTGCTAAATACCTATGATATGATACCGATATGTCTGCACATACATGTATGACAACATAAACTAGGGACTGGGGGGAGGGTATTCATTTTATAGGAGGGGAAGGCAGTACAGATAGAGACCTGGGCACAAATAATGAAATTGGGGGTGGGGCTGGCATGGGGGTGGGGTTAGAACAGTTAATAATTTAAGAAAGAATAGAGGTTCAGAGAGATACATAAAGTGCATGTATACTAATGCTAGAAGCCTCACCAACAAAATGGCGGAATTAGAATTAATTTTGTTGGAACATAATTATGACATGGTGGGGATATCTGAGACTTGGCTGGATGAGAGCCACGACTGGGCGGTTAATTTACAGGGCTATAGTCTGTTTAGAAATGACCGTAAAAATAAGCGAGGTGGGGGTGTGTGTTTATATGTAAAATCATCCTTAAAACCCATCCTGCGTGATATCTGTGAATCTAATGAAGATGTAGAGTCTCTGTGGGTGGAGATTAGGGGAGGGGGAAAAATAATAAATTATTGATAGGGGTTTGTTATAAGTCTCCTAAAATAATGGAAGCAACAGAGAATATCCTCGTAAAGCAAATAGATGAAGCAGCGACTCAAGGAGAAGTCATTATTATGGGGACTTCAACTACCCTGAAATACATTAGGGAACAGAAACCTGCAGTTCCAGCAAAGGTAATAAGTTTTTGGCAACTATGAGAGACAATTACCTTTCACAACTAGTTCAGGACCCAACAAGAGGGGGGGCACTGCTAGACCTAATATTATCCAACAGGCCAGACCGCATATCAAATATAAGGGTTGGGGGTCACTTGGGTAATAGTGATCACAAAATAATAAGCTTTCATGTATCCTTTAATAAGATGTGTAGTCGAGGGGTTACAAGGACACTAAACTTCAGGAAGGCAAATTTCCAACGGATGAGAGATGATCTTGGTGCAATAAACTGGGACGATATCCTGAGACATAAAAATACACAAAGAAAATGGGAGACGTTTATTAGTATCCTGAATAGGACCTGTGCACAGTATATACCCTATGGGAATAAACATGCTAGAATTAGGAGGAAACCACTATGGCTAAATAGAGCTGTAAGGGGCGCAATAAGGGACAAAAAGAAAGCGTTTAGGAATTAAAGCAAGTAGGTAGTGAAGAGGCATTAAATAAATACAGAAGACTGAATAAATTCTGTAAAAAGCAAATCAAGACAGCAAAGATTGAGGCAGAGAGACTCATTGCCAGAGAAAGTAAAAATAATCCCAAAATATTCTTTAACTACATAAATAGCAAGAAACTAAAAATGATAGTGTTGGTCCCCTTAAAAATAGTCTGGGTGAAATGGTGGATGAGGATGAGGAAAAAGCCAATATGCTAAATGACTTTTTTTCAACTGTATTTACACAAGAAAATCCCATGACAGATAACATGATCAGAGATAAAAAAATTTCTCCATTAAATGTCACATGCTTAACCCAGCAGGAAGTACGGCGGCGTCTAAAAATCACTAAAGTTGACAAATCCCCGGGTCCGGATGGGATACACCCCAGAGTACTGCAGGAATTAAGTACAGTTATAGATAGACCATTATTTTTAATCTTTAAAGATTCCATAATAACTGGGTCTGTATCACAGGACTGGCGTATAGCAAATGTGGTGCCAATATTCAAAAAGGGGGCAAAAACTGAACCTGGAAATTATAGGCCAGTGAGCTTAACATCTACTGTGGGTAAAATCCTGGAGGGTTTTTTAAGGGATACTATATTGGAGTATCTGAAGCTGAATAACCTCATGACACAGTATCAGCATGGGTTTACGAGGGACCGTTCTTGTCAGACTAATCTGATAAGCTTTTATGAAGGGGTAAGTTCAGGACTGGACCAAGGGAATGCAGTGGACGTGGTGTTCATGGACTTCTCAAAAGCTTTTGATACAGTGCCACACAAAAGGTTGATACATAAAATGAGAACAATGGGGATAGGGGAAAATATGTGTAAGTGGGTTAAGAACTGGCTCATGGATAGGAAACAAAGGGTGGTTATTAATGGAGCACACTCGGACTGGGTCACGGTTAGCAGTGGGGTACCACAGGGGTCAGTATTGGGGCCGCTTCTCTTTAACATATTTATTAATGACCTTGTAGGGGGCATACAGAGTAGTATTTCAATATTTGCAGATGACACTAAACTCTGCAGGGTAATAAATACAGAGGAGGATAATTTTATATTACAGGAGGATTTATGTAAACTAGAAGCTTGGGCTGATAAATGGCAAATGAGCTTTAATGGGGATAAATGTAAGGTCATGCACTTGGGTAGAACAAATAAGATGTATAATTATGTGCTTAATTGTAAAACACTGGGCAAAGCTGTCACTGAAAAAGACTTGGGTGTATGGGTGGACGACAAACTCACATTTAGTGGCCAATGTCAGGCAGCTGCTGCCAAGGCAAATAAAATAATGGGATGCATTAGACGAGGCATAGATGCTCATGAGGAGAACATAATTTTACCTCTATACAAGTCACTGGTGCGACCACACTTAGAATACTGTGTGCAGTTCTGGTCTCCGGTGTATAAGAAAGACATAGCTGAACTGGAGCGGGTGCAGAGAAGAGCGACCAAGGTTATTAGAGAACTGGGGGGTCTGCAATACCAAGACAGGTTATTACACTTGGGGTTATTTAGTTTGGAAAAACGAAGGCTTAGGGGTGATCTTATTACAATGTACAAATATATGAGGGGACAGTACAAAGACCTTTCTAATGATCTTTTTACTCTTAGACCTGTGACGGGGACGAGGGGGCATCCTCTACGTCTGGAGGAAAGAAGGTTTAGCCATAATCACAGATGCAGATTCTTTACTGTAAGAGCAGTGAGACTATGGAACTCTCTGCCGTCTAATGTTGTAATGAGTGATTCCTTACTAAAATTTAAGAGGGGACTGGATGCCTTTCTTGAAAAGTATAATATTACAGGCTATATTCACTAGTTTCCTAGATACAGCGTTGATCCAGGGATCTAGTCTGATTGCCGTATGTGGAGTCGGGAAGGAATTTTTTTCCCCAATGTGAAGCTTACTGTTTGCCACTTGGTTTTTTTTTGCCTTCCTCTGGATCAACATGTTAGGGCAGGTTAGGATAGGATATGGGTTGAACTAGATGGACTTAAAGTCTTACTTCAACCTTAATAACTATGTTACTATGTTACAACTGTTGTTTTATATTTATACTAAAATACATTTATGCAATAATATTTTTCTTCACTGTTGCAATTGTGCATACCTTGCTTGATTAACTATTGTGACAGAGTCACTGGTGAAGTGATGGAAGGGAGATACGTAAGTAAAAGAAAACTGACTGGCACATCCAAACCAGTGTGAATTAGGTGCAAACCAGGAGCAGCTACCTCCATAGACAATATACAAAAAAAGGTTGCACTCTATCGTGCCAAAGCAAGTCAATGTGAAATATGAAACATGAATAGCAATATGGCTTTTTAATATTAGAAAAAAATGAATGAGACGCTTTGCACAAAATTTGGCCAAATTTTGTGCAAAGATTCTCATTCATTTTTTTCTAATATTCAAAAGCCATATTGCTATTCATGTTTCATATTTCACATTGACTTGCTTTGGCACGATAGAGTGCAACCTTTTTTTGTATATTGTCTATGGAGGTAGCTGCTCCTGGTTTGCACCTAATTCACACTGGTTTGGATGTGCCAGTCAGTTTTCTTTTACTTCTATGTTAGCTTACTGACCGAGCACTCCGCCCATCACCATGTGGTGATTTTAATTATAGCAGGTTCCTGCTCACCCAGAAAAGGCAAGCTTTACTGACAGAGGTGTCCACATTCACCCAGGAATTCAGATATCAGCCTAATAGAGGTATGTTCACATAGGCAGGGACCCATACGTTCTGAGACCACCTTGACGTTGGTGTATGGGCAGGCATTATTTGGCCAAATTTTGTGCAAAGCGTCTCATTCATTTTTTTCTAATATTCAAAAGCCATATTGCTATTCATGTTTCATATTTCACATTGACTTGCTTTGGCACGATAGAGTGCAACCTTTTTTTGTATATGGAAGGGAGATACGTGTCACTGCACATGATCGCGTCACATTAGGTGTTGAGATGGTTTATATAAAGTTACATGATGCTGTGCTAACTATACCAAGCCTGGTTTACGCTGCTACAATAAACCAAGCCTTTTATTAAAGAGACAGTGTTCCAGATATACCTTTGTGTCCAGCCGAGTGAGCCGCACTACACCACAGGTGGTGTTAGAAGGGCGGGCAGTTTCCAAGCAAACATGTGTGATGGCCACAAGGCAGCGTAGATGTCAGGCAAGATGGAGGGCTTGATCAAACATCTGCTACAAGCAGAGCAGCAACAGCAGCTACAACATCAGCAGCAATTACAGCAGCAACAGATGGCTCAGCAAGAGACTGGTAAGTTGCTTTTACAACAAATGCAGCAGCAGCATCAGCAACACCAACAGAAGATTGACTTACTGGCAGAGGCAGTTTGTGGAAGGCTGGCAGCTACTGCCCAAGTCCAGGTGATGACACATACATCCGGAAGGCAGTAAAACGAGTCATGCAAAAAATGACCCAGGGTGATGATGTGGAGGAATTCTGACTGTGTCTGAGCGACTAGCAGAGCATGAGAATCTATAGCCAGCGTAGTGGGCTTAAGCCCCAAAAGGGGGAGTCCTAGATCCCAAGGGGTCACTGAGGGATTGCCAAAGGGCAGGGGTAAAGACTTTCTTTGCTGGAGATGTCGCGGTCCTGGACATATAGCCACCTGATGCCCCTTGTCCTCAGAAGAGATGGACTGTTGCCTAGGGAGGCGCTGCTCCTGCTATGCCTACCCCGCCTGCAGTGTGGACTATCAGCCAAGTGAGGAGTCACAGGCATTTCCTGTGGCAATAAATGGGGTTCTGGTGACATGACTCTTAGACTCGGGGAGTTTGACACTGGTAAGGGCCACATTACCCCCTCAGTTAATCCCGGGAAAACACATGGGTGTACACTGTATCCATGGGGATGCCAAGGACTATCCTGTCACCAGAGTGTCAGTTAAAGCAAGCCGTGGTGCAGAGTCCCATGAGGTCGGGGTGGTCTAAGGTTTGCTGCACCCTGTGATAATTGGGAGCGACTTCAGCCTTTTTTGGGACTTGTGGGGAAAGGCGGAGATATCAGAGGATGCAGACAAGAGCCAGCTCAACCCTGTTGAAACTCCATTACTGTCAGAGATGGATGAGTTCCTCTTGTGCGTTCTGATCGGTGGCGAGGACAAGGTTATTACTAGTGAGACTGAAATTCCTGATCTGGAAGTTTCTGGCAGGAATTTGGGGACTGCCCAAATGCAGGACTTGACTTTGAAAAATATACTTGAAAACGTGACTGTGATAAATGGGGTTGCCCAAGAGCCGGAGTCCGACACCAGGTTCCTGTACTTTGCAGTCAATGGTGAGTTTCTATATTGAGTTACTAAACAGAGAGCTGTTAGTCCCGGGAGCCTATCAATGTAGGGTGCTAGATCTGGCCCATGCTCATGTCTTGGGGGCGCCTAGGAGTATATAAGACCTAAGAATGAGTCCTTCATAGGTTATACTGACCTGGGTGTAACAGGGACATTGTTAATTTCTGCTGCTCCTGCCCTACTTGTCAGCTAACTGCCCCTGCAATCCCACTTCCGCAGTCCCCTAGTTCCGTTACCCATAATCGAAGTCCAGTTCGAACGGATTACCATGGATCTGGTAGGAAATTCTCCTCCTGTGAGAAGAACTATGGAGAAAGAGTTCTTGACCGTCAAATGGGCAATCAACACCCTGAGATATTAATGTCTGATCATGGGCCCCTGAAATAGATGAGGGAAAAGAAGGGCAAGAATGCCCGTGTAACTAGGTGGTGTCTAGCGCTCCAGGACTTAACTTTCCATATGGAGCACAGGCCAGGGAGGTTGCATAGGAACACAGATGCCCTGTCCAGAGTCCCCTGTTTAGCGAGTGAATGTGTCAAAACCCCCGGTAAAAATATCGATATTTGCAGATGATACAAAACTATGTAAAGCAGTCAATACAATAGAAGATAATTGGTACAGATGGATCTGAATAAGTTGTAAACTTGGTCCGAAAGGTAGCAGATGAGGTTTAACAATGATAAATGTAAAGTTATACACATGGGAAGAAGGTATCAATATCACCATTACACACTGAACAAGAAACCACTGGGTAAATCTGACTTGGAGAAGGACTTGGGGATCCTAGTTAAAGATAAACATACTTGAGCAGCCAGCTGCAGCTGCTGCCAAGGCAAAGAGGTCTGGATACACATGATGAGAGCATTATACTGCCTCTGTACAAATCCCTGGTTAGACCGCACATGGAGTACTGTGTACAGTTTTGGGCACCGGTGTTCAGGAAGGATGTAATGGAACTAGAGTGAGTACCAAGGAGGGCAACAAAATTAATAAAGGGGATGGGGGAACTACAATATTCAGAGAGATTAGCAAAATTAGGATTGTTTAGTTTAGAAAAAAGACGACTGATGGGTGATCTAATAACCGTGTAAAAGTATATAAGGGGACAATACAAATATCCGAGGATCTGTTTATACCAAAGAAGGTGGCATTCTCTGTGTCTGGAGGAGAGAAAGTTTTTCCACCAACAGAGGATTCTTTACTGTTAGGGCACTGAGATACTGGAATTCCTTGCCTGAGGAGCTGGCGATGGCGAACACAGCTCAAGAGAGGCCTGGATGTCTTCCTGGAGCGTAACAATATTGTATCTTACAGTTATTAGGTTCTTTAGAAGGATGTACAGTAGATCTGTTGATTTATTCTGACAGAATATAGGCTGAACTGGATGTACAAATGTCTTTTTTTGGCCTTGCTAACTGTTACTATGTTACAATAATAAATAGGGTTGATCGAATAGATTTGCATAAGTGCTTATGCGAATAGCTATAGCACTTCTGATCAGCTGTTCGGTGACGCAGCTGCATGTGTCGCGACTGTGTGACAGTCAAAACACAAGCATGGAGAGCCTGTTTGTTGTGACTGTCACACAGCCACGATACATGCAGCTGCGGCACTAAACAGCTGATTATCCGGAGCACTCCAGGTTACCGAGGCAGCTATTCGGGAAGCGCTACAGCTATTCAGATAAGCACTTATCTGAAGTTATTTGATCAACCCTAAAAATAAACTGTAACAACCCTGCTGGCATCACTGCATGGCCTTCCATCTCCTGCACACCAACATACTTACTGCTCCAGGTCTTACAGTGATTTCTGTCTGCTGCCAGCTCCATGCTTTGTGCCTCTTGTTTTCTATCTGTTCTGTGCATGTTTAATGGCTCTGGTTCTTATGGAGTCAGGGTGCACCTGTCTAATTTGTCCCTGACCAATTACCATGAGCCCTCTAGTGTTTATGGCAGCTCCACCCTGTGGATCTTGCCTCCGCAATGTGTTAACTCAGTTAGTGTCTTGCTACTGAGCTGCCAGGTCTTGCTCTGAGTTCCTTCATCTTTGGAGGCTTCACTCCTAGCTTTGCCTTGTACCTGTTTGTCTGCCCTCCAGGAGGCAGAACATCCTGTCTCTGTGCTCTTGCTTCTGACCTTATGTTGTACTTATCCTTGCCGCCCTCCAGGAGGCAGAGTATCCTGGTCCCTGTGTCCATGTCCCGTGTTACAGCCCTGCCTGCCTACCCTGTCTCAGCCGTGCCTACCTACCCTGTATCTCAGCCGTGCCTGCTAGCCCTGTGTCTCAGCCATGCCTGCTAGCCCTGTGTCTCAGCCGTGCCTGCCAGCCCTGTGTCTCAGCCGTGCCTGCCAGCCCTGTGTCTCAGCTGTGCCCGCCATCCCTGTGTCTCAGCCGTGCCTGCCAGCCCTGTGACTCAGCTGTGCCTGCCAACCTTGTGTCTCAGCCGTGCCTGCCAGCCCTGTGTCTCAGCCGTGCCTGCCTGCCAGTGTCTCAGATGTGCCACCGTCTCACCAAGTGGGATCAGCAGCCACAGCCTGACACCACCCTGGAGTGGCACCTGGCAGCTGCCTGCCTCACAAGCCTGACCTCACCATCAGAGGCTCAAGTGAAAACCAAGGCAGCTGTCCTAGTCACGCCCCTTACAGGGTAGTCTGGTTTGTGGCACAGTGGGGCCAGAACCCCCTGGCTCATGCCCAACAGTCAGGGCGCGAGCGTTACATAAACAGATCTATGGCTGGAAATGGTCTGCAATGAAAATTTTCGTTTTTTTCTGCTTCTCTAATCATCCCAGACAAGATTTGATAACGGTGAGTTTCAAACTCTTTTAGTTCAGAGAAAACTAAAAACATTTTTTATATGCCTGAAACTAACTCCCAATGGCAAAAATGTATAGAAAAAACATAATAAACAAGCAGTCATATCTTTGGTTGGAAATGGTCTGCGATGAAAATTTTTGGGCTTTTCTGTTCCTCTAATCATCCCAGACAAGATTTGAAAATGTTGAATTTTAAACTCTATTAGTTCAAGAGAAAAGTGGAAACATGTCTTTTATGCTCGAAACTGACTCTCAAAGGCAAAAAGTAATAGAAAAAACCATATCGAACGAACATGCATACTTCTGGATGGAATTGTTCTACAATGAAAATTTTTGAGTTTTTCTCCTGCAATCATCCCAGACAAGATTTGAAAACGGTAAGTTTCAATCTCTTTTAGTTGAAGAGAAAACCCGATATTGACTCCAAGTGGCAAAAATTATTAGAAAAAACAATAAATGAACAGTCATATCTCTGTATGGAAATGGTCTGCGATAAAAATGTTTGCTTTTTTCTCCTTCGTTATTCATCCCATACAGGATTTGAAATCGGTAAGGTTCAATCTTTTAGTTTAAGAGAAAAGTGAAAACATGTCTTATATGCCAAATATTGACTTCCAATAGCAAAAATGAATAGAGAAAAACATATCAAACGAACACTCATATGTCTGGTTGTGTAACAACCCTGCTGGCATCACTGCATGGCCTGCCATCCCTCACACACCAACTTGCTCACTGCTCCAGGTCATGCTGTGGTTTCTGTCTGCTGCCTGCTCCATGTTCTGTGCCTCTTGATTTCTGCCTGCTCTCTGCATGTTTCCTGGCTGTGTGCATAGGGTGGTGGCGCCAGGACTCTCTGGTTCTTATGAAGTCAATGTGCACCTGTCTAAGGCCTCTTTCACACATCAGGTTTTCGCCGTCAGGCGCTATCTGGCGTCGCGCCAGAGCGCCGGATCCGGGGTTTTTATGTAAAACCAGATGAGATGGATCCGGTTTTCGGACGGATCTGTCGAGCAGATCAGGCCGAAAACCAGATCCGTTTCATCCGGTTTTTATCCGTTTTTCGACAGATCCGGTTTTTTAAAATGCCCCTTTTGGGCTTCCAAACGTGATTGGCTACTGAAAACCTATATATAGACTGTTACTACAGCCCATCTTTGACAGGTTGTATAGGAGCAAGTGCCGATTGGAGAGAAGAGCAAGTGGCTGGTGAAGATGGACATTGTGATAGGAAACATTGTGAAGAATTTGGTTGATTTCACAGTGGAGGCGAATCGTCTGAAAGCGATTGTTCTGGAGAAGGAGAGAAAGATACAGCAGCGCATCATGCGTCAGCGCCGACGCCGTTTCTGGATCCACCCCATCACAGCCCAGAGAATGACGCGTGGGGCGTATTCTACACTATACGTGGAGCTACGAGGAAACCCTCAGAAATTTTTTACATATGTTCGCATGAAAATGGAGAACTTTGATTTCTTGGTGGAGCGTATTGGAGACTTCATAAGAAGATCGGACACGTATTGCCGTTTCTATATTTCACCGGCGGAGCATCTGATGGTGACTCTTCGGTAAGCCATATTTATTGGATCTGCTTGCTTCAGAGCTCACTTGTCCTGGAATGTTGTTGCTGGTAGTTTGTATACGGCCATCTGACTCAGCTTTAACAATTGGAGATACTATAAAAATAATTTTTTTTATAGTATCTCCAATTGTTATAGCTGAGGTCTGGTATGTAATGCTGTGATTTGAAACTCATTTTTTTTTTTTATTCACAGATTCCTTGCAACTGGAGAATCTCTTTCCTCACTCCATTTCCAGTACAAAGAAACACCATGTGCACAGCTGTAGTAGGTGCAGAGGTTAGGTTCCCAAACCATAGACATATATAACATAAACCTCGCACTCAGCTTGGCTATAGTAGGAAGATTATTTATTATAGTAGTACACCGATAGAGAAGTTTCGGTCTGATACGACCTTCCTCAGTTTACTACAAATATAGTAGAAAACAAAATTGAAAGATAATGCAGAATCCAAAAATTATAAAATATAAAACGAAAGTATATACAATAGCATATGGTCATGAATACATGTACATAACATGAACAGAAAGATCACCAATAGTACTCGTCTTAGTATCTAGCTATGAAGATGATACTGAAGAGAATATATAGAGAGAACGTATAGAATGTGTGTACGTACCGTACTATAGAAATAAATATCGAATGTATCCTATATAGAAGATAGGCAAAAATTGCCCTTGTGCCTAAAATATAAATAATAATGCACTGAATAAAACAGTAGTGTTCATGTGGGCTATAAGAGCAGGGTGTACTTACTGAGAAGTATTATCTGTAACAACCCGTGTATACTGTAACAACAGTAATGGTGATTATATTATTATTATAGATTTTTATAGCGCCATTTATTCCATGTCTCTTTACATGTGAAGAGGGGCAAATATAGACAAGTACAGTAAACATGAGCAATACAAGGCACACACAAGTACAGAAGGAGAGAGGACCCTGCCCGCAAGGGCTCACAGTCTACAGGGATGGGTGAGGATACACTAGGAGAAGGTAGAGCTGGTCGTGCGGTGGTTCAGTAGACTGATGATCACTGCAGGTTGTAGGCTTGTCGGAAGAGGTGGGTCTTCAGGTTCTTTTTGAAGGTTTCCATGGTAGGCGCGAGTCTGATGTGTTGGGGTAGAGAGTTCCAGAGTATGGGAGAGGCACGGGAGAAGCTTTGTATGCAGTTGTGGGAAGAAGAGATAAGAGGGGAGTAGAGGAGGAGATCTTGAGAGGATCGAAGGTTGCATGTGGGTATGTACCGGGAGACCATGTCACAGATGTATGGAAGAGACAGATTGTGGATGGTTAGGGTTTTGAACTGGAATAGGAAGCCAATGAAGGGCTTGGCAGAGAGGAGAGGCTGGGGAATAACGGGGAGACAGGTGTATTAGTCAGGCAGCAGAGTGCAGGATGGATTGGAGTGGTGCCAGAGTGCTAGAGGGAAGGCCAGAGAGTAGGAGGTTGCAGTAGTCGAGGCGGGAGATGATGAGGGCATGCACTAGTGTTTTTGTACTTTCATGGTCAAGGAATGCACGGATCCGGGAAATATTTTTGAGTTTGAGACGGCAGGAGGAGGCAAGGGTTTGGACATGTGGCTTGAAAGAGAGGGCAGAGTCGAGGATCACTCCGAGGCACCGAGCATGCGGGACTGGGGAAAGTGAACAGCTATTGACGTTAATGGACAGGTCTGGTAGGGGGGTAGAGTGAGATGGGGGAAAGATGATGAATTCTGTTTTGTCCATGTTCAGTTTTAGAAAGCGAGCAGAGAAGAAAGCAGAAATAGCAGATAGACATTGTGGGATTTTGGTCAGTAAGGAGGTGAGGTCAGGTCCAGATAGGTAGATCTGCGTGTCGTCGGCGTAGAGATGATACTGAAAACCATGGGATTCTAAGAGCTGTCCCAGGCCGAGGGTGTAGATGGAGAAGAGTAGGGGTCCAAGAACTGAGCCTTGGGCGAGGTGAGGAGGTGGTGTGGGAGAGGGAGACACTGAATGTTCGGTTTGTTAGATATGAGATCCAGGATAGGGCCAAGCCTGTGATGCCAAGAGATGAGAGAATCTGTAACAGGAGGGAATGGTCCACAGTGTCGAAGGCAGAAGACAGGTCCAGGAGAAGGAGGACAAAGTAGTGACGCTTGTTCTTGGCGGTTAGTAGGTCGTTGGTGACTTTAGTTAGGGCAGTTTCAGTTGAGTGATGCAGTCGGAAGCCTGATTGTAAGCGGTCAAAGAGGGAGCAGGAGGAGAGGTGGGAGGACAGTTCAAGATGGACATGCTGTTCCAGTAGTTTTGAGGCATAAAGGAGAAGAGATATCGAGCGATAGCTAGACACAGAGGATGGGTCAAGGGAGGTCTTTTTGAGAATGGGTGTGATCGAGGCATGTTTCAAGGATGAGGCAAAGACACCATTTGTAAGTGAGAGGTTGAAGAGGTGTGTTAGAGTAGGGGTGAAGACGGTGGCGAGGCTAGGGATGAGGTGGGATGGGAGCGGGTCAAGCATGCAAGTGGTGAGGTGTGATCTTGATAGGAGGGTGGAAAGCTGATCTTCTGTCAAGGTGGAGAAGTTGGTTTTGGAGGAAGAGGGTTGAGCAGCTAAGAGGGGCAATGGGGGCTGTGGGCCAAAGTTTTCTCTGATTGTATCGATCTTTTGCTTAAAGAAAGAGGCAAAGTCTTCTGCAGAAATGAGAGGAGAAGGAGGAGGTGCTGGGGGACAGAGTAGAGAATTGAAAGTGTTGAAGAGCTGTTTAGGTTGTGAGACAGGGAGGATATGAGAGATGAGAAATAAGTTTGCTTTGCAGCAGTGAGCGTGGACTTGAAGCTGGTGAGGGACTGCTTGTATGCGGTTAGGTGCTCGGCAGAGCGGGATTTTTTCCATCTCCGCTCAGCAACCCTGGAAGCCCGTCTCAGTTCTTTGGTGAGGCTGGTCAGCCAGGGCTGCCTGTTGATTGTACAAGTTTTGCTATGTGTGAGGGGGCAGCCGAATCAAGTGCTGCTGTTATTGTAGTGTAGTGTTGAGCATTCCGATACTGCAAATATCGGGTATCGGCCGATATTCGCTGTATCGGAATTCCGATTCCGAGTACCGATATTTTCGTCATATCGGATACCGGAATCGTAATTGTCCTGTCACTGTCAGTGTCCGTCAGTCGGGTCTGTCAGGAGTCAGCGGCACTTACCCGGCAGAAGATCTCCGGTGGTCTCGTCCTGGACTGCTTGATGGCCGCCATCATCTTCTCCCTGGCGGTCACATGCAGTTTCTCGCGATAACTGCAGTGACTGCTGGGTAATCGCGGCCGTAAAGCAGTCCGATGACGTCACCGCCGGGGAAGCAGGTAATCAGCTGTGCTGCGTCGGCATTCCGCCTGGCATTCCGATGTAGCAGAGCTGGATCGTCGTGGGACACTCGTTACTATGGACTGCGTCGGACAGGTGGTATACTTTTGGTTTGTTTTTTTCCTTTTTTTACAGGAGATCGATGGCGTCGCAGGAATGAGAGTGTAATAAAAGAAATGAAAACTGTGTTGTCTCTTTTATTTCATTAAAATACTTTTTTCTTGCTGTGTCTTTTTTTTAAACATTTAAAAACTTTGGGATTAATAATGGATCGGTGTCTTATTGACGCCTCTCCATTATTAACCGGGCTTATTGTCACCCCTTATTACCCCGCTTGCCACCGCTACAGGGCAAGCGGGGCTGCTGCAGCCTGGTATTATCAGGCTGTTGAGGGCCAAAATCCATGGGCCTTGACAGTCTTTTAATACCAGGCCGCAGCAGTCTGCATTTTACTTGGCTGGTTAACAAAATTAGGGGGACCCCTACGCCGTTTTTTTTTCGAGGGGATCCCCTATTTTTGTTAACCAGCCAAGCTAAGCAGACTGCTGTTGCCTGGTATTATCAGGCTAGCAAGGTCCATGGATATTGGATCCTTACCAGCCTGAAAAACCAGGCCTCAGCAGTCTGCTTCATCTGGCTGGTTAACAAAAATAGGGGGGACCCCACACAATTTTTTTCGGGGGGATCCCCTATTTTTGTTAACCAGCCAAGATATGCAGACTGCTGTGGCCTGGTATTATCAGGCTGGCAAGGTCCATGGATCTTGGCTCCTTAACAGCCTGAAAAACCAGGCCTCAGCAGTCTGCTTCATCTGGCTGGTTAACAAAAATAGGGGGGACCACACGCCAATTTTTTTCGACGGGATCCCCTATTTTTGTTAACCAGCAAAGATAAGCAGACTGCTGTGGCCTGGTATTATCAGGCTGGCAAGCAGGGTCAGACTGAGCCACCGGGACACCGGAGAAACCTCCGGTGGGCCCCAGCTCCAGCGTGGTGGGCCCTGATTTGAAAGGATAGGTCGCGGGGCAGAGGGGGCGGTGGCCCTGGGCTCCGTGCTCTGAGGGGGCCCACCCGGAGCTACGCTACAGTAACTGTATCGCGTGCACAGCACGCCGATACAGTTACATTCTGCGGCAGAGCAGGGAGAATCGCTCTCCCTGCTCTGCCGCCCGAAAGCTATGGGGCCTGAACAGGCGGTGGGGGGGCCTGGTGCCAGCAGTGGGCCCCCCACCCGTCATCGGAGGGTCAGCTGTATCGGCATCCAGCCGATACAGCTGACCGCATAGAGAGAGAAGGAGCGAGCGCTCCTTCTCTCCATAATCCCCCTCTCAGCGTCTGACAGCGGGCGCGATGACATCACCTGCCGGTGTCCGCTGTCAGACGCTGAGAGGGAGAACAGTGAGCAGCACAGGAGCCGGGAGGTGAGTATTGTTTTTTTTTTAATGGGGGTGCATTATACTACAGAGGCTGTATATGGGGGGGTGCATTATACTACAGAGGCTGTATATGGGGGCTGCATTATACTACAGAGGCTCCATATTGGGGTGCATTATACTACAGAGACTCCCTATGGGGATGCATTATACTACAGAGGCCGCCTATGGGGGTGCATTATAATATAGCGGCTGCCTATGGTGGTGCATTATATTATAGACTCTGCCTATGGGGGTTTATTATAATATAGAGGCTGCCTATGGGGGTGCATTATACTATATTGAGGACTATCTGGTGTATTATGCTGTATGGATGCTATCTAGGGGCCATCATACAGTGTTGGACCCATTAAATAGTTTGGGGACATTAAGGGGTCAGTATATATCCAGTGAGGGGCATTATTCTGTGTATAGGGGAGATGTACAGGGGGAGACTTGGGACATTATTAAATGTAAAGTGGACACTTATTGTTATAGGGGAACTTGGGTTACTGTGACTGTCAAAGGGGCACACAGGGCATTATTACAGTCTAGGGGACAAAATGTGGGCACTGTTTTCTAGGGCACTTGCACCCGGCATTACTATATTCTAGAGGGGTGCTTTAAAATTTAGAGGTCACACAGAACCACACAGCAGGTGCAGTAATAGGGACACATACGGCAGCAGCAGCAGCTCAGTATTGAGGTATCAGATGCAGTAATAGGGACACATACGGCAGCAGCGGCTCAGTATTGGGGTATCAGGTGCAGAAATAGGGACACATATGGCAGCAGCGGCTCAGTATTGGGGTATCAGCAGGATGAGGAGTTTGTGCAGGTTGAGAATAGTCCAATTGGTGACCGTGACAGTGCTAAAAATATGAGAAGTGAAATGTGTCTTTGTTGTAATCTCTGCAGTCGAGTCCTGGCTGGAGAAGTCGTCATGTCGGTCTGGGCCAGATGGAAAAGACATGAAAAGTGAACAATTCCATTAGAAAGAACATCAGCGGTAAGTCATTATCTGTACCTGTGCTGTAATCTATTATATGTTCTGTAGGACTGGTATTATTTACCACAGACCATATGGCGGTAATATCAATATTGGTCTTTTTATATATAGATTATTTTTGGCAACAGCGCGGTCATTTGCTGAGGTTCTCTGATTAGGGGCCCACTCAGAAGTTTCGCCCCCACTAAACCAAAACCCTAGCTACGCCTCTGGCTCTCTCTCTAGTCTTTCTTTCTCTCTCTAGTCTTTCTCGCTCTCTGTTCTTTCTTTCTCGCTCTCTGTTCTTTTTTCTCTCTGTTCTTTCTTTCTCTCTCTCTTTTCTTTCTTTCCTCTCTTTCTTTCTCTGTTTGTTCTTTCTCTCTCGCTGCTCTTTCTTTCTTTTCCTCAGTACCAGCCACTGTGCCCTCATTACCAGTCAGTGTGATCAGCAGTGCTAAATGGGTACGCTTGGGGCGAGGATATGGGTGTGATTAGCTGTGAAATGGGTGTGGTCGGGGCGTGGCCTAAAATTTGCAGCGGCGCGCTACACGCACCGCAGCCTTTAACCCTCTTTCCTGTTTTCAAAATTTGGGAGGTATGCTGTATGACCTCCCTACAACTTCTGGGCATGCTCCTGATGAGCGCGACGGATGGTCTCCTGAGGGATCTCCTCCCACACCTGGACTAAAGCATTCACCAACTCCTGGACAGTCTGTGGTGCAACGTGGCATGGCCTAAAATTTGCTGCAGCAGGCACAGCGTGCCACAGCCTTTGTCCCTCTTTCCCTTCTTCAAAGGTTGGGAAGTATGATGGTGGGCCCCAAGAATAATTTTTCTCTGGTGGGCCCAAGGTACTCCAGTCCGACGCTGCTGGCAAGGTCCATGGATATTGGCTCCTTAACAGCCTTAAATACCATGCCTCAGCAGTCTGCTTCATCAGGCTGGTTAACAAAAGTAGGGGGACCCCACGCCATTTTTTTTTCGAAGGGAACCCCTATTTTTGTTAATCAGTTCCCTCTGACGTCACTGATTGTGTCCCTGGCTGACCTGAAGTGAAAGTGGAAAGCAATCAATTAAGCTTTCCACTTCCTCTCCTGTCAGCCAGGAGAGGAACTCATTCATTTGGGGGTTTACTGTGAGGCTGCAGCATTAGCTGCGGTCCCTGCAGTAAACATTAACCCTTTCTGAAGGATTACACCGTGGGACCTGACTGTGCATGGGATAGGTAAGAATAATTTTGCTTTTTTATTTTATTTTTATTACAGGAAATGGTTTTTGCAGTAAAATAAAAGATGGTCAAAAACATGTGTCTTTATTTCATTAAAATGATTTTTAATTAAAGTGTGTGTGTTTTATTTTTATTTCATGCAGTAGGATTAATAATTGATAGTTGTCTAATTGACAGCTCTCAATTATTAACCTGGCTTAAGGTCACCTTTCAATAGCAAGGTGGCTTTAACCTCATATTAACCCATTCGCCACCGCTACAGGGCAATGGGAATAGACGGGCAAAGTGCCAGAATCTAATTATAGATTTGTCTTTTCTGGGGTGTGTGGGGGCAGATGTTAGTAGCCAGGGGGGGGGCAAAAATAATGGTCCCTCTCTGGGCTATTATTATCTGCCCCCACTCGCTGGCTTTGTCTGGTTGCGAAAATAGGGCGGGAGCCCACGCATTTTTTTTCAACAATTTTACACCTCATATATATATATATATATATATATATATATATATATATATATACATGTCATTGAATTTGTGACACATATATATATATATTTATATTTATAGTTCATACACTTCTACATAGTATAATAGACGCTAATTCAATTGCCGGCTTTTGTGAAAATGCAGAACCCGACATGAAATGACACATGGTTTACATAGAGTTAACCATGTCATTTCAAGTTGTTTGATCTATTGTTTTCACTAACAATTACATGAGTGTATGTGTGCAAAATTTCACACCTATAGGGGTTAATTAAAGGTGTAAATTCGTAGCAAAAAAGTCTGTTTTTTTTACAACGAATTGACACCTTTAATTAACCCCTACAGGTGTGAAATTTTGCACACATACACTCATGTAATTGTTTGTGCAAATCAGATATCAAACTATATGAAAAGACATGGTTAACTCTATGTAAACCAAGTGTCATTTCATGTCGGGTGCTTCTGTCTTTTCACAAAAGCCGGCTTTACCCGGCAATTGAATCAGAGGCTATTTTACTATGTAGAAGTGTATAAACTATAAATATATGTATATATATATATATGTCACAATGACATGTATATATATATATATATATATATATATATATGTATTCTATGTGTGTATATTTAGTGTTTACAAGGAAAGAAAGAGGTTTTTTTAGTTACGATATTTCTGTCCCATAGACTTGCATTGGATTTCCGGTATCGGAATCGGGTATCGCCGATACTTTTGGGGTATCGGCGATACCCATTCTGATCCAATACTTCTTGATATCGGAAAGTATCGCTCAACCCTATTGTAGTGTTATAAAAGGTGGCAGCAGAATCTGTGTCATGAAGTGAAGATATGTCTGTAAGAGGGAGGAGGGACTCAGAGAGCATTGGTAAATTGAGGTGTTTGAGATTTCTGCGAGGGTGAGTGAGTTTGTGGATTGGGGGTTGTGCACTAGAAGAGGAGAGAGAAGAGAACGTCAGTAGGTTGTGGTCAGACAGGGAAAGGGGTGAGTTAGTGAGATTAGTAAGGGAACAGAGGCGGGTGAAGATAAGGTCGAGCGTGTGACCATCTTTGTGAGTGGCCGCAGAGGACCATTGAGTGAGGCCAAAGGAGGCAGTGAGCGATAAAAGTTTAGAGGCCGCTGGGGTGGAAGCATCAATGGGGATGTTGAAGTCACCCATGATGATAGTGGGGATGTCAACAGAGAGGAAATGGAGCAGCCAGGTGGTGAAGTGATCGAGAAAGGTGGAGATGGCAAGTTCTGGGGGTGGTAGATGACAGCCAGCTGGAGGTTGGAGAGGGAGTAGATGCGGACGGAGTGCACCTCAAATAAGGCAATAGTAGCGGAGGGGGGTAGTGGAATTGGGGTAAAGGAGCAGGTATCAGATAGGAGCAAACCAACTTCTCCACCACGTTTGTTGCTGGGGCCGGGGGTGTGGGATAGGTGGAATCCACTGTATGAGAGTGCAGCTGGTGAGGCTGAGTCAGAGGGTGTGAGCCAGGTCTCGGTGATGCCAAGGAAGGAGAGTTTATTGGTGATGAAGAGGTCGTGGATAAATGACAGTTTATTGCAGACAGAGCGTGCGTTCCATAGAGCTCCAGGTAGGGGGACAGGGGGAGTGGGGGCTGGGTGAATGGGTATGAGGTTATCATGGTTGCAAAGATGTGTAGAGGATCGTGGCAGGGTGATAGAAGTGAGTGTGGGGATGAGTTGAGGAGGGCCAGGATTTGGGGATATGTCACCAGCAATGAGGAGTAACAGACAGAGCGTTAGAAGGTGGGAACAGGATAAGACATGGTGTGGCCGTGTGTTTCTGGAGAAAAAGGATTGTACGTGGAGGAACAATTCTGAGGAAAAGGTGAGATGGCTGGGGAGGATGGAGGGTGAAATGACTAATTCCTTACTAAGTGGGGGGATTGCAGGGAAAAGGAAGAAAGTAAGTAGTATGGGGGTGAAAGTAAAGAAAGGGAAACATGGTAGTGGTTATATATTCTGTCAACTTACAGTCAAATTCCAGTCCAATTCTAGTCTAATTCAGAGAATAATAATTAGAAATCTGTAATTTGAAAGATGAAAGTTGAAAGATAGATGGTCAGACATGTCTTGGTCAGACTCATGGCTGAGAATAAATGTGCACTTGCGAGGAAGCAGCTGTGAGGGGGGTTGTGGGCGTGATTACCCAGACCACATGGTCACAGTTAATCAAAGCTAATAAAAGAGGGGGAAGGGACTGGCAACTCAGGTATGCATGAGAGACACAGGGGGAGATGATATATTGTGCAAAGAGAAAAATGGTAAGTAGTGAAATGCTAGAGATTATATGCACTTCATAGACACTCACAAGCGGTGGGAAAGCATACAAAGTTAATGCAGTTCACAAAACACAGTCACAGGAATTTGGCAAAGCTGTGGAAATTTGGTGCATACCATGCAAAGTTAATGCAGTTCACAAAACACAGTCACAGGAATTTGGCAAAGCTGTGGAAATTTGGTGCATATCATGCAAAGTTAATGCAGTTCACAAAACACAGTCACAGGAATTTGGCAACGATGAGGAAATTTGGTGCATACCATGCAAAGTTAATGCAGTTCGCAAAACACAGTCACAGGAATTTGGCAAAGCTGAGGAAATTTGGTGCATACCATGCAAAGTTAATGCAGTTCACAAAACACAGTCACAGGAATTAGGCAAAGCTGAGGAAATTTGGTGCATACCATGCAAAGTTAATGCAGTTCACAAAACACAGTCACAGGAATTTGGCAAAGCTGAGGAAATTTGGTGCATACCATGCAAAGTTAATGCAGTTCACAAAACACAGTCACAGGAATTTGGCAAAGCTGTGGAAATTTGGTGCATACCATGCAAAGTTAATGCAGTTCACAAAACACAGTCACAGAATTTTTTGGGAAAGCTGAAGAAATTTGGTGCATACCATGCAAAGTTAATGCAGTTCACAAAACACAGTCACCGGAATTTGGGAAAACTGTGGAAATTTGGGGCATAAAGCAAAGTTTAAAGCAGTTTACAAAAAACCCGCATAGGGAATTTGGCAAAGGAGGAAATTTTGGGGCATACCATGCAAAGTTAATGCGTTCACAAAAAACAGTCATAGAAATTTGGGAAACTGAGGAATTTGGGCATACCAGCAAAGTTAATGCAGTTCACAAAACACAGTCACAGGAATTGGCAAAGCTGAGGAAATTTTGTGCAACCATCAAAATTTTTGCATTTTACAAAAACACAGTCCAGGGAATTTGGAAAGCAAAAAAAAAATTTTAAAAAAAATTTTTTTTTGGGGAAAAAGGAAAAAACCCCCCCAACCAAAACCCCAAAAAGGGGGGAAAAAAAAAAAGGGGGGGCCTTGGGGGGGGTTTGGGGGGGGGAAAAACCCCCCCAAAAAAAAAAAGGGGGGGGCCCCCCCAAAAAAACCCGGGGGAAAATTTTTTTAAAAAAAAAAAAGGGGGGAAAAAAAGGGGAAAATTTCCCTTAAAAAAGGGGGGGGGGGGGGGGTTTTTTTATGGGGGGGGGGGCCCCCCCCCCCCCGGGGGGGGCCCCCCGGGGAAGTTAATTTTAAAAAAAAAAAAATTTTTTTTTAAAAAAAATTTGGGAAAAAAAATTTAAAAAAATTTTAAAAAAGGGAAAAATTTTAAGAAGGGGGAAAAAAAAAATTTTTGGGAAAAAAAAAAAGGGAAAAAAATTTTTTTCCCCCCTTTTTAAAAAAAAAAAAAAAGGGGGGAAAAAAAAAAAAAAAGGGAAATTTTTTCCCCCAAGGGTTTGGAAAAGGGGAAAATTTTTTCCCCCAAAAAACCCAAAAAAAAAAAGGGAAGGTTTGGGGCCCGGGTTTTTTTTTGGGGGGAAAAAAAATTTGGGAAAAAAAAGGGAAAAAAAATTTAAAAAGGGGGGAAAAAAAAAGGGGGAAAAAAAATTTTTTTTTAAAAAAAAAAAAAAAAAAGGGGGAAAAAATTTTAAAAAAAAGGGAAAAAAAAAAAGGTTTTTAAAAAAAAAATTTTTTTTTTTTTTTAAAAAAAAATTTGGGAAAAAGGAAAAAATTTTTAAACCGGGGAAAGGGAAAATTTAAAAACCGGGTTTTTTTTTAAAAAAAAAAAATTTTTTTTTTTAAAATTTAAAAAAAATTTTTTTTTTCAAATTTGGGAAATTTTGGGGGGGAAAAATGTTTTTTTTTTATTTAAAAACCAAATTTTTTAAAAAAAAAAAGGGGGAAAAAAATTTTTAAAACCTTTGGGGAAGCTTTTTTCCCCCCTTTTAAAACCCCTTTTTTTTTTAAAAAAAAAAGGGGCCCCCTTTTTTTTTCCCCCCAAAAAGGGTTAAAAATTTTTTTTTTCCCCCCCCAAAAAACCTTTTTTGGGGGGGTTTTTAAAAAACAAATTAAAATTTTTAAAAAAAAAAACGGAAAATTTTTCCCCTTTTTTTTAAAAAAAATTTTTTTTTCCCCGGAAAATTTTTTGGGGGGGGGTTTTTTTTGGGGTTTTTCCCCCTTTTTTTTTTTTTAAAAAAAGGGAAAAAAAACCCCCCTTTTTTTTAAAAAAAATTTTTTTTTGGGGGCCCCCCCCGGGCCCCCCCAAATTTTTCCAAAATTTTTTGTTTTTTGGGGGGTTTTTTTTTTTGGGGGTTTTCCCCCCCTTTTTTTAAACCCTTTTTTTTTTGGGGGGGGGGCCCCCCTTTTTTGGTTTGGGGTTTTTTTACCCCCGGGGGAAAAAGGGAAATTTTTTGGGGGGGCCCCCCCGGGGGGGGGGGGGTTTTTTTTAAAAAAAAAAAAAAAAAAAGGGGGTTTTTTTTTTTAAAAAAAATTTTTTTTCCCCCCCCCCCTTTTTTCCCCTTTGGGGCCCCCCCCCCCCAAAATTTAAAAATTTTTTTTTTGCCGGGGGGGTTTTTTTTTCCCGGGGGGTTTTTTAAAAAACCCCCCAAAAAGGGGGGGGAAAAAAATTTAAACCAACCAAAATTTCCCCCCCCCCCCCCCCCGGGGGGGGGGGGGGAAAAAAAGGAAATTTTCCCCCCAAAAAGGGGGGGTTTTGGGAAAGGGGGAAAAACCCCCCCCCAAAAAAAAGGGGAAAAAAAATTCCCAAAAAAGGGGGGGGGTTTAAAAATTTTTTTTTTTTTTTTGGGGGGGGAAAAATTTTTTTTTTTTAAAAAAAAATTTTTTAAAATTTTTTTTAAAACAAAAATTTTAAAAAAATTTTAAAAAAGGAATTTTTTTTTTGGGGGTTAAAAATTTTTGGGTTTTTAAAAACCCCCGGGGGGGGAAAAAAAAAAAAACCTTTTTAAAAAAAAAAAAAAAATTTTTTAAAAAAAAAAAAAAATTTAAAAAAATTTAAAAAAAAAAAGGGGGTAAAGGGTTTTATTAAATTTTTAAAACCCGGGGAACCCCAACAAATTTTAAAAAAAACCCCTTTTTTGGGGGGGGTTTTAAAAGGGGGAAAAAAATTTTTGAAAAAAATTTTAAAAAAAACCCCCAAAAAAAGGGGAAAAAAGGGGGTTTTTTCCCTTTTTTTACAAAAATTGGGGTTTTTTGGGGAAAAAAAAAAAATTTTTTTCCCTTTTAAAAACCCAAAAAAAAAAGGGGGAAAAATTTTAAAAAATTAATTTGGGGAAAAACCGTCCCCAAAAGAAAAATTTTTTCCCCCCCAAAAAAGGGGGCCCCCCGGGGGGGCCAAATTTGGGTTTTTTTTGGTTTTTGGGGGGGGGGGGGGGAAAAAAAGGGCCCCCCCTTTTTCCCTTTAAAAAAATTTTCCCCCCGGGGGAAAAGGGGGGGGCCCGGGGGTTTTTTTAAAAAACCCCGGGGGGGGGGGGGGGGCCCCCCAAAAAACTTTTAAAAATTTTTTTTTGGGGGGTTTTTTTAAAAATTTTTCCCCAAATTTTTTTAAAAAAAAATTTAAGGGGGGGAAACCGGAAAATTTTTTTTTAAAAAAACAACCCCAAAAAAAAAAAAAATTTTTAAAGGGGTTTTTTTCATTTAAAAAGGGGGTTTTTTCCCAAAAATTTTAAAAAATTTTTGGGGAAGGAAAAAAGGGGGGAAAGGAAAAAAAAATTTTTAAAAAAATTTTTCCCCCCCCCTTTTTTTTTTTGGGGGGGAAAAAAAAAAAAAAATTTTAAAAAAAAAAAAAGGGGGGTTTTTTTGGGGGCCCTTTTTGGGTTTTAAAAAGGCCCAAAAGGGGTTTTTAAAGGGGGGGGGGGCCCCCCCAAAAATTTTTTTTTTTAAAAAATTTGGGGGGAAAAAGGGGAAAAAAAAATTTTTTTTTCCCAAAAGGGGAAAAATTTAAAAAAAAAATTTTTTTTTTTTATAGCCCAAAAGGGGGTTTTTTTGGAAAAACCCCCCTTTTCCCCCAAAATTTCCCCGGGGGGTTTTTCCCCCCCCCAAAAAAAACCCCCAAAAAAAAGGGGGGTTTTTAAATTTTTTAAAAAGGGAAAAAAAAAAAAAATTTTCCCCAAAAAAAAAAAAAAAAATTTTTTGTTTTAAAAAAAAATTTTTTCCCCCCTTTTTTTAAAAAAAAAAAGGAAAAATTTTAAAAAAAATTAAAAAAAAAAAAAAAATTTAAAAAAAAAGGGAAAATTTTTAAAAAAACCCCCAAAAAAAAAAAAAAATTTAAAAAAAGTTAAATTTTTAAAAAAAAAAAGGGGGGGGGAAAAAAAAAAAAAAAATAGAAAATTTTAAAAAAAAAAATTTTTTTAAAAAAAAATAAAATTTTTTAAAAAAAAAAAAAATAGGTTGGGGGAAAAAAAAATTTTTTTTTGGAAATTTTTTTTTAAAAGGGTTTTTTGGGGGGGTTTTTTTTTTTTTTTTTCCCCCCCTTTTTTCCTTTTTTTGGGAAAAAAGGGGGAAAAAAAACAAAAATTTAAAAAAAAAAAAAAAAAGGGGGAAAAAAAAGGGGAAAAAATTGGGGGGGGGGCCCCCAAAAAAGGGGGGGGGGGGGGGTTAAAAAAAACCCCCCCGGGGGGGGGGGGGGGGGGAAATTTTTTTTTGGTTTAAAAAATTAAATTTTTTTAAAAAGGGGGGGGGGGGAAAAAAAGTTTTTTTTGGGGGGAAAAATTTAAAAAAGGGGGGGGAAAATTTTTTTTTGGGGGGGAAATTTGGGGGAAAACCCGGGAAAAAAGGGGGGGAAAAATTTTTTTTTCCGGAAAAACCCAAAAAAAATTTGGGGGGGGGGAAAGGGGGGAAAAAAAGAAATGAATTTAAAAAAACCCAAAAATTTAAATTTAAAAAAGGTGGGGGGGAAAAAAAAAGGGGGTTTTAAATGGGGGGGTTTTTGGGGGGGGGTTTTTTTTTCTTTAAAAAAAAAAAGGGGGTTTTAAAAATTTTTTTTTAAAAGGGGGGGGGGGTTTTTGGGGGGGAAAAAATTTTAAAAAAGGCCCCGGAAAGGGGGAAGGGGGGGGGGTTTGGGGGTTTTAAAAGGGGGAAAAAAAAGGGGGGGGGGAAAAAAAATTTTTTTTTTTTTTCCAAAAAAAAAAAAAAAAAATTTAAAAAAAAAAATTTTTAATTTTTTTTTAAAAAAAAAAAATTGGGAAATTGCCTTTTTTTAAAAAAAAAAAAGGGGTTTAAATTAGGGGGGGAAAAAAAGGAAAAAAAGAACGGTTGGGGGAAAAAAGGGGGGGTTTTTAAAAGGGAAATTTTTTTTTTCCCCCCAAAATTTTTTAAAAGGGGAAAAAATAAAAAAGGGGGGGAAAAAAAAGGGCCAAGGGGGAAAAAAAAGGGGAAAAGGGGGGGCCCCCCAAAATTTTTGGGGGAAAAAAAAAAAAATTTTAAAAATTTGGGTTTGGGGGAAAAAAATTTTAAAAAAAAAAGGGGGGGGGGAAAAAGGAAAAATTTTTTTTGGGGGGGGGGAAAAGGGGAAAGGGTTTTGGGGGGGGGTTTTTTTAAAAAAGGGGGTTTTTGGGGTTTTTTTTAAAAAAAAAAAATTTTTGGGGGGGGAAAAAGGGGGGGGGGTTTTTCCCTGGCGGGAAAAAGGGGGGGGGGGGGGGGGGGGGGGGGGAAAAAAAGGGGGTTTTTTTAAAAAAAAAAAGGGGGGGGTTTTTTAAAAGGAAATTTAAAAAAGGGGGGGGGGGAAAAAAAAAAAAAAAAAAATTTTTTTTTTAAAAAAAGGGTTTTCCCAAAAGGGGGGGAAAAGGGGGGGGTTTGGGGGAAAAAAAAAAAATTTTGGGGGGTTTTTTTGGGGGGGGGGGAAAAAAAAAGTTAAAAAAAAGGGGTTTTTTTGGGGGGGGTTAATTTTTGGGGGGGGGAAAAATTTTTTTTTTCCCAAAAAAAAATTTTTTCCCCGCTAGGAAATTTTTTGGGGGCCCCCCTTTTTTTTTTTTCCAAAAAAAAAAGGGGGGGAAAATTTGGGAAATTTTTTCCCCCAAAAAAATTTTTTTTTTTTTTTTTTTAAAAAAAAAAAAAAAAATTTCCCAAAATTTGGAAAAACCCCTTTCCAAAAAGGAAAAAATTTTTTTTAAAAAAAAAATTTTTGGGGAAAACCCCAAAGGGGGGGGAAAAACCCCAAAAAATTTTGGGGACATGCTTTTCCCAGTATTTGGGGCATAAAGGGAAAGATATGAGCGTAGCTAGACACGAGGAGGGTCAAGGGGGTCTTTTTGAAAAGGTGTGATCGAGGCATGTTTCAAAGGATGGGGCAAAGACACCTTTTGAAAGGGTGAGAGGTTGAAGAGGTGTGTTAGAGTAGGGGTGAAGACGGTGGCGAGGCTAGGGATGGGGGTGGGATGGGAGGGGTCAAGCATGCAAGGGTGAGGTGTGATCTTGATAGGAGGGTGGAAAGTGATCTTCTTTTCAAGGTGGAGAAGTTGGTTTTGGAGGAAGAGGTTTGAGCACTAAGAGGGCAATGGGGGCTGTGGCCAAAGTTTTCTCTGATTGTATCGATCTTTTGCTTAAAGAAAGAGGCAAAGTCTTCTGCAAAATGAGAGGAGAAGGAGGAGGTGCTGGGGGACAGAGTAGAGAATTGAAAGTGTTGAAGAGCTGTTTAGGTTGTGAGACAGGGAGGATATGAGAAAATGAGAAATAAGTTTGCTTTGCAGCATTTGAGCGTGGACTTGAAGCTGGTGAGGGACTGCTTGTATGCGGTTAGGTGCTGGGCAGAGCGGGTTTTTTTCCCCATCTCCGCTCAGCAACCCTGGAAGCCCGTCTCAGTTCTTTGGTGAGGCTGTCAGCCAGGGCTGCCTGTTGATTGTACAAGTTTTGCTATGTGTGAGGGGGCAGCCGAATCAAGTGCTGCTGTTATTGTAGTGTAGTGTTGAGCATTCCGATACTGCAAATATGGGGTATCGGCCGATATTCGCTGTATCGGAATTCCGATTCCGAGTACCGATATTTTCGTCATATCGGATCCCGGAATCGTAATTGTCCTGTCACTGTCAGTGTCCGGTCAGTCGGGTTGTCAGGAGTCAGCGGCACTTACCGGCAGAAGACCCTCCGGTGGTCTCGTCCTGGACTGCTTGATGGCCGCCATCAATCTTCTCCCTGGCGGTCACATGCAGTTTTCTCGCGATAACTGCAGTGACTGCTGGGTAATCGCGGCCCTAAAGCAGTCCGATGACGTCACCGCCGGGGAAGCAGGTAATCAGCTGTGCTGCGTCGGCATTCCGCCCGGCAAATTTCCCATGTAGCAAGCTGGGTTCGTCGTGGGACACTCGTTACTATGGACTGCGTCGGACAGGGGGTATACTTTTGGTTTGTTTTTTTCCTTTTTTTACAGGAGATCGATGGCGTCGCAGGAAAAGAGAGTGTAATAAAAGAAATGAAAACTGTGTTGTCCCCTTTTATTTCATTAAAATACTTTTTTCTTGCTGTGTCTTTTTTTTAAACATTTAAAAACTTTGGGATTAATAATGGATCGGTGTCTTATTGACGCCTCTCCCCTTATTAACCGGGCTTATTGTCACCCCTTATTACCCCGCTTGCCACCGCTACAGGGCAAGCGGGGCTGCTGCAGCTGGTATTATCAGGCTGTTGAGGGCCAAAATCCATGGGCCTTGACAGTCTTTTATACCAGGCCGCAGCAGTCTGCATTTTACTTGGCTGGTTAACAAAATTAGGGGGGCCCCTACGCCGTTTTTTTTTCGAGGGGATCCCTATTTTTGTTAACCAGCCAAGTAAGCAGATGCTGTTGCCTGGTATTATCAGGCTAGCAAGGTCCAGGATATTGGACCTTACCAGCCTGAAAACCCGGCCTCAGCAGTCTGCTTCATCGGCTGGTTAACAAAAATAGGGGGGACCCCACACAATTTTTTTTCGGGGGGATCCCCTATTTTTGTTAACCAGCCAAGATATGCAGACTGCTGTGGCCTGGTATTATCAGGCGGGCAAGGTCCATGGATCTTGGCTCCTTAACAGCCTGAAAAACCAGGCCTCAGCAGTCTGCTTCATCTGGCTGGTTAACAAAAATGGGGGGGACCACACGCCAATTTTTTCGACGGGATCCCCTATTTTTGTTAACCAGCAAAGATAAGCAGATGCTGTGGCCTGGTATTTCAGGCTGGCAAGCAGGGTCAGACTGAGCCACGGGACACCGGGAAACCTCCGTGGGCCCCAGCTCCAGCGTGGTGGGCCCTGATTTGAAAGGATAGGTCGCGGGCAGAGGGGGCGGTGGCCCTGGCTCCGTGCTCTGAGGGGGCCCACCCGGAGCTACGCTACAGTAACTGTATGCGGCACAGCACGCCGATACAGTTACATTCTGCGGGCGAGAGGGAGAATCGCTCTCCCTGCTCTGCCGCCCGAAGCTTGGGCCTGAACAGGCGGTGGGGGGGCCTGGTGCCAGCAGTGGGCCCCCACCCGTCATCGGAGGGGCAGCTGTATCGGCATCCAGCCGATACAGCTGACCGCATAGAGAGAGAAGGAGCGAGCGCTCCTTCTCTCCCATAATCCCCCTCTCAGGTCTGACAGCGGGCGCGATGACATCACCTGCCGGTGTCCGCTGTCAGACGCTGAGAGGGAGAACAGTGAGCAGCAACAGGAGCCGGGAGGTGATATTGTTTTTTTTTTAATGGGGGTGCATTATACTACAGAGGCTGTATATGGGGGGGTGCATTATACTACAGAGGCTGTATATGGGGGCTGCATTATACTACAGAGGCTCCAAATATTGGGGTGCATTATATACAGAGACCCCCTATGGGGATGCATTATACTACAGAGGCCGCCTATGGGGGTGCATTATAATAAAAGCGGCTCCCTAGGGTTGGTGCATTATTTTTATAGACTCTCCCTATGGGGGTTTATTATAATTTAGGCTGCCTATGGGGGTGCATTTACTATATTGAGGACTATCTGGTGTATTATGCTGTAGGATGCTATCTAGGGGCCATCAATACAGTGTTGGACCCATTAATAGTTTGGGGACATTAAGGGGTCAGTATATATCCAGTGAGGGCATTATTCTGTGTATAGGGAGATGTACAGGGGAGACTTGGGACATTATTAAATGTAAAGTGACACTTATTGTTATAGGGGAACTTGGGTTACTGTGACTGTCAAAGGGGCACACAGGGCATTATTACGTCTAGGGGACAAAATGTGGGCACTGTTTTCTAGGGCACTTGCACCCCGGGATTACTATATTTAGAGGGTGCTTTAAAATTTAGAGGTCACACAGAACACACGCAGGTGCAGTAATAGGGACACATACGGCAGCAGCAGCAGCTCAGTATTGAGGGATCAGATGCAGTAATAGGGACACATACGGCAGCAGCGGCTCAGTATTGGGGTATCAGGTGCAGAAATGGGACACAAAATGGCAGCAGCGGCTCAGTATTGGGGTATCAGCAGGATGAGGAGTTTTTTGCAGGTTGAGAATAGTCCAATTGGTACCGTGACAGTGCTAAAAATATGAGAAGTGAAATGTGTCTTTGTTGTAATCTCTGCAGTCGAGTCCTGGCTGGGAAGTCGTCATGTCGGTCTGGGCCAATGGAAAAGACATGAAAAGTGAACAATTCCATTAGAAAGAACATCAGCGGTAAGTCTTATCTGTACCTGTGCTGTAATCTATTTTTATGTTCTGAGGACTGGTATTATTTACCACAGACCATATGGGGTAATATCAATATTGGTCTTTTTTATATAGATTATTTTTGGCAACAGCGCGGTCATTTGCTGAGGTCTCTGATTAGGGCCCCCCTCAGAAGTTTCGCCCCCACTAAACCAAAACCCAGCTACCCCCTTTTGCTCTCTCTCTAGTCTTCTTTCTCTCTCAGTCTTTCTCGCTCTCTTTTTCTTTTTTTTCTCGCCTCTGTTTTTTTTTCCCTCTCTGTTCTTTTTTTCTCTCTCTCTTTTTTCTTTCTTTCTCTTTCTTTCCTGTTTGTTTTTTTCTCTCTCGCTGCCTTTCTTTTCTTTTCCTCAGTCCCACCCAAAGGCCCCATTTCCCAGTCGTGTATCAGCGGCTAAATGGGACGTTGGGCGAGGATATGGGTGGATTAGTTTAAATGGGTGTGGTCGGGGGCGTGGCCTAAAATTTGCAGCGGCCCACAGACCGAGCCTTTAACCCCCTTTCCCGTTTTAAAAATTTTGGGGGGTATGGTATGATCCACAAATCGGGGATGCTCCTGAGACGGACGGATGGCTCCTGAGGGGCTCCTCCCACACCCGGACTAAAGCATTTTACCAACCCTGGCATCGTGGTGCAAAGGGCATGGCCTAAAAAATTTCGCGCAGGACAGCGTGCCACAGCCCTTTGTCCCCTTTTTCCCCTTTCAAAAGGGTTTGGGGAAATAGATGGTGGGCCCAAAAATAATTTTTTTCTGTGGGCCCCAAGGACTCCCCCACGCTGCCGGCAAGGGGCCATGGATATTGGCTCCTTAAAAACCTTAAATACCCTGCCTACCCGTCGCTTCATCGGCTGGTTAACAAAAGTAGGGGGACCCCCGCCCTTTTTTTTTTTGAAAGGGGAACCCCTATTTTGTTAAAACATTCCTCTGACTCAGAGTGTCCCTGGGTGACCTGAAAATGAAAGTGGAAAGCAACAATTAAGCTTTCCCCTTTTTCTCCTGTAGCCCGGAAGGAACTCTTCATTTGGGGGTTACTGGAGGCTCAGATTTGCTGCGGTCCCGAGTAAAATTAACCTTTCTGAAGATTACAACCGTGGGACCTACTGTCAGGGAATAGTAAGAATAATTTTTCTTTTTTATTTTATTTTTATTTCAGGAAATGGTTTTTGCATAAAAAAAAAGATGGGCAAAAAAATGTGTCTTTATTTCATTAAAATGATTTTTAATTAAGTTGGGGTGTTTTTTTTTTTATTTCATGCAGAGGATTAAAAATTGATAGTTGTCTAATGACAGCTCTCATTATTTAAACCGCTTAAGGGACCTTTCAATTCGGTGCTTTAACCTCATATTAACCCTTCGCCACCGCAAAAGGGCAATGGGAAAGAGGGAAAGTGCCAGAATCTAAATTTTAAATTTTCTTTTTGGGGTGTGTGGGGGGAGATGTTTTAGCCAGGGGGGGGCAAAAAAAATGGTCCTCTTGGGCTATTATTATCTGCCCCCATCGCTGGCTTTGTCTGGTTGCGAAAATAGGGCGGGGCCCACGCATTTTTTTTCAAAATTTTACACCTCATATTATTATATATATTATTATATATAAATATATAATGTCATTTAATTTGTGACAAAATATAAATATATATTTTATTTATAGTTCTTTCACTTCTACATATATAATAGACGCTAATTCAATTTCCGGGTTTTGTGAAAAGCAGAACCCGACATGAAATACACATGGTTTACATAGAGTTTTAAAATGTTTTTTCAATTGTTTGATCTTTGTTTTTTACTAACAATTAATGATGTATGTGTGCAAAATTTCACACCTATGGGGGTAATTAAAGGTGAAATTTTCGTAGAAAAAAAGTCTTTTTTTTTTACAAACAAATTTGACCCCTTTTAAATTTAAAACCCCTTTACGGGTTTTGAAATTTTGCACACATTCACTCTTTAAATTTGTTTTTTGCAAATCAGAAAATCAAACTATATGAAAAAAGGGTTTAAAATCTATTTTAAACCCCAAGTGTATTTCATGTCGGGTGCTTCTGCCCTTTTCACAAAAGCCGGTTTTACCCGGCAATTGAAACAGAGGCTTTTTTACATGTAGAAGTGTAAAAAACTAAAAATTTATATGTATATAAAATTTTAATATGTCCAAATGCCCATGTATAATAAAAAATTTTATTTTATATATATATATGATTTTTTGTGTGTAATTTAGTGTTTAAAAGGAAAGAAAGGGGGTTTTTTTATTACGAATTTCTGCCCCAATAGATTGTTTGGTTTTCCCGGTATGGGAAATCGGGTACCCGATATTTTGGGGGGGTTCGGCGAAAACCCATTCTGACCCCAATACTTCTTGATAGGGGAAAGAAAACGCTAAACCCCTTTGTAGTGTTAAAAAGGTGGGGGAAGAACCCTGTGTCTTGAAGTAAAAGATATGTCTGTAAGGGGGAGGAGGGATTTCAGAAGGCATTGGAAAATTTGGGGTTTGTTTGAGTTTTTTGCGGGGGTGAGTGATTTTTGTGGATTGGGGGTTGTGCACTAGAAAGGAATTGGGAAAAGAACGTCAAATAGGTTGTGGTCAGACAGGGAAAGGGGTGAGGGTTTTTTTTAATTAGTAAGGGAACAGAGGGGGGTGAAGATAAGGTTTTGAGCGTTTTTTACCACTTTTTGAGTGGCCGCAGAGGGCCATTTAGTGAGGGAAAAAGGAAAAGGGAAATGGGGCGAAAAATTTTTTTAGAGGGCTGGGGGTTTGGAAAAACTCAATGAGGGATGTTGAAATCCCCAAAGATGATAGTGGGGATGTCAACAGAGAGGAATTTGGGGCAGCCAGGTGGTGAGTGATGAGAAAGGGGAGATGGCAAAAACTGGGGGGGGGTAAAATACAAACCAGCTGGGGGGTTTTTGGGGAGGGAGTAGATGCGGGCGGATTGCACCTCAAATAAGGCCCTTTGTAGCGGAGGGGGGTTTGTGGAAATTGGGGGGAAAGGAGCAGGTAAACAGATAGGGCAAAAAAACTTTCCCCCCCACGTTTGTTGCTGGGGCCGGGGGTGTGGGTTTTTTTGGAAAACCACTGAAAGAGGGGTGCAGCTGGTGAAAGGGTGAGTCCCGAGGGTTTTGGGGGCCAGGTCTCGGTGATGCCAAGGAAGGAGAGTTTTTTGGTGGGTTTAAAGGGGCGTGGTTTAAAAGACGGGGTTTTTTGCAGGGCAGGCGTGGGGTTCCCCTAGAGCTCCAGGTAGGGGGACAGGGGGAGTGGGGGCTGGGTGAATGGGTATGAGGTTATTCGGGTTTTGCAAAAAAATTTGTAGAGGATCGTGGCGGGGTGATAAAGTGGGTGGGGGGATGGGGTTGGGGGGCCCAGGTTTTTGGGGATAAGTCACCAGAAAATGAGGATTACAGACAGAGCGTTAAAAGGGTTTGGGAACAGGAAAGACAGGGGTGGGGCCCCGTGTGTTTCGGGGAAAAAAAGGAAATTGTACGTGAGGAAAAAATTCGGGGGAAAAAGGTGAAAAGGCTGGGGAGGTTGGGGGGTTTAAAAGGGGAAATTTTTAATTTCCCTTTTCTAAGTGGGGGGTTGGGGGGAAAAGGGAAAAAAGGGTTAAGTAGTTTTGGGGGTTGAAAGAAAAGAAAGGGAAACATGGTATTTTTTATATTTTTCTGTAAAAAATTACAGTCAAAATTTCCAGTCCATTCTGGGTTTTTTTCCGGGAAATTAATAATTAGAAAAATTGTAATTTGAAAGTGAAAGTTGAAAGATAGATGGTCAGAAAATTTTCTTGGTCAGACTCTGGTTGAAAATTAAATGTGCACTTGCGGGGAACAGCTGTGAGGGGGGTTTGGGGGGCGGGTTACCCAGACCACATGGTCACAAATTTAATCCCAAAACAATTTAAAAAAGGGGGGAAAGGGGCTGGCAACTCAGGTATGCAGAGAAAACAGGGGGGGGTTTAAAATATTTTCAAAGAGAAAAAAAGGGGAAGTAGTGAAAATGCTAGAGATTATAAAGCCCCCTTCATAGACAAATACAAGCGGTGGGGGGAAACATACAAAGTTTAAAGCAGTTCACAAAACACAGTCACAGGGAATTTTGGGAAAGCTGTGGAAATTTTTTGGGGCATACCATGCAAAATTTTAAAGCAGTTCACAAAACAAAAGTCACAGGGAATTTGGAAAAGTGTGGGAAAATTTTGGGGCAATTTAAGCAAAGTTAATGGGGTTCACAAAAAACCAGTCACAGGAAAATTTTTGGGAAAGATGAGGGAAAATTTGGGGAAATTTTCCCGCAAATTAAAGAGCGAAAAACGCACAGGAAATTTTTGGCAAAGGGGAGGGGGAAATTTGGGAAAATGAAAGTAAGCAGTTAAAAACACTTTCCAAATTTGGAAACAAAAGGTGCCCCTGCAAGTTAATGCGTTCACAAAACACAGACGGGAAATTTTGGCCCAAAAGGGGGGAAATTTGGGGTCCCTGCAAAAATTAGCAGTTCACAAAAACCCGTACAGGAATTTTTGGCCAAAGTGGGAAATTTGGGCATCCATGCAAAGTTTGAGTTCCAAAACCAGTCACAGGAATTTTGGGAAAGCTGAGAAAATTTTGGGCATCCATGCAAAGTTAAGCGTTCAAAAACACGTACGGAATTTTTGGAAAGCTGGGAAATTGGTTTAAAATGAAATTTAAGCAGACAAAAATTTTTTTTGGGAAAGTTTAGGAAATTTGGTGCATACCCTGCAAGTTAAAGAGTTACCCAAAAAAAAAGTCAAGGAAAATTTGGCAAAGTTTAGGAAATTTGGTGCTACCATGCAAAGTTAATGCAGTTCCAAAAAAAACAGAAGGAAAAAAAGGCAAAATGGGGAAAAATTTTTTAACAAAAGTTATTTAAGGGGACAAGAATCGCGGGAAATTTTGGGAAATAGGGAATTTGGTCTAACAAGAAATTTAAGATCCAAAAAAAGAAGAAATTTGGCAAGTGAGGAAATTTGGTGCCCTCCTGAAAAATTAAAAGGCACCAAGAAAAATTTGGCGTGGGGAAATTTTCAAACCATGCAAAGTTAAGCGTTAAAAAAAGGGATTTTAAAATTTTGGAAAATTTTGGGCCCGCCGAAAGTTAATGCGAAAAAAAAAAATCACAGGATTTGGGGGAATTAAAGGTGAACCTGCAAAGTTAATGCAGTTCACAAAAAACAGTCCGAATTTTTGGGAAAACTGGGAAATTTGGTGTACCCTGCAAAGTTATGCAGTTCCAAAAACAGTCACAGGGAAAATTTTGGCAAAGTGAGGAAAATTTTGGTGCTTCCAGAAAATTTTCCCCCCCAAAACACAGTCACAGGAATTTGGCAAAGCTGAGGAAAAATTTTTCTACGAGGAAGAAGGTTGATTAAGGGTAGAGAAGCAGGGGAAAATCCTAAAATTTTAGGATTCAAATTTTTTTAGAAATTGTTTTGAAATTTTAATTGAAAGATGGAATTGGGGATTTTCAACAGCTTGGCAATTGGGGGACTAAAGGCACTTGAGGGAGCTGTGGGGGGTTTTGGCCCTAGACCCAAAAGGAAGAAGCAATGTAATAAAAAGGGGGAAAAAATGAATTTTGGGGGGTTTGGGGAAAAGGGGGGTGAAATTTGCAAAAGAAAAATTAAAATGAAAAACAGAATTTAAAGCATTCAAAAACAAACTGGGAATTTGGGAAGTTAAGCATTTTAAAAAAACCCTACAAAAATTTGGCCCCGTAAAAGTGGGGGAAAATGAAAGAATTTTATTCACAAACAAAGTAAGGAATTCAAAAAAGGAAAATTTGGGCAAAAATGAAAATTTGCATTACCCAAAAAAAGTAAGGGTTTGGCCCAAACAAATTTTCTTAATGCAAAGTTAAATTAGTTACCCCAATTACGGAAAAACAAAGCAGGAAATTGGGCAGCAAAAAATGGGTCAAACAAACAAATTAAGGAATTTCAAAAAAAGGGGGCAAATTTCAAAATTAAAAGGTTCAAAAAACGTAAGGGAATTTCCAAACTAGGAAATTTTTGGGCCCTTGGGGAGGAGAAAAACACTTGATTAGAGTGTACAGATGATATCTGCAGGAGCGATTAGTGGCTAATCCTTTCTAGAATTGTAGTCTAATTCAGAAATAGTTTTTAGAAATCTGTAATTTGAAAGATGGAAGTTGAAAGATGGATTGTTAGACAGTCTTGGTCAGACTCATGGCTGAGACTAAATGTGCACTTGCAAGGAAGCAGCTGTGAGGGGGTTGTGGGCGTGATTACCCAGACCACATGGTCACAGTTAACAAAGCTAATAAAAGAGGGGGAAGGACTGGACAACTCAGGTATGCATGAGAGACACAGGGGGAGATGATATATTGTGCAAAGAGAAAAATGGTAAGTAGTGAAATGCTAGAGATTATATGCACTTCATAAACCACAAGCGGTGGGAAAGCATGCAAAGTTAATGTAGTTCACAAAACACAGTCACAGGAATTTGGCAAAGCTGTGGAAATTTGGTGCATACCATGCAAAGTTAATGCAGTTCACAAAACACAGTCACAGGAATTTGTCAAGCTGAGGAAATTGGGGCATATCATGCAAAGTTAATGTCAGTTCACAAAAACACAGTCACAGGAATTTGGCAAAGTGAGGAAATTTGGTGCATACCATGCAAAAGTTAATGCAGTTCACAAAACACAGTCACAGGAATTTGGCAAAGCTGAGGAAATGTTGGTGCTTACCATGCAAAGTTAATGCAGGTCACAAAACACAGTCACAGGAATTTGGCAAAGCTGAGGAAATTTGGTGCATTTCATGCAAAGTTAATGCAGTTCACAAAACACAGTCACAGGAATTTGGCAAAGCTGAGGAAATTTGTGCATACCATGAAATTAATGACAGTTCACAAAGCACAGTCACAGGAATTTGGCAAAGCTGAGGAAATTGGTGCATACCATGCAAGTTAATGCAGTTCACAAAACACAGTCACAGGAATTTGGCAAAGCTGAGGAAATTTGGTGCATACCATGCAAAGTTAATGCAGTTCACAAAACACAGTCACGGAATTTGGCAAAGCTGAGGAAATTTGGTGCATACATGCAAGTTAATGCAGTTCACAAACACAGTCAAGGAATTTGGCAAAGCTGAGGAAATTTGGTGCATACCATGCAAAGTTAATGCAGTTCACAAAACAGTCACAGGAATTTGGCAAACTAGGAAAAAGGGGCTTTCATGCAAAATTAATCATTCAAAAAACAGTCACAGGAATTTGGCAAAGCTGAGGAAATTTTGGGGTTTCCTGCAAATTTTAATGCATTTTACAAAACACAGTCCAGGGAAATTTTGGGAAAGTGGGAAATTTTGGGGCTTTCCCCAAAAATTAATGCAGTTAAAAAAAACACAGGAAAAAAGGGGGAGGAAAATTTTTATCAAAAAAAATAAAAAACCCCCCCGGGGAAGGGGAAATGGGGGCATAAAAAAAATTTAAAACCCAAAAAAACGGGGAAAGGGGTTTTGCAAATTTGCAGAACCCAAACCCCAAAAGGGGAAAGGGGAAAAAAAGGGTTAAAAAAAAAAAATTTTTAAAAACACCACTTTGGAAATGGAAATTTGGGTTTGCAAAAATGCAAAAAACAAACAAAAAGGCAAAGGAAAAGGGGGAAAAGGTGAAATTAGGGAAAAAAACAGTAAGATGGAAGGAATTGCAACATTTGGGGGAAAACTTAGAATTTTTAATTCAGGAAAATTTTTAAAATCTTAATTTAAAAATAATTAAAAGGGTTTTTTAAAATTTGGGATAGGGAATAAAGTGATTGCAAGGGGCTTAGGGGTTGTGGCTATTTCCCGCCCAAGGACAGTTGAGGGGGGGGAAAAACTCAGTAGCATGAAAAAAGGGGGGAGATATTTGCAAGAGAAAAAGGAAAATGTAATGCAAGAAAAAATTTAAAAAAGGGAAAAACCCAAAAAAAAAAATTTTTAAATTAAAAGCAAATTTGATTCCCAAAAAAAAAGTAAGGAATTCCCAAACAAAATTTGGGGGAAAAAAAAAAAAACCCCAAAAAAATTTTCCCCCAAAATTTAAAAAAAAAAAGAAGGGGCCCCCAAATCCCAGGAAAAATTTTGGGGGGTTTCCCGAAATTAAGCAGAAAAAACCCCTCCAAAAAGGAAAGGGGGGAAAAAGTTTGGGTTTTAACCCAAAAGGGAAAAAAAAGGGGTTAAACTTTAAAAAAAAAAATTTAAGGGAAATTTTCAAAGTGAGGAAATTTTTGGGACCCCGAAGAACAGCCAAAAAAGTGGTTTTTTTAAACGGGAAAAAAAAATTTTTGGGGGGGTTTTGGGAAAAAAATTTTTAAAAAAAAATTTTCCCAAAAAAAAAATTTTTTTAAAAAAAAAAAAATTTAAAAAAAGTGGGAAAAATTTTTTCCCCCCCCCCCGGGGGGGGGGGGCCCCCCCCCCCAAAAAAAAAAAGGGGGGGGGGAAATTTTTTAAAAAAAAAAAAAAAATTTTAGAAAAATGGGGGGGAAAAAAATTTTGGGAAAAAAAATTTAAAAAAATTTTAAATAGAAAGGGGTTAAAAATTTAAATTAAAGCAAGCAGACCAAAAAAATTTGTCAATTCAGGAATTTTTTAAAAAAACGAATTTGAAAGTAGAATTGGGGAAAGGAAAAAGCTTTCCCAAAAACCCGGCCAAAAATTGCAGCAAGGGAAATGTATTTTGGGGGTTTTTTAAAAAACGTCACGTTGCAAAACTAAAAAAAGGGGGGGAAAAAAGCAATAGGTAAAAAACACAGGGGAGGAAAATTTTTTAAAGAGAAAAATGGGGGGGAAAAGGGAAACAGGATTAATCCCAAAAAAAAGCGGTGGGGAAAGCATCAAAGAATCAGTCCCCAAAACAAAAAATTTGGGAAATTTGGAATTTGGTGAATAAAAAGTTTGCATTCCCACATCAAGGTTTTGGAAAATGGGAAAAAGGGCCCTGGTTTTTTTCCCAAAAAAAAATTTACAAATTTGGCAAAGGGAAAAAAGGGAAACAAAAAACAGGGCAAAAACACAGAAAAGGGAAATTTGGAAAGGGGGGAAAAAAAAGGGTTTGCAAAGTTTAAACAAAAACACTCACAGGTTTTGGAAAGCTAGGAAATTTTGGGTTTTTACAAAGAAGCAAAATAAAAAAAGTCAAGGGAAAATTTTTCCCAAAACAGGAAAATTTTGAACTGAAAAATTGCAGTTAAAAAAACATCCAAAATTTGGCAAGCGAGGGAAAATGGGGAACCGAGGAAAGGGGAAACCCTTTTGGGGAAAAAAACGGAGGTTGGCTAAAAATTTTGAATTAGTAATTCAGGAAATTTTTTAAAAATTGTAATTTAAAGTGAATTAAAGAGGATTTTAGGGGTTTGGGTTTTCAGACAAAATGGACTTCAGGCCTTAGGGGGGGGGGGAAAAACCCAGGGAAAAAACACAGGAAAGTAATAAAAAAGGGGGAAAAATGAAATCGGTATGCCTTAAACAAAGGGGGGTGTTTTGGAAAGAGAAAAAAAGTTGAAAACAAGTTAATGATTCAAAGCTGGGAAATTTTCCCAAATTAATCAGTTCAAAAAAAATCAAGGGTTTTTTGGGAAAGCTGAGGAAATTTGGGGAAACCCTGCAAAGTTAATCTTCAAAACAAGTCACAGGAATTTGGCAAAGGAAAAATTTTTTTGAAATGAAAAAAAACAGTGAAATTTTGGGAATTTGAGGGGGTGGGGAAATACAAGGGAAATTATTAGATGGAAGTTATTGAAACTGATGGAAAATTAAAATTTTAAAAACAGGAAAATTTTTTTAAAAAAATTTAAATTTTTTAAGGGGGAAGTGGAGGGTTTTTCACCACGGTCAAAAAGGTAGCAAAGGGAAAAGAGGGGAAGACTTAGGGGGGTTTGGGGGGGGAACCCGAAAAGGTAATTTGCAAAGGAAAAAAAAAAAGGGGGGAAAAAATGGGAAAAGGTTTTTGAAACACAGGGGGGTGAATTTTGGAAAAAAAAAAGGGGAAAGAATGTGGAATTTTTTATACCGCAAAAACATAAAAACACACAAAAAGTCACAGGAATTTTGGGGGAAATTGGGGGAATTTTCATCCAAACAAATTAAATTTTCCCCCCAAACCAAAGGAAATTTTTAACAGGGGGAATTTGGGGGGTCCACAAGTAAATTCCCAAAAAAAATGGAATTTTGGGAAATAGGGAAAAATTTGGAACCACAAATTTGCATTTTAAAAAACCCCTCCAAAAAATTTAAAAAAGGAAATTTGGGGAAACCTAAAATCAGAAAAACATCAAAAAAGGCCAAAAGGAAATTTTGGGCAACCAAAAATTTGCATTTCACAAAAATCCCTTTTCAAACTAGGAAAATTTGGGGGAAAGCAAAAAAATTTTTTAAAAACAAAGGGAATTTCAAAAGAAAATGGCAAATAGAAAGGGAAAACACTTTAATGGCAGTAACAAGGGCGATTTGGCAAACTTTAGAAATTTGTCAAACAAGAATATTTTTTTTAAAAAATTTGAAAATTTTAAAAAATGGGAAAATTTAAAGGGGGGGAAAAATTTTAGACCAAATCTTGGCAAATCAAAGGCTGAACTAAATGTCACTTTCAAGGGGAAACAGCTGGAGGGGGGGGGTTTGGGGTGAATTTCCCAGACCACATGGTTAAAAGTTAGCAAACAAAAAAAAGAGGGGGGAAAAATGGGGGAAAACCCGGTTTTGCAATTTAAACACAGGGGAAAATGATATATTTTCCCCAAAAAAAAAATGGTAATAGAAATGCTAGAGATTATATGCACTTCATAACACAAAAAGGTGGGAAAAACATTCAAAGTTAATGCAGTTCACAAAAAACAGTTTCCCCGGGTTTTTTGGGAAAGCTGAGGAAATTTGGTGCATACATGCAAAGTTAATGCAGTTCAAAACAAAGTCACGGAATTTGGCAAAGTGAGGAAATTTGGTGTAACACATGCAAAGTTAATGCAGTTCATCAAAAACAGTCAAGGAATTTGCAAAGTATGAGGAAATTTGGTGCATACCTGAAGAGGAAAACAGTTGATTAGAGTGGTTACAGATGATATTGAGAGCTGAGTGCAAATACATTCTAGAATTCAGTCTAATTCAGGAAAGTTTTAGAAATCTGTAATTTGAAAGATGGAAGTTGAAGATGGATTGTCAGACATTTGGTCAAATCATGGCAGACTAAATGTCAATTGAAGGAAACAGCTGTAGGGGGTTGTGGGCTGATTACCCAGACACATGGTCACAGTTAAGCAAAGCAATAAAAGAGGGGAAGAATGGCAACTCAGTATGCATGAGAGACACAGGGGAGAGATATATTGCAAAGAGGAAAATGGAAGTAGTGAAATGTAGAGATTATATGCCTAAAACAAAAGCGGTGGAAAGCATGAAATTAATGAGTTCACAAAACACAGTCACAGAATTTGGCAAAGCTGAGGAATTTGTGCATACATGAAAGTTAATGCAATTCACAAAACAAGTCAGGAATTTGGCAAAGCTGAGGAAATTGGGCATACATGCAAAGTTAATTCAGTTCACAAAACACAGTCACAGGAATTTGGCAAAGCTGAGGAAATTTGGTGCATACCATGCAAAGTTAATGCAGTTACAAAAACAGTCACAGAATTGCAAGCTGAGGAAATTTGGATACATGCAAATTAAGAAGTTAAAAACATCACAGGAATTTGCAAAGTGAGGAAATTTGGTGATACATGAAAATTAATCAGTCAAAACAGCCAGGAATTGATGATTTGGGAACTATATGCATCAAAACACGTAGGATTGGAAAGGAAGGACCTAAGAAGTAAAGTACAATTGCAGGATGCTATATCAACTATAAGTGTTTAATCGTATTAAATAGATGAAGATTGCAAAGCAATATGTCAAAAGAGATTGATAGCACAGCAATTAAATAAAAAGGGAAAGTAATTGTGCATACAGCAAGGAAACAGAAATGATGTGAGCAGTACTAACACAGGGGAGTGCAATTAGAGTTCACAACAAGTCACAGATTTGGCAAAGCGAGGAATTGGTGCTACATGCAAAGTTATGCATCACAAACACAGTCACAGGAATTTGGCAAAGTGAAAATGGTGCTACATCAAAGTTATGCAGTTCCAAAACCAGTCACAGAATTTGAAGCTGAGGAAATTGTGCATACTAAGAGAGCTAAAATAAAGTACAGAATTTGCAAGGAGGAAGTGGCCATACATTCAAAGTTAATTCAAAGTTTAAAACAATTTAAGGAATTGAAAGTGTGAGAATTTGGTCAACCATGCAATAAATGTTCACAAAACACGTCAGGGTTTGGCAACAGAAATGGTCCATACAGCAAAGTTAATGAGGTAAAACGCACAGGTTGCAAGTGAGAAATGGTGATAATGCAAAGATAGAAAAAAGTAGGATTGAAAGTGAGAAATTGCCTAAATTATATGATTCAAAACATCACAAATGCGTGAGGAAAGGACATGCAAAGTTAATGCAGTTCACAAAACACAGTCACAGGAATTTGGCAAAGCTGAGGAAATTTGGTGTACCATGCAAAGTTATGCAGTTCAAAACAAGTCACAGGAGAGCATGAATTATGGCAAAAGTCCAGATTGAAGGAAAATGGTGCATACCTTGAAGAGGAGAAACATCTTGATTAGAGTGGTACAGATGATATTGAAGGAGCGATGAGTGGCCTAATACATTCTAGAATTCTAGTCTAATTCAGAGAATAGTTTTAGAAATCTGTAATTTGAAAGATGGAAGTTGAAAGATGGATTGTCAGACACGTCTTGGTCAGACTCATGGCTGAGACTAAATGTGCACTTGCAAGGAAGCAGCTGTGAGGGGGTGTGGGCATGATTTCCCAGACCATATGGTCACAGTTAAGCAAAGCTAATAAAAGAGGGGGAAGAGACTGACAACTCAGGTATGCATGAGAGACACAGGGGAGATGATATATTGCGCAAAGAGAAAAATGGTAAGTAGTGAAATGCTAGAGATTATATGCACTTCATATACACAAGCGGTGGGAAAGCTTGCAAAGTTAATGCAGTTCACAAAACACAGTCACATGATTTTGGCAAAGCTGAGGAAATTTGGTGCATAACATGCAAAGTTAATGCAGTTCACAAAACACAGTCACAGGAATTTGGCAAAGTTGAGGAAATTTGGTGCATACTATGCAAAGTTAATGCATTTCACAAAACACAGTCACAGGAATTTGGCAAAGCTGAGGAAATTTGGTGCATACCTACAGGAGGAGGAGAAACAGCTTGATTAGAGTGGTACAGATGATATTGAAGGAGCGATGAGTGGCCAAATACATTCTAGAATTCTAGTCTAATTCAGAGAATAGTTTTTAGAAATCTGTAATTTGAAAGATGGAAGTTGAAAGATGGATTGTCAGACACATCTTGGTCAAACTCATGGCTGAGACTAAATGTGCACTTGAGAGGAAGCAGCTGTGAGGGGGTTTGGGCGTGATTACCCAGAACACATGGTCACAGTTAAGCAAAGCAAATAAAAGAAGGGGAAGAAACTGGCAACTCAGGTATGCATGAGAGACACAGGGGGAGATGATATATTGCGCAAAGAGAAAAATGGTAAGTAGTGAAATGCTAGAGATTATATGCACTTCATAGACACAAAAAAAAAAAAAAAAAAAAAAAAAAAAAAAAAAAAAAAAAAAAAAAAAAAAAAAAAAAAAAAAAAAAAAAAAAAAAAAAAAAAAAAAAAAAAAAAAAAAAATTTTTTTTTTTTTTTTTTTTTTTTTTTTTTTTTTTTTTTTTTTTTTTTTTTTTTTTTTTTTTTCCATGCAAAGTTATGCAGGTCCAAGAAACACAGTTTCAAGCAGGATTGGCAAACCAGCAAGGAATTTTGGCAAACCAGCAGCAGTGAAATTTGGTGATACCATGCAAAGTTAAGCAGTTCACAAAACACAGTCACAGGAATTTGGCAAAGCTGAGGAAATTTGGTGCATACCATGCAAAGTTAATGCAGTTCACAAAACACAGTCACAGGAATTTGGCAAAGCTGAGGAAAACTGGTGCATACCTGTAGGAAGAGGAGAAACAGCTTGATTAGAGTGGTACAGATGATATTGCAGGAGCGATGAGTGGCCTAATACATTCTAGAATTCTAGTCTAATTCAGAGAATAGTTTTTAGAAATCTGTAATTTGAAAGATGGAAGTTGAAAGATGGATTGTCAGACACGTCTGGTCAGACTCATGGCTGAGACTAAATGTGCACTTGCAAGGAAGCAGCTGTGAGGGGGGTTGTGGGCTGATTACCCAGACCACATGGTCACAGTTAAGCAAAGCTAATAAAAGAGGGGAAGAGACTGACAACTCAGGTATGCATGAGAGACACAGGGGGAGATGATATATTGCGCAAAGAGAAAAATGGTAAGTAGTGAAATGCTAGAGATTATATGCACTTCAAATACACAAGCGGTGGGAAAGCTTGCAAAGTTAATGCAGTTCACAAAACACAGTCACATGAATTTTGGCAAAGCTGAGGAAATTTGGTGCATAACATGCAAAGTTAATGCAGTTCACAAAACACAGTCACAGGAATTTGGCAAAGTTGAGGAAATTTGGTGCATACTATGCAAAGTTATTGCATTTCACAAAACACAGTCACAGGAATTTGGCAAAGCTGAGGAAATTGGTGCTACCATGCAAAGTTAATGCAGTCACAAAACACAGTCACAGGAATTTGGCAAAGCTGAGGAAATTTGGTGCATTCATGCAAAGTTAATGCAGTTCAAAAACACAGTCACAGGAATTGGCAAAGCTGAGAAATTTGGTGCATACCATGAAATTAATGAAGTTCACAAAGCACGTCACAGGAATTTGGCAAGTGGGAAATTTGGTGCATACCATGCAAAGTTATGCAGTTCACAAAACACAGTCACAGGAATTTGGCAAAGCTGAGGAAATTTGGTGCATACCATGCAAAGTTAAGCAGTTCACAAAAACAGTCACAGGAATTTGGCAAAGCTGAGGAAATTTGGTGCATACCATGCAAAGTAATGATCACAAAAGTCACAGGAATTTGCAAAGCTGAGGAAATTAGATTTACATGCAAGTTAATGCAGTTCAAAAACACAGTCACAGGAATTTGGCAAAGCTGAGGAATTGGTGCATACATCAGTAGATTGGAGAAAAGCACTTGAAGGATGGCAGCTGTGAGGAGTTGGGCGTATACCATGAACCAATGGTCACATTACAGCAAGCTAATAAAGAGGGAAGTAGATTGCATACTCATGTAATGCATTGAGAGAACAGGGGAAGATAATTTGGCAAAGAGAAAAATGGTTAAGTCATAACATGCTAGAGATTAATGCACTTCAAAACAGACAGTGGGAATGTCATAGCAAAGAATGCAGTTCACAAACACAGTCAGGAATTTGCAAAGCTGAGAAATTGGGGCATACCATGCAAAGTTAATGCAGTTCACAAAACACAGTCACGAATTTGGCAAAGTAGAAATTGGTGCATACATGCAAGTTAATGCAGTTCAAAAACACATCACAAAGCGGTTGGTGCATACCATGCAAAGTTAATGCAGTTCACAAAACACAGTCACAGGAATTTGGCAAAGATTGAGGAAATTTGGTGCATACCATGCAAAGTTAATGCAGTTCACAAAACACAGTCACAGGAATTTGGCAAAGCTGAGGAAATGGTGCATACCTGTAGGAAGAGGAGAAACAGCTTGATTAGAGTGGTACAGATGATATTGCAGGAGCGATGAGTGGCCTAATACATTCTAGAATTCTAGTCTAATTCAGAGAATAGTTTTTAGAAATCTGTAATTTGAAAGATGGAAGTTGAAAGATGGATTGTCAGACACGTCTTGGTCAGACTCATGGCTGAGACTAAATGTGCACTTGCAAGGAAGCAGCTGTGAGGGGGTTGTGGGTGTGATTACCCAGACCACATGGTCACAGTTCAGCAAAGCTAATAAAAGAGGGGAAGAGACTGACAACTCAGGTATGCATGAGAGACACAGGGGGAGATGATATATTGCGCAAAGAGAAAAATGGTAAGTAGTGAAATGCTAGAGATTATATGCACTTCATAGACACAAGCGGTGGGAAAGCATGCAAAGTTAATGCAGTTCACAAAACACAGTCACAGGAATTTGGCAAAGTTGAGGAAATTTGGTGCATACCATGCAAAGTTAATGCAGTTCACAAAACACAGTCACAGGAATTTGGCAAAGCTGAGGAAATTTGGGCATACCATGCAAAGTTAATGCAGTTCACAAAACACAGTCACAGAAATTTGGCAAAGCTGAGGAAATTTGGTGCATACCATGCAAAGTTAATGCAGTTCACAAAACACAGTCACAGGAATTTGGCAAAAGCTTGGAGGAAAGTTGGTGCTTAACCATGCAAAGTTTAATGCAGGTCAGAAAACACAGTCACAGGGATTTTGGCAAAGCTGAGGAAATTTGGTGCATACCATGCAAAGTTCATGCAGTTCACAAAACACAGTCACAGGAATTTGGCAAAGCTGAGGAAATTTGGTGCATACCATGCAAAGTTAATGCAGTTCACAAAACACAGTCACAGGAATTTGGCAAAGCTGAGGAAAACTGGTGCATACCTGTAGGAAGAGGAGAAACAGCTTGATTAGAGTGGTACAGATGATATTGCAGGAGCGATGAGTGGCCTAATACATTCTAGAATTCTAGTCTAATTCAGAGAATAGTTTTTAGAAATCTGTAATTTGAAAGATGGAAGTTGAAAGATGGATTGTCAGACACTCTTGGTCAGACTCATGGCTGAGACTAAATGTGCACTTGCAAGGAAGCAGCTGTGAGGGGGGTTGTGGGCATGATTACCCAGACCATATGGTCACAGTTAAGCAAAGCTAATAAAAGAGGGGAAGAGACTGACAACTCAGGTATGCATGAGAGACACAGGGGGAGATGATATATTGCGCAAAGAGAAAAATGGTAAGTAGTGAAATGCTAGAGATTATATGCACTTCATATACAGAAGCGGTGGAAAGCTTGCAAAGTTAATGCAGTTCACAAAACACAGTCACATGATTTTGGCAAAGCTGAGAGAAATTTGGTGCAAACATGCAAGTTAATGCAGTTCACAAACACAGTCAAGAATTTGGCAAAGTTGAGGAAATTTGGTGCATACTATGCAAAGTTAATGCATTTCACAAAACACAGTCACAGGAATTTGGCAAAGCTGAGGAAATTTGGTGCATACCTACAGGAGGAGGAGAAACAGCTTGATTAGAGTGGTACAGATGATATTGAAGGAGCGATGAGTGGCCAAATACATTCTAGAATTCTAGTCTAATTCAGAGAATAGTTTTTAGAAATCTGTAATTTGAAAGATGGAAGTTGAAAGATGGATTGTCAGACACATCTTGGTCAAACTCATGGCTGAGACTAATGTGCACTTGCAAGGAAGCACCTGTGAAGGGGTTGTGGCATGATTACCCAGACCACATGGTCACAGTTACGCAAAGCTAATAAAAGAGGGGAAGAGACTGACAGCTCAGTATGCATGAGAGACACAGGGGAGATGATATATTGCGCAAAGAAAATGGTAAGTAGTGAAATGCTAGAGATTATATGCACTTCATAACACAAGCGGTGGGAAAGCATGCAAAGTTAATGCAGTTCACAAAACACAGTCACAGGAATTTGGCAAACTGGGAAATTTGGTGCATACCATGCAAAGTTAATGCAGTTCACAAAACACAGTCACAGGAATTTGCAAAGCTGAGGAAATTTGGTGGCATATCATGCAAAGTTAATTCAGTTCACAAAACACAGTCACAGGAATTTGGCAAAGCTGAGGAAATTTGGTGCATACCATGCAAAGTTAATGCAGTTCACAAAACACAGTCACAGGAATTTGGCAAAGCTGAGGAAAGTTGGTGCTACCATGCAAAGTTAATGCAGGTCACAAAACACAGTCACAGGAATTTGGCAAAGCTGAGGAAATTTGGTGCATTACATGCAAAGTTAATGCAGTTCACAAAACACAGTCACAGGAATTTGGCAAAGCTGAGGAAATTTGGTGCATACCATGCAAAGTTAATGCAGTTCACAAACACAGTCACAGGAATTGGCAAAGCTGAGGAAATTTGGTGTTACATGCAAAGTTAACAGTTCACAAAACACAGTCACAGGAATTTGGCAAAGCTGAGGAAATTTGGTGCATACCATGCAAAGTTAATCCAGTTCACAAAACACAGTCACAGGAATTTGGCAAAGCTGAGGAAAGTTGGTGCTTACCATGCAAAGTTAATGCAGTTCACAAAACACAGTCACAGGAATTTGGCAAAGCTGAGGAAATGGTGCATACCTATAGGAGGAGGAGAAACAGCTTGATTAGAGTGGTACAGATATATTGCAGGAGCGATGAGTGGCCAAATGCATTCTAGAATTCTAGTCTAATTCAGAGAATAGTTTTTAGATATCTGTAATTTGAAAGATGGAAGTTGAAAGATGGATTGTCAGACAATCTTGGTCACACTCATGGCTGAGACTAAATGTGCACTTGAGAGGAAGCAGCTGTGAGGGGGGTTGTGGGCATGATTACCCAGACACATAGTCACAGTTAAGCAAGTAATAAAAGAGGGGGAAGGACTGGAAACTCAGGTATGCATGATAGACACAGGGGGAGATGATATATTGCGCAAAGAAAAAAATGGTAAGTAGTGAAATGCTAGAGATTATATGCACTTCATAGACATGCAGTCAGAAACGTGTGGAAAGATGCAAAAAGTTAATGCAGTTCACAAAACAGTCACAGGAATTTGGCAAAGTGAGGAAAACTGGTGCATAACCTGTAGGAAGAGGAGAACATTTGATTAGAGGGTACGATAGATGATATTGCAGGAGCGATGAGTGGCCTAATACATTCTAGAATTCTAGTCTAATTCAGAGAATAGTTTTTAGAAATCTGTAATTTGAAAGATAGAAGTTGAAAGATGGATTGTCAGACCGTCTTGGTCAGACTCATGGCTGAGACTAAATGTGCACTTGAAGGAAGCAGCTGTGAGGGGGGTTGTGGGTGTGATTACCCAGAACACATGGTCACAGTTCAGCAAAGCTAATAAAAGAGGGGAAGAGACTGCAACTCAGGTATGCATGAGAGACACAGGGGGAGATGATATATTGCGCAAAGAGAAAAATGGTAAGTAGTGAAATGCTAGAGATTATATGCACTTCATAGACACAAGCGGTGGGAAAGCATGCAAAGTTAATGCAGTTCACAAAACACAGTCACAGGAATTTGGCAAAGTTGAGGAAATTTGGTGCATACCATGCAAAGTTAATGCAGTTCACAAAACACAGTCACAGGAATTTGGCAAAGCTGAGGAAATTTGGGCATACCATGCAAAGTTAATGCAGTTCACAAAACACAGTCACAGAAATTTGGCAAAGCTGAGGAAATTTGGTGCATACCATGCAAAGTTAATGCAGTTCACAAAACACAGTCACAGGAATTTGGCAAAGCTGAGGAAAGTTGGTGCTTACCATGCAAAGTTTATGCAGGTCAGAAAACACAGTCACAGGGATTTGGCAAAGCTGAGGAAATTTGGTGCATACCATGCAAAGTTCATGCAGTTCACAAAACACAGTCACAGGAATTTGGCAAAGCTGAGGAAATTTGGTGCATACCATGCAAAGTTAATGCAGTTCACAAAACACAGTCACAGGAATTTGGCAAAGCTGAGGAAAATGGTGCATACCTGTAGGAAGAGGAGAAACAGCTTGATTAGAGTGGTACAGATGATATTGCAGGAGCGATGAGTGGCCTAATACATTCTAGAATTCTAGTCAAATTCAGAGAATAGTTCTTAGAAATCTGTAATTTGAAAGATGGAAGTTGAAAGATGGATTGTTAGACATGTCTTGGTCAGACTCATGGCTGAGACTAAATGTGCACTTGAGAGGAAGCAGCTGTGAGGGGGGTTATGGGCTTGATTACCCAGACAACATAGTCACAGTTAAGCAAAGATAATAAAAGAGGGGGAAGGGACTGGAAACTCAGGTATGCATGATAGACACAGGGGAGATGATATATTGCGCAAAGAAAAAAATGGTAAGTAGTGAAATGCTAGAGATTATATGCACTTCATAGACACTCACAAGCGGTGGGAAAGCATGCAAAGTTAATGCAGTTCACAAAACAGTCACAGGAATTTGGCAAAGCTGAGGAAATTTGGTGCATACCATGCAAAGTTAGTGCAGTTCACAAAACACAGTCACAGGAATTTGGCAAAGCTGAGGAAAACTGGTGCATACCTGTAGGAAGAGGAGAAACATCTTGATTAGAGTGGTACAGATGATATTGCAGGAGCGATGAGTGGCCTAATACATTCTAGAATTCTAGTCTAATTCAGAGAATAGTTTTTAGAAATCTGTAATTTGAAAGATAGAAGTTGAAAGATGGATTGTCAGACACGTCTTGGTCAGACTCATGGCTGAGACTAAATGTGCACTTGCAAGGAAGCAGCTGTGAGGGGGGTTGTGGGTGTGATTACCCAGACCACATGGTCACAGTTCAGCAAAGCTAATAAAAGAGGGGGAAGAGACTGACAACTCAGGTATGCATGAGAGACACAGGGGGAGATGATATATTGCGCAAAGAGAAAAATGGTAAGTAGTGAAATGCTAGAGATTATATGCACTTCATAGACACAAGCGGTGGGAAAGCATGCAAAGTTAATGCAGTTCACAAAACACAGTCACAGGAATTTGGCAAAGCTGTGGAAATTTGGTGCATACCATGCAAAGTTAATGCAGTTTATAAAACAAAGTCACAGGAATTTGGCAAAGCTGAGGAATTTGGTGTATACCATGCAAAGTTAATGCAGTTCACAAAACACAGTCACAGGAATTTGGCAAAGTGGAGGAAATTTGGTGCATACCATGCAAAGTTAATGCAGTTCACAAAACACAGTCACAGGAATTTGGCAAAGCTGAGGAAATTTGGGCATACCATGCAAAGTTAATGCAGTTCACAAAACACAGTCACAGGAATTTGGCAAAGCTGAGGAAATTTGGTGCATACCATGCAAAGTTAATGCAGTTCACAAAACACAGTCACAGGAATTTGGCAAAGCTGAGGAAAGTTGGTGCTTACCATGCAAAGTTTAATGCAGGTCACAAAACACAGTCACAGGGATTTGGCAAAGCTGAGGAAATTTGGTAGATACCATGCAAAGTTCATGCAGTTCACAAAACACAGTCACAGGAATTTGGCAAAGCTGAGGAAATTTGGTGCATACCATGCAAAGTTAATGCAGTTCACAAAACACAGTCACAGGAATTTGGCAAAGCTGAGGAAAACTGGTGCATACCTGTAGGAAGAGGAGAAACAGCTTGATTAGAGTGGTACAGATGATATTGCAGGAGCGATGAGTGGCCTAATACATTCTAGAATTCTAGTCTAATTCAGAGAATAGTTTTTAGAAATCTGTAATTTGAAAGATGGAAGTTGAAAGATGGATTGTCAGACATGTCTTGGTCAGACTCATGGCTGAGACTAAATGTGCACTTGCAAGGAAGCAGCTGTGAGGGGGGTTGTGGGCATGATTACCCAGACCATATGGTCACAGTTAAGCAAAGCTAATAAAAGAGGGGGAAGAGACTGACAACTCAGGTATGCATGAGAGACACAGGGGGAGATGATATATTGCGCAAGAGAAAAATGGTAAGTAGTGAAATGCTAGAGATTATATGCACTTCATATACACAAGCGGTGGGAAAGCTTGCAAAGTTAATGCAGTTCACAAAACACAGTCACATGATTTTGGCAAAGCTGAGGAAATTTGGTGCATAACATGCAAAGTTAATGCAGTTCACAAAACACAGTCACAGGAATTCGGCAAAGTTGAGGAAATTTGGTGCATACTATGCAAAGTTAATGCATTTCACAAAACACAGTCACAGGAATTTGGCAAAGCTGAGGAAATTTGGTGCATACCTACAGGAGGAGGAGAAACAGCTTGATTAGAGTGGTACAGATGTGTTGTGAATGGGTTTGAGATGAGTTCTGAGCAGAGGCTCCATCTGGTGGTTACAAGCGGTACTAGTGAGGATTGTGAGGACTGGGAATCAGGTGTTACTGATTGGTCTTATTTAAGGGAATCATTTTCCCATCAGGGTTGCGGTGATCAATTGTTCTGGTCTGAATCCTTCTTTCCAGTTTCCCTTGTAGCCTGCTGTGTCGTGTCTGCATCTCCTGCTATCAGATAAGGCAATTTCTTATTTTGTGTTTTTGCTATATTTTTGCATTTGGTCCTGCACTTCTGTGGGGGCCTTCTGGGTCCCCTCCGGGGGCTTTTGCCCTCTCAGTTTAGTTCAGCCACTGTGTTTTGTACTTTTGCTTTTTCCAGTTTTTTCAGTGGCTGCTGTTTTTGTTACACCAGAGAACTAATTTAGGTGGTAGAGGTCGTGTGATCTCAGGTGATTTTGAAATGAGTAGAGTTGGTGTTTTTCAGGGTTTTTTGGGATTGCAGTAAGTACCCTTCCTGTCCTTTTCTATTTAGATAGTTTGGGCCCCAGCGTTTGCTCATACTATTTTCTTTCTGTGTCAGTATTTCCTCTTGTCTAACCGCCATTACATGTTTGGGGGCTTTCTATTATCTTTGGGGTTCTGCTACGGGGCAGATAGCTTTCCTATTTCTATCTTTAGGTGTAGTTAGTTTCTCAGGCTGTGACGAGGCGTCTAGGACCAACGTAGGAACGCTCCACGGCTGCCTCTAGTTGTGGTGGTTAGTCAGGGTACTGCAATCTCATAGATTCCAACTGCTCTGGTGTATTTCCTTTTTTGCCTGCACTCCTCAGCTACCGTAACATAACAGTATCACCGACCATAAAAATTGTATGGTACTCACAGAAGGGAAAAAATATTTTGAAGGAAGAAAAGTTGTCAGAGATATTTTTCTGTTTGTTGCATTTTTTTTTTTTTTTTTCCCTCTGTATCTCTGGGTGCTGGGGAGGATCTTTTCTCCCAATGGAGTTTGCACAGTTGTCTGGCCGTGTGGATCAGCTTGCCACTGAGGTTCAGAGTATTGCTGCATATCTTGCTAGGTTGCCTGTTGTGGAACCTAGGATCCCCATGCCAGATTTGTTTTTAGGGGATCGAGCTAAGTTTCAGAATTTCAAAATAATTGTAAATTGTTTCTTGCCTTAAAATCTAAGTCCTCAGGAAACGCAGCGCAGCAGGTTCAAATTATCATCTCTCTCCTGCGCGGCGATCCTCAGGATTGGGCTTTTTCCCTGATACCTGGAGATCCTGTTTTGAGTGATGTTGATGCATTTTTTCAGGCTTTGGGGTTATTGTACGATGAGCCTAATGTCACTGATCAAGCTGAAAAAGCCTTGTTGGCATTAAATCAGGGGCTTGATGACGCTGAGTTATACTGTCAGAGATTCCGTAGGTGGGCAGTCCTGACCAAATGGAATGACGACGCTTTGGCGGCCTTTTCCGGAAGGGTCTGTCGGATAATGTAAAGGATGTTATGGTGGGATTCCTGTCCCCTCTGGTCTCAATGATTCTATGTCATTGGCGATTCAAATTGACAGACGTTTGCGTGAGCGGAGAAGTATGCGTGGAGTGGTGTTGCCTTGTGAGCCAGCTGCTGAGCCCATGCAGTGTGATGGAGTGGTGTCTGGGGCACAGCGTCATGAGTTTCAAAAGCGCAATGGGTTATGTTTCTACTGTGGTGATGCCTCTCATGCTATTTCAGTCTGCCCTAAGCGGGGAAGACATTTTGCACGCTCAGTTGTCTTGGGTAGTGTTCAGACTAAGTTTTTATTAACTGTCACTCTGATATGCTCTCTGTCCTCATTTTCTGCTCAGGCTTTCGTTGATTCTGGAGCAGCTATTAACCTGATGGATTATGATTTTGCTAAACGTTGTGGGTTTTCCTTGATACCCTACAGAAGTCTATTCCTTTACTGGGGATCGATTCTACCCTTTGGCTGAGAATAAACCCAGTTTTCTACTCAGGTGATAATGAGGGTTGAACCTGATCACCAGGAGTGCTGCAAATTTTTGGTTCTATATAATCTGCATGACATTATCGTGCTGGGTTTGCCTTGGTTACAGTCTCATAATCCTGTTTTGGATTGGAAATCTGTGTCTGTAACCAGTTGGGGCTGCCAATGTGTTAATACCAACACTCCTGTTTTTTCTGCCTCCCCCAGGCTGAGGATGTTCCTGACTTTTTGTTTGATTTTTCTGATGTGTTTAGCGAAAGTAAATCTGCATCCTTACCTCCCCATAGGAGCTATGACTGCGCTATTGAATTAGTGCCAGGTAGTAAATTCCCTAAGGGTCGCCTTTTTAACTTGTCTGTACCCGAACATGACGCTATGCGTCTTATATCAAGGAATCATTGGAGAAGGGTCATATCAGACCATCCTCTTCACCCTTAGGTGCGGTTTTTTCTTTGTGGCCAAAAAAGATGGTTCATTAAGGCCGTGTATTGATTATCGTCTCTTGAACAATATTACTGTGAAATATCAATACCCGTTACCTTGATTTCTGACCTGTTTTCCAGGGTGAAAAACGCTACTTGGTTTACCAAGCTTGACCTCAGGGGGGCGTATAACCTTATTCGCATTAAGCACGGGGATGAATGGAAGATGGCATTTAACACCCTGAAGGGCATTTTGAGTACCTTGTGATGCCCTTTGGGCTCACTAATGCTCCTTCCGTCTTCCAGTCCTTCATGAATGACATTTTCAGGGATTTTGTGGACAAGTTTCTGATTGTTTATTTGGATGATATCTTGATTTTTTCTAATGACTGGGACTCTCATGTGAAACATGTTCGAACTGTATTCCAGATTTTGAGAGAGAATGCTCTGTATGTGAAGGGATCAAAGTGTCTTTTTGGCGTACAGAAGATCTCATTTCTGGGATTCATTTTGTCCCCATCTGTTATTGAAATGGACCCGGTCAAGGTTCAGGCCATCTGTGATTGGGTCCAACCTACTTCATTAAAGGCTCTTCAGAGATTTTTGGGTTTTGCCAATTTTTATCGTAAATTTATTGGTAATTTCTCTGTTATTGTTAAACCATTAACTGATTTGACCAGAAGGGTTCTGATGTGGTGAATTGGCCTCCTGAGGCAGTCTCTGCGTTTCAGGAACTTAAGCAGAGATTCACTTCTGCTCCTGTTCTACGGCAGCCTGATGTTTCTCTGCCATTTCAGGTGGAGGTTGATGCCTCTGAAATTGGGGCAGGTGCCGTTTTGTCCCAAAAAGATCCAGAGAGCTCTAAAAGTAACCCTTGTGCCTTTTTCTCTCGAAAATTTTCTCCTACTGAACGTAATTATGACGTGGGTAATCGGGAGTTATTGGCCATGAAGTGGGCTTTTGAAGAGTGGAGACATTGGCTGGAGGGAGCCAAACATCAGGTGGTGGTCCTTACGGACCATAAGAATCTGGTCTATCTGGAATCTGCCAAGCGACTCAATCCTAGACAGGCAGGTGGGCCTTGTTTTTCACACGTTTTAATTTTGTGGTTTCCTTTCTTCCTGGCACTAAGAATGTTAAGGCGGATGCCCTCTCGAGGAGTTTCCTTGCGGACTCTCCTGAGCTATCTGATCCCTCTGTTATTTTGAAGGAGGGTGTAGTTCTTTCCGCCATCTCGCCCAATTTGAGACTTGCTCTGGAGGGGTGTCAGGAGGATAGGCCCGAGCGCTGCCCTGTTGGAAAATTGTTTGTCCCGGACCAATGGAAAAAGAGTGTGATGTCTGAGATTCATTGTTCCGCATTGGCTGGGCATCCCGGAATTTTTGGTACCAGAGACTTGGTTAGTCGGTCCTTTTGGTGGCCTACCTTGTCTCGCGATGTCAGGGAATTTGTGCAGTCCTGCGGGACTTGCTCTCGCTCCAAGCCTTGCTCTCGCTCTAGTGGTTTGTTGATGCCATTGCCTGTGCCCAAGAGACCATGGACCCATATCTCTATGGATTTCATTTCCGATCTTCTGTTTCTCAGAGAATGACCACCATCTGGGTAATTTGTGATAGGTTTTCCAAAATGATACATCTTGTGCCATTACCTAAGTTGCCTTCCTCCTCTGAATTGGTGCCGTTGTTCCTTCAGCACGTGGTTCGTTTACACGGCATTCCTGAGAACATTGTGTCTGACAGAGGAGTCCAGTTTGTTTCCAGATTTTGGAGGACTTTTTGTTCTAAACTGGGTGTTCAATTGTCTTTCTCCTCGGCATTTCATCCTCAGACCAATGGTCAAACTGAGAGAACAAACCAGACATTGGAGACTTATCTAAGATGCTTTGTGTCTGCTGATCAGGATGACTGGGTCTCTTTTTTGCCTTTGGCTGAGTTTGCTCTTAATAATAGGGCTAGCTCTGCCACTTTGATGTCTCCGTTTTTCTGTAATTCTGGGTTTCACCCTCGATTTTCTTCAGGACAGACGGAGGCTTCTGTCTGTCCAGGTGTTGACTCTGTTGTTGAGCGTATGCAGCAGATTTGGGACCAGGTAGTGGAGAGGTTGTCCCTCTCTCAGGAGAAGGCCCAGCGGTTTGCTAACCGGCATAGGACTGATGGTCCTCGGTTTAAAGTGGGGGACTTGGTCTGGTTGTCCTCAAAGAATATTCCTATGAGAGTAGCATCTCCTAAATTTAAGCCTAGGTTCATTGGACCTTATAAGATCATGGAGATTATTAATCCTGTTTCTTTTCGTTTGCTTCTTCAGGGACATTTAAGATCCATAACGTGTTCCACAAGTCCTTGTTGAAGAGGTTTGTTGAGCCAGTGGTTCCTGCTGCTGTGCCTCCTGACCCTGTTTTGGTTGAGGGCAATCTGGAGTATGTGGTTGAGAAAATATTGGATTCTCGTTTTTCTAGACGAAGACTCCAGTATTTGGTTAAATGGAGAGGTTATGGTCAGGAAGATAATTCTTGGGTGTTTGCTTCGGACATCCATGCTAGGAGACTTATCCGTGCGTATCATAGAACTCATCCTGACCGACCTGGTTGCTCAAATGAGGGTTCGGTGACCCTCCTCAAGGGGGGGGTACTGTTGTGAATGGGTTTGAGATGAGTTTTGAGCAGAGGCTCCTCTGGTGGTTACAAGCGGTACTAGTGAGGATTGTGAGGACTGGGAATCAGGTGTTACTGATTGGTCTTATTTAAGGGAATCATTTTCCATCAGGGTTGCGGTGATCAATTGTTCTGGTCTGAATCCTTCTTTCCAGTTTCCCTTGTAGCCTGCTGTGTCGTGTCTGCATCTCCTGCTATCAGATAAGACAATTTCTTATTTTGTGTTTTTGCTATATTTTTGCATTTGGTCCTGCACTTCTGTGGGGGCCTTCTGGGTCCCCTCCGGGGGCTTTTGCCCTCTCAGTTTAGTTCAGCCACTGTGTTTTGTACTTTTGCTTTTTCCAGTTTTTTCAGTGGCTGCTGTTTTTGTTACACCAGAGAACTAATTTAGGTGGTAGAGGTCGTGTGATCTCAGGTGATTTTGAAATGAGTAGAGTTGGTGTTTTTCAGGGTTTTTTGGGATTGCAGTAAGTACCCTTCCTGTCCTTTTCTATTTAGATAGTTTGGGCCCCAGCGTTTGCTCATACTATTTTCTTTCTGTGTCAGTATTTCCTCTTGTCTAACCGCCATTACATGTTTGGGGGCTTTCTATTATCTTTGGGGTTCTGCTACGGGGCAGATAGCTTTCCTATTTCTATCTTTAGGTGTAGTTAGTTTCTCAGGCTGTGACGAGGCGTCTAGGACCAACGTAGGAACGCTCCACGGCTGCCTCTAGTTGTGGTGGTTAGTCAGGGTACTGCAATCTCATAGATTCCAACTGCTCTGGTGTATTTCCTTTTTTGCCTGCACTCCTCAGCTACCGTAACATAACACAGATGATATTGAAGGAGCGATGAGTGGCCAAATACATTCTAGAATTCTAGTCTAATTCAGAGAATAGTTTTTAGAAATCTGTAATTTGAAAGATGGAAGTTGAAAGATGGATTGTCAGACACATCTTGGTCAAACTCATGGCTGAGACTAAATGTGCACTTGAGAGGAAGCAGCTGTGAGGGGGGTTGTGGGCGTGATTACCCAGAACACATGGTCACAGTTAAGCAAAGCAAATAAAAGAAGGGGAAGAAACTGGCAACTCAGGTATGCATGAGAGACACAGGGGGAGATGATATATTGTGCAAAGAGAAAAATGGAAAGTAGTGAAATGCTAGAGATTATATGCACTTCATAGACACTCACAAGTGGTGGGAAAGCATGCAAAGTTAATGCAGTTCACAAAACACAGTCACAGGAATTTGGCAAAGCTGAGGAAATTTGGTTCATACCATGCAAAGTTAATGCAGTTCACAAAACACAATCACAGGAATTTGGCAAACCTGTGGAAATTTGGTGCATACCATGCAAAGTTAATGCAGTTCACAAAACACAGTCACAGGAATTTGGCAAAGCTGAGGAAATTTGGGGCATACCATGCAAAGTTAATGCAGTTCACAAAACAGTCACAGCAATTTGGCAAAGCTGAGGAAATTTGGTGCATACCATGCAAAGTTAATGCAGTTCACAAAACACAGTCACAGGAATTTGGCAAAGCTGAGGAAAGTTGGTGCTTACCATGCAAAGTTAATTCAGGTCACAAAACTCAGTCACAGGAATTTGGCAAAGCTGAGGAAATTTGGTGCATACCATGCAAAGTTCATGCAGTTCACAAAACACAGTCACAGGAATTTGGCAAAGCTAAGGAAATTTGGTGCATACCATGCAAAGTTAATGCAGTTCACAAAACACAGTCACAGGAATTTGGCAAAGCTGAGGAAAACTGGTGCATACCTGTAGGAAGAGGAGAAACAGCTTGATTAGAGTGGTACAGATGATATTGCAGGAGCGATGAGTGGCCTAATACATTCTAGAATTCTAGTCTAATTCAGAGAATAGTTTTTAGAAATCTGTAATTTGAAAGATGGAAGTTGAAAGATGGATTGTTAGACACGTCTTGGTCAGACTCATGGCTGAGACTAAATGTGCACTTGCAAGGAAGCAGCTGTGAAGGGGGTTGTGGGCATGATTACCCAGACCACATGGTCACAGTTACGCAAAGCTAATAAAAGAGGGGGAAGAGACTGACAACTCAGGTATGCATTAGAGACACAGGGGGAGATGATATATTGCGCAAAGAGAAAAATGGTAAGTAGTGAAATGCTAGAGATTATATGCACTTCATATACACAAGCGGTGGGAAAGCATGCAAAGTTAATGCAGTTCACAAAACACAGTCACAGGAATTTGGCAAACCTGTGGAAATTTGGTGCATACCATGCAAAGTTAATTCAGTACACAAAACACAGTCACAGGAATTTGGCAAAGCTGAGGAAATTTGGTGCATACCATGCAAAGTTAATGCAGTTCACAAAACACAGTCACAGGAATTTGGCAAAGCTAAGGAAAGTTGGTGCTTACCATGCAAAGTTAATGCAGGTCACAAAACACAGTCATAGGAATTTGGCAAAGCTGAGGAAATTTGGTGCATTTCATGCAAAGTTAATGCAGTTCACAAAACACAGTCACACAAATTTGGCAAAGCTGAGGAAATTTGGTGCATACCATGCAAAGTTAATGCAGTTCACAAACACAGTCACAGGAATTTGGCAAAGCTGAGGAAATTTGGTGTTTACCATGCAAAGTTAACGCAGTTCACAAAACACAGTCACAGGAATTTGGCAAAGCTGAGGAAATTTGGTGCATACCATGCAAAGTTAATCCAGTTCACAAAACACAGTCACAGGAATTTGGCAAAGCTGAGGAAAGTTGGTGCTTACCATGCAAAGTTAATGCAGTTCACAAAACACAGTCACAGGAATTTGGCAAAGCTGAGGAAATTTGGTGTATACCCATAGGAGGAGGAGAAACAGCTTGATTAGAGTGGTACAGATCATATTGCAGGAGCGATGAGCGGCCAAATGCATTCTAGAATTCTAGTCTAATTCAGAGAATAGTTTTTAGATATCTGTAATTTGAAAGATGGAAGTTGAAAGATGGATTGTCAGACACTTCTTGGTCACACTCATGGCTGAGACTAAATGTGCACTTGAGAGGAAGCAGCTGTGAGGGGGGTTGTGGGCGTGATTACCCAGACAACATAGTCACAGTTAAGCAAAGATAATAAAAGAGGGGGAAGGGACTGGAAACTCAGGTATGCATGATAGACACAGGGGGAGATGATATATTGCGCAAAGAAAAAAATGGTAAGTAGTGAAATGCTAGAGATTATATGCACTTCATAGACACTGACAAGCGGTGGGAAAGCATGCAAAGTTAATGCAGTTCACAAAACAGTCACAGGAATTTGGCAAAGCTGAGGAAATTTGGTGCATACCATGCAAAGTTAGTGCAGTTCACAAAACACAGTCACAGGAATTTGGCAAAGCTGAGGAAAACTGGTGCATACCTGTAGGAAGAGGAGAAACATCTTGATTAGAGTGGTACAGATGATATTGCAGGAGCGATGAGTGGCCTAATACATTCTAGAATTCTAGTCTAATTCAGAGAATAGTTTTTAGAAATCTGTAATTTGAAAGATAGAAGTTGAAAGATGGATTGTCAGTAGAGTTGAGCGATACTTTCCGATATCCTAAAGTATCGGAATCGGAATGGTATCGCCGATATCACTAAAATATCGGCGATACCCGATATCGATACCGGAAGTCCCATGTAAGTCTATGGGAACAAAATATCGAAAATTAAAAAAAACCCATTCTTGCCTTGTTGGTTAATTGTACATGAAGGAAAACAAGAAAGAGTAATGTAGAATGTATTGGGGGAGGTTGAGGAGACATTAAAGGCATAGATGTTTGACCCAATCCAATGGAATAGCATTATTTATTTTTTTTTTAGGAAATACGTTCGGATTGACGAACAAATTGACAATGTTGTTAACCTTTTTTCTATTTTGTCAAATATGTCTGTTTCACAACTTCCATGGTCTTCACCTTTTTAACTTTTCACACACTTTCTCCTTCATAATTTTCAGCAGCATCATCTTTCTCATCAAATTATTCTTCATCTTCACCTTCTTAATCTTCTAAAACTTCTTGCTATTCATCTTTTTGTTAACATTACTTATATTGTTCTTATTAAACAGTTATTATTCTTCATATTCTACTTCTTCATCTTCTTCCTATTCATCCTTTTCATCATATTCTTATTTGTGACAGACATTCCTGTACTTGTAATCTGTAAAACTCTGAATTTTCATCCTTCCGTTCTTGCTGTCACGAAAGATTTTAATTACAACAGTATTTGTCCGCGTTCAGTTTAGCCTGCAGCAGCATCAGGCATTTTCCAGGGGCACCACGAGGAGGAACGGACTCACCCCCATACACTGCTTAGTCTTCTTCTGCTTAGAATTTAGAGCATATATTTTGCTCTTCATTTTGGTCTTATACTTAATGTTCTTCTGCTTTTTGATCTTCTGCTTATTGTTCTTCTGTCTCTTGTTCTGTATCTTGTAGTTTGTCTTAACCTTCTTTGTCCTGTTGGTGATGGTACAAAAGCCAATGGAAGTAACGAGGACCAGCTGACTGTGCTGGAACCGGAGGGTCAGCAGAAGGAAAAGAGCCAATGGCACAACCGAGGACCAGCTGACGTTACTGGGACACGGTTACTAAGCAGGAGGTACCTGTGCTCCAAAGCACTACCAAGGACCAGCAGACGTTGCTGGAACTCGGATACCGACATGGAGGCACCTAGGCCAAAGGCACTGCGGAGAACCAGCTGACGGTACTGGAACCCGGATGAGTAGCAGAAGGTACAAGAGCCAATGAAAGTAACGAGGACCAGCTGACTGTGCTGGAACCCGGAGGGTCAGCAGAAGGAAAAGAGCCAATGGCACAACCGAGGACCAGCTGACGTTACTGGGACACGGTTACTAAGCAGGAGGTACCTGTGCTCCAAAGCACTACAAGGACCAGCAGACGTTGCTGGAACTCGGATACCGACATGGAGGCACCTACGCCAAAGGCACTGCGGAGAACCAGCTGACGGTACTGGAACCCGGATGGGTAGCAGAAGGTACCCATGGAAATTAAAGTTGAGGCAGCAGGACTGTTTGCTGTTCACACAGCAGGGGAACAGCTGACATTACTGAACCCAGTAACACAGGAGCAAGTGTTAACTGTGCTAACAGCACTTCGAGAAACAACTGGCGGTGTTGTAACCCAGGGATGAGAACAGAACAGGGTGGAGGCAGCAGGACTATTTGCCGTTCACACAGCAGGGGAACAGCTGCTTTTACTGAACCCCAGTAACACGGGAGCAAGTGTTAACTGTGCTAACACCTTCCGAGAAAACAACTGGCGGTGTTGTAACCAGGGATGAGAACAGAACATGGTGGGGGGCGCAGGATTTTTTTGCCGTTCACACAGCAGGGGAACAGCTGACATTACTGAACCCAGTAACAAGGGCAAGTGTAGACTGTGCTAACAGCACTTCCGAGAAACAACTGGCGGTGTTGTAACCAGGGATGAGAAGAGAACATGGTGGAGGCAGCAGGACTTTTTGCCGTTCACACAGCGGGGAAACAGCTGACATTACTGAACCCAGTAACAGGGGAGCAAGTGAAGACTGTGCTAACGCACTTCCGAGAAACAATGGCGGTGTTGTAACCCAGGGATGAGAAGAGAAACAGGGTGGAGGCAGCAGGACTATTTGCCGTTCACACACCCGGGGGGAAAGCTGACATTACTAAACCATTTAACACAGGAGCAGTGTAGTGTGCTAACAGCCTTCCGAGAAACAACTGGCGGTGTTGTAACCCAGGGATGAGAAGAGAAACGGGGTGGAGGAAGCAGGACTATTGCCGTTCCACAGCAGGGGAAAAAGCTGACATTACTGAACCCAGTAAACAAGGAGCAAGGTAGACTGTGCTAACAGCTTCGATAAAATGGCGGTGTTGAAAACCGGGTGAGAAGAAAAACATGGTGGAGGCGCGGCTTTTGGTTCACACAGAGGGGAAAAGCGCTTACTGAACCCCAGTAACACGGGGCAAGTGTAGACTGTGCTAACAGCACTTCCGAGAAAAAAAAAACTGGCGGTGTTGTAACCCAGGGATGAGAAGAGAACATGGTGGAGGCAGCGGACTTTTGCGTTCACACACCCAGGGAACAGTGAATTACTGAACCCAGTAACACGGGAGCAAGTGTTAACTTTGTAACGCACTTCCGAGAAACAACTGGGGGTGTTGTAACCCAGGGATGAGAAGAGAACATGGTGGGGCAGGCAGGTATTTGGTTCACACAGGGGGAAACAGCTGACATTACTGAACCCAGTAAAAACGGGAGCAAGTGTTAACGTGCTAACAGCATTCGAGAAACAACTGGGGTGTTGTAACCAGGGATGGGAAAAGAACATGGTGGAGGCAGCAGGACTTTTTGCGTTCACCGCAGGGGGAAAGCTGACATTACTGAACCCCAGTAAAACGGGGGCAAGTGTAGACTGTGCTAACAGACTTCCGAGAAACAATGGCGGTGTTTTTAACCCAGGGATGGAACAGAACATGGTGGAGGCAGCAGGACTTTTTGCCGTTCACACAGAGGGGGAAAGCTGACATTACTGAACCCCAGTAACACAGGAGAAGTTTTAGACTGTGTAACCACTTCCGAAAAAACATGGCGGTGTTGTAACCAGGATGAGAAGAGAACAGGGTGGGGGCAGCAGGACTATTTGCCGTTCACACAGCAGGGGAACAGTGGACATTATAAACCCCAGGTAACACAGGGCAAGTTTTAGACTGTGCTAACAGCATTCCGGAAAAAAATGGCGGTGTTGTAACCCAGGGATGAGAAGAGAACATGGTGGGGGCAGCAGGACTTTTTGCCGTTCACACAGCAGGGGAACAGCTGACATTACTGAACCCCGTAACACGGGGAGCAAGTGTGACTGTGTAACGCACTGAGAAAACAATGGCGGTGTTGTAACCCCGGGATGAGAAGAGAAAGGGTGGAGGAAAGCGGGACTATTTCCCGTTCACACAGAGGGGAACAGCTGACATTACTGAACCCCAGTAAAAAAAAACGGGAGCAGTGTTAACTGGCTAACAGCACTTCGGAAAAAAACTGGCGGTGTTTGTATCCCAGGGATGGAACAAACATGGTGGAGGCAGCCAGGACTTTTTGCCTTCACACAGCAGGGGAAAACGCTGACATTACTAAACCCCCGTAACAGGGGCAAGTGTAAGACTGTGCTAACAGCATTTCCCGAGAAAAATGGCGGTGTTGTAACCGGGATGAGAAGAGAAATGGTGGAGGCAGCGGCTTTTTGCCGTTAAACCCCGCGGGGGAAAAACATGAATTATGAACCCCAGTAACACGGGACAATTGTAGATGTGCTAACGCCTTCGAGAAAACAAAATGGCGGTGTTGAAAACCAGGGATGAAAATGAAAAACAGGGTGGAGGCAGCAGACTATTTCCCGTTCACACAGCAGGGGAACAGGACATTACTGAACCCCAGTAACCGGGGCAAGTGTTAACTTTCAAAACAGCACTTCGAGAAACAACTGGCGGTGTTGTAAACCAGGGGGGAAAAACAGAACATGGTGGAGGCAGCAGGCTTTTGCCGTTAAACACAGAGGGGAACAGTGACATTACTGAACCCAGTAACACGGAGAAAGTTTGCTGTGCTAACAGCATTTCCGGAAAATGGCGGTGTTGTAACCCAGGGTCAAGGGGTGTAGGCATAAAATATTGAGTTATTGCCTTGTTAGTGGCCATTGCAAATGTAGAAATTAAACAAAAATAAATGAAGTTTTCTACAACAAAAAATGAAAATTTCAATTACAAGAATAGAAAAAATATTTTACTTGACAGTCCTCTGTGGTGATAACGTTTAATGGCTAACTGAAATATGGTAACAATTCAAAGCTTTCGAGATATGGTGTCTTCAAGGCTAAGGTAAAACCAAAAATGAAGAATCAATTTCTACACACAACAGGACACAGGAATAGTAAGACAAATGAGGGAGGGACAAGTGAGGGGAGACGGCAACAAAAAGGAGAAAGGATAATTATCGCCACACAATACAGAATAAATTAATGAATTTGCTGTGCAAAAGACTTTTGTATGCCCGCCCGGTCATAGTCATGGATAGGAATTACTTTATTAAAATATAACTTCAAATTGAGAAACGTCAAAGGTTTCAGTATAATAAGCTAAACATGACCTTTGAACTGTTGTGATGGAATGAATAGATCACAGGATTTATGTCATTCTTTCAATTAAGGAATCTGCGTCTTGCCCTTCCCGGGTCATGAAAACCAAAAAAATACGCCAATTGAGAGGGCATCAAAATTTCTATCCTTTTCTAGTATGTTTGAAAATTTTGTTCATACTGTGAGATAATGACAGTTCTGATACAGTCACTTACTTGTCTTACCTATTGCAATATTCCTGTGTCCTTTGTGTATAGAAATATGTGTGCTAATTTTTTTGTTGCTTTCCCTGATGAAGGACGTGGTACCCTTAAAAAAGTTGCTTTTTTTCCCATCTTTTCAGTTTCCATAAAAGGTATGAACCCCTGTGATTGAAGTCTAAATTTTTTTATTAGGCTAAACGGTACAAAAATAATGTTTTCTAAATTTAAAAAGGAAAAAAAAAAGAAAATTTAAAAACTAAAGCATATAGCATGCCAAAAAAAAATGGAAAAAACACAAAACCCCAAAAAATTGGTAACAAAAAATTGTGTTTAAATTTTAAAAATAAAAGTACATTTTTTTTTTTGAATAAAGCTTAAGGAACGCAATGTTTAAATTAAATAGTGAAGACAATGGATTTGTAAAAGTCATATCATCATATGCAAATTTTTTTTGGACAGTACAGACAATTTAAATTTTTAAGTTATAAAAAAGTAACTTTTATGTGTATGACATGTCCAGAGGACTCATCAATGTGATTGATGACACAATATGACAATAAAAAATAAACCTTTAAAAAAAAATTAGGGGATTGTTTTGTCACAATTTAAGTTTGGGGCTGCAGTGAGGTGAAAAAAGGCTAGGTAGCAAAAGGTTATTTTGTTTATCCACAGTGGGACAGCTCTGATGGGTAATGCCAAAGTTTAGTAGTAAATAAAGTCTGCGGTAAATATGCTTTTTTTGCTTGTAGAGTGTTAAAGGGGTAAAAAATGTCTGTTTGCGCAAATTTTTTATCCCGTAAAAACATATTCCTACTGTCAGGTAGGGTGGTGCGGTGGCAATTAGCTGACTATAAAAAAGTGAGGTTAGTGGTTTTTTGCGATAGGGACCCCAAAAAAAAAATACAGCAGAAATTAAATTTAATGTGTAATTCCCCTTGACAACCAAAAAAATTACGTTCCTTTTTAACAATGTAAAAGAAAACAACCCTAAGGGGTTGACGTGACTTAATTGAGTACAGTATTACTAAACTTGTCCATGAGAAAACTTGCATGTGTCCCTTTTTACCGTATTAATTTTATCTCTTGGGTTGTTTCAACACCCTTGAGTTTAAAAAGTTTTTTGCGTATGCTGAGCACTTTTGATGTAATATTTATTATTGGAATTATTCCATTTTTACATGTGGCCATTTCTTTGGTGTTTGAAATTTCAGTTGGCATCGTATGGTATTTTATAATGTCTGTCATAAAAAAAATGTCATGATGATGATGAGGATTTTAATGATTGTCCCATGAGTGTTATTTTCAGGTACAGATAAATTTCCTTTTAAAAAGATTTTTTAAGTTGAAATGTATTTTAGTTTAAATTTTAAAAATGTGAAGAGTGTTGTTTTATTTTTTGTCCCATTTCTAATAGACAGTGGATATGCGCTGTGGAAAAAATTATTATTTGCCCATTTTTTTCAAAAAATTTTCATTCTGGCCCTCAAAACTCACAATTTTTTTTTTCAGCTAACAAGCAGGGTGGGCTTTCCCTTTTTGGAATGTTGGTATGTGTTTTTTGTCTGTGTGGGAAAAAGGGGGACACTTCTTCCCGTTGAACAGCGGGGGAACAGCTGGGTTACTAAACCCCATACGTAGGGGCTTGTTTTTTGTTCTGTGGAACGACATTTTGGCAGAAACGGGCATTTGGGGCCCCGGGGAGTAGATTTTCAGGTGGAGAAAGATGAACTTAACAGGAGACTGGATAACGTTGCAAACCCCGTTATTTAATTGAAAACGGAAGACAAATTCTGGGGACCCTGCCTTGTTCTTTTCGAAAAGTAAGGGTTTACATTATCGGGGATAGTCGCATGCGCGGTTGTTAGTAACCACTGCAGATAAAAGGCGCTCCGATAATCACTGGAGCGGGGAAAGCCAGCACCCCCCAAGATATGGCTAAGCTCTGCCATGTATCCAGTTAGGACCAAAACTTGAAGGGGGAAAGAGCCATCTGGGAGTACACTGAGAGGAAAAGCCAAGTAGTCTGTCCCATCTGACGGTACGTTGCCCCCCGCTGACTGGAGCCCTCTCGGATGGTGTAGACATTTGGGGCGCTCCCACAAAAACTTTGAAAATTTGAACTTTGGTTTTCCCTGTGCAGAGGCACGCGTGTGCTCCCCCCTTTTTTGAGGCTTTACACTGCCTCGAGCACTGGGTGCTTTGTAAAACAGTAGCAGCGCAGTGCTCTCGGGGTAAAGGTGAAAATTGGGATTGCACCCGTGTGTTTGGTACTCCCCCATTTTACGCTCCCGGTTCAACGGTGTGATGAGGCTTTTGAGTTGTCCGGTTCGGGGGTTTTAGGAGGGTGTACACCCAATAATCGAATTGTGAGAATGTGGGCGATGCGGGGTGTTTTTGGCCTGCAGCATGAAATAAACCTGTGCGCGACTCCCCAATGGCAAAGAAACGCTGTCCTCTGCAAGAGGCTTTTTTCTGCCCGCTCTGCTCACCCCCCCCTCGCTCTACTATGACTAGAGCGTTTGTATCCCCCTTTGGAGAAATGTCTTCCTCCCCCTTTGACTCCTCCTCATCCCCCTCACAAAGTGACCCCCTCCCCACCCCTTTGTGAGGAACCAGTTGCGCTGATTTCCAAAAGGTGATGGTTTTTGTGATCCTATCCTCCCCCTTTTCCCAAAACCTACCCCTTTTTGCTTGCGTGTTTTTTAAAGAGGCGAAAAGGGGGGACAGCAGGTGATTTGTGCATCATCTGACTGCCATCCGCGTTGATACAACGCACGAAAAAAGTGGCCCAAGCCCCTTCATAGTGGCCCATCATTAATGGTGAAAAGTGTGGACGGGCAAAGGGGGATTCCCTAAGGGGATACTCCTAACGCGGTGCTGTTTCCCACCCGCTCCAAATATGTAAGTTAAATTCCCACCGGTGGAAACGTCACTATGAGCGATGTTCAGGAAGGCGCAATTGCTTTTGCAGAGCGGCAAAGCGCGATTGGCCATGTGGAAAGTGCAAAATGGCGCATCTGGCGGCCTTGTGCGCAGGCATCAAGATCCGGATAGTCCCTCAAAAACTCTGCCGACCAGTTGAACATGTGCCCGACTGGATGTGGTGAGGTTGCCAAGGCCAGGTCACGATTTCGGCCTGTCACCATACCAAACCCGGTGGAGATTCGCTGCAAAAAACCCCTCGCTTCCGGGTTGATGGCATTCCCGACCCTGCGTGTGTGGCTTGATTCCCCAGGGAAATTTAATTCGAACGGCCTGTTGCCGTTTGGCCCCGGGTGTGTCATTCGGGCGCATAGGTAAACGTCCCGGGGGCCTTGGAGGTAGCCGGGGCGGCTCTGCGCGTGATTTGGGAAAAAGGAGAGGGGAGGGTCAATGTGGACAACTTGATTCCCGGGAATCCTTGGGGGTTTGGAGAACAGTAGCGCCATCGCAAGAACTGTACCGGCCACAACCTTCCCCAATGGGCGGAGTGAAAAGGGATCGTCCCTGGCCATGGGTAGGTCCAGCATCGGTGGTCAGGTGGACCCTTTCTACTGACGGGTTGTAGCGTGTTTAATTTTTTCCTCAAAATGTTTTGCAGACCCGGACGGCTTGCTGGAAAAAAAATGGGGGCACATTGTTTGTGGTGCCAATGCCCTTAATTCACGGAAATGTCAGTTCCACCAGCTGAATGACAGCATTTCAAGGGGACGGGTTTTGCAATGACGAATTCAGACCCTGTGCTGTGGAGGGTTTGGGTATGGCGTTTTTACCCCTCCTGTGCTCCCGTGGCTGTTTTGGGGCCTGGTGTGTGGGATGACAGGGAACTTGACCTGTGGGTGGAAACATGTGTCCTGGAAAACAGGGGACAGGGGTTTTTCCCTGGCTATCCTTTGGGGAAACCCTTTACCAGCTGGTGTGAACTGGAGGAAAGGCCCAACGGAGCTAAAGTTAGGTGCTGCTGTGGTTTGGCCTACTCCCCAGTGTGTCTTTGAAACTAAAACAAAGTGCTTGCCGCACATTTCACATATTTGTTGTATTTAAAGGTTTCGACACTTTTACCTTTTTAATTTTTTGATTAACAGCTTGCATTTGACATAGCAAATATATCTGAACGTATCAAAAAAGGACCACGCAGGCAAGTCCCGGGGGGCGCCGGTTTGGCTGTTGTAAGGAACTGCCCGAACGGGTGCCCAAAATGGAGGCTACAGGCAAGCGAGTCGCAGCCTCCCCCCCTTGTTTGGACCCTTTGGGGCAATCCTTCCTAGAGCTGCTCCCACCCCCTTCCCGTTCCTACGCCTGTTGGGTCTTGGACCTAAACATTCCACCCCTACCCTCTTCCAAACCTGCTGTTGTTGGGTGGTTGGCCAGACCCGCTAAAAGAAAAGGCAACTGAGTTTCATCCAGATGCGTTCTCGGTGTGTGACCATCGGGACGGTCACCCCCCTCTTCGTTAGAGAGACAAGCTGTTGCGCATCACTGCATTTTCGCCCCTTTTTTCCATTCCAGAATGTGTTGGTGGGCCCCCGTTTCCCAAACAACAGTTCTGAGAACAGAACAGAGACTAGCTGGTTGTACAGAGCTCTTGGGCTGCCCGGGCAATTTGGGGGCGGTGAAGGATGTGGTTGTTTAACAGGCGTGGTTGAGAGGAGGTGGAAGCTATTGAAATCGATGATTGGTGCCATCCAACCAAAACGGTTCAATTTGTTTTCACGCAGCAGGGGGGGGGAGCTGGTCCTACAAAAGTGCATAAAGGAAAGTCAAAGGGGGGGAAAAAATGGTGGGTGCGTGTCACGGGTGGGCAGCCAAAGATCCCCGTCCCTCCCCGCTGAAATACGGCTCGACCCCGACCCCCGTGCCT
>JARQOD010000003.1:299548534-299643767 GCA_033576555.1 Oophaga sylvatica | reverse complement strand
GTGCCCTAAAAATAAACTTGGAGCGGCGCCAATCCCTCTTACCTGAAGTGTCTGTACCGGAAGGTGAGGCACCCGTTATAGTAGAGGAGCCCTTGCAATGTGATCCGGTTGACGTTGTCGCAGTGGAGGCACCCGTTTCTGCAAAAACCGCAGCACCGTCAGCAGCACCCCAGATCCCGCTGTCTGCCCCGGTCGCTGAGACAGAAGAAGCGACACCCGTCCTCATGGAGGAGGCCGCGCAGGCACCAGAGCACTACCTGCCTGTACCGGAGCCCCGACTGTCATCTGATTTAGAGCCGTCTGCTTCCTTCGCAGGGGAGCGCCGCCAGGACTGGGGGGCGACAGGAGAGCTGCCGCAAACCGGACACTGTAAGCTGCAGTGGAGTGGTGGAGACATGGAGCAACTGGTGGAGGAGAATTATAACCGGCGTCAGGAGGAAGAGTGGAGACGTGTGGAGAAGGAAGCAGAGCGACAAAGGGAGCAGCGCGAATCCCAGAAACTTCGCCAACGTCACCTGGAGAAGGACCGGGCAGATAAGGACCGGATGAGAAAGGACAAAGGAACCCTGAGTGAGCCGCGGCGTAAGGGTGCAGTACGGAGCTTTAAATTGAAAGGTGGGTGGGGCTTCATCACGGAGCATGGACTTTATTTAGAAGTCTTTGTGACCCGGCGGGACGTGGAGGCTCACCTCCCAGAAGGACACCCGGGAGGGACCTGTTGCCAGGAGACTTGGTGACTTACACCCGACACTGGGGTTACAATGGGTGGTACGCCCTAAATGTTACCAGGTGCGACCCCTACTCCCCAGTGTGTCAGGAACCTGTGAGACCCTCGAAGCCTTCAGCCTCCCACATCCAGGCCTCTGCAAAAGTGCCCACCCCATGCCGTAAATCTCCCCAGCCTCCCTCAGTGGTCTCCTCAGCAGCCCCAGCTATGGACATGATAAGTATAGCTGGCCCGTACCCGGCGCCTGTTAGGCCCCCTGGGGTTCGTACAGTTCGTGACATAGGGCTCCAGACCCGGAGAGAGATGAAAGAGGTGGCCACACAGACCCAGATAGCGGTCACGACTTGACTGTACAGGCCACACGACGTCATCAGGTCCTGGTGGTCCTTGGTGTCTCGGATGTTTGGCAAGCACCAGAAGAGTACCAGGTGGTACCTGGAACACCCCTGCCAAAGAAGTCTAAATAACCCGGACAGGGTCCCTGTATGTAAATAAATAGTTAAATTGTTTATGTACCCGGACGGGTGAATGTTCCAAAAAATTTTTTTTAATTTAATAAAAAAAAAAAAAACACAGTTTTCATTTCTTTTATTACTGTCTCATCCTGCTGCGACGCCATCGATCTCCTGTAAAAAAATGAAAAAAAAAAAAAAAAGTATACCACCTGACCGACGCAGTCCATAGTAACGAGTGTCCCACGACGATCCAGCTCTGCTACATCAGAATGACAGGCAGAGCCTGTCATCCCGGCGCAGCACAGCTGATTACTTGCTTCCCCGGCGGTGACGTCATCGGACTGACTGCTTTACGGCCGGGATTACCCAGCAGTCACTGCAGTTATCGCGAAAAACTGCATGTGACCGCCAGGGAGAAGATAATGGCGGCCATCAAGCAGTCCAGGACGTGACCGCCGGAGATCTTCTGCCAGGTAAGTGCCGCTGACTCCTGACAGACCCGACCGACGGACACTCACAGTGACAGTGACAAATCCGATTCCGGTATTCGATAAGACGAAAATATCGAAACAAATTATCGAAAGGCCGATAGAGCTAATATCGGCCGATAGCCGATATTTGCAATATCGTATCGCTCAACACTACTTACTAGCCTTTCCACTTCGTTCTTATCTTGCAGCATTTTAGCTGTGATTTTACGGCCATCTCTGGTCACAGGTTTTCCTTTCCGCAGCTGAATGGACATACTGGAAGTTGCTAAATGCATTTCAGTGACAAACTGTGCAAAAAAAATATAATTTGAGTCCATAGCAAAACGATTGTCGACAGAAAGGAGGCGTGCATTGAAGTATCTGCTTGGAGTTAAATTCCTGATTCTATTCATTTCATCTAAAGTGTTAATACCAGTAGGGAACTGAACTGGAAAAGACATAGCCTCTAGTTTTGGTACACTAAAAAAGCCCACTGGTTTGTTTCCTTCTGATGGTGCAACACAAAAGATCCCCTCACCAACTGTTGTAAGCTCTTGTGCAATATCAGATGGCTGTAAACAAGTGTCAAAGTAGCAAGCGCCATTCTGTTCATTAGCCTCCTGTTCAGAAGCATGCGAGTCCTCATGAGCGTTTTCTTCAGAGGGGTCTTGAAGTAGGTTATTGGGTAAGCTGTCATTCTCTAAGGAACAGTCTGCTGCATTATTTACTTTAATGCCATCCCATTTGTCTGTTTCCATTAAATCAATTGCCTGTTGTATATCATCGCTAATATCAGATATGTTATTTATCATATCATGTTCATTTGTAAAGTCATTAAATATCTGATCAAAATGAGAGGCATCATGTATGATAGATATGTTTTTATATTCAGAATGGACTTCTTTTAGTTTTGACAGTGCAGTTAGTATTTTGCACATATTTATTGTTTGGAATTGGTAATGTCCTTTATAATTCATTCTTCTTTTTAGTTTTACTTTCAACAACTGAGATTGACTAATAGGCCTAGGTAAAGCATTAACTGTTCTCTCCACCTCTGATGGAACACACACAACAGACCCATGTATTGCTCTCTGCTGTCCTTTAGGGAGAGTGATTATTTTTGCAAACGGTATATATAGTGCTATCATGTGTCTTTCAAGTATGTTTAGATCAGCAAGTTCGGATGGAATTGGAGCCAGTTCTAACTTATTGAAAACAGTAATCAAAGGAATGTTTCCTGTCATAAGGTTTTCGTGGCAGCTATGGCAAATCCACTCTGTCATCCTTTCAGGAACTGCACATAGTTCTACAAGTTCACAGTCATCACTACAAACATGAACATATTTCCCTGTAAGACAATTCGATACCATGGCTAGGTTCTTTTTATAACGATCACGTTTGCACACTTTCACCTGATTAGGGAATAGGGCTCGGTGACAGCTTGTGCAGATGTGAGTTGGTCCACTCTGTATTTCCATCTGAAATGAATCAATAGCTTGTTGCATGATAGCACTAACTGTGTCACCTGAATTTGATATAACTGCTTTGAATGGTTGTCGAATTGGATGAAGTTTACACTGCTTATATTTATGCCGTATGTGGAAAGCACAACACATTTTATGAAATATTCTAAAATAACTATCATTTTTATACTTTTCTACAAAACTTTTTATCTTATTCTGTTTGTATTGAAGTGCAGATGCATAACGGGATTGCATGTAGGCTTTGCATTTTGATTGAAATTCCAGGTTATTGGCATAACGTTGCTTCATGTATGTTATCTTTTGTAATCTGTAGTCTGCAGAACAGGCATAACATAAGTGCCCGTATGATTTGTTTCTCAGTCTGTACTGTGCATCACAGGCATAACGCAAGTTTCTGTATGATTTTTTTCTCAATCTGTAATGTGCATCACAGGAATAACGTAAGTTCCCATATGTTTTTTTCTCAATCTGTACTGTTCATCACAGGAATGACGTTCTGCATTATATGATTTTTTCTTACTCTTCTGTTGAGAAGTTAAATACTTTTCTCGTTGGTACTTTAACTTATTTGCCTTATTTGTTTCATAATATATGTGCTTTTTCAATTTGGTAGCCTCTTTATGTGACATTTGTTTTTGTTCTTTTGTCAATACTATTCAGCGTCTTCTATTTTTGTTACGCTTTAGAATGGTTGAAATGTTTGAATCTGAAGTACTACTTTCAATGACTGGCATGTTCTTTTCAGTCACAGTAGACTGTATATCAGAGGAACACATTGGCTGCTGACTGTCTGTTATGTTCTCTTCACTCACAGCACACTGTACATTAGAATAACTGTTTTGGTGCTGACTGACTGTTGTACACATGACCAAAACTGGCATAAGCTCATACATACTCTCATCAGGTGTTTTCAGTAATTCATGACATAAAAGCAATCTTTGAATCATATCATTGAGATGTTTAAAAGTCACCATCACAGCAGTACCTAAGCTATTTCCTGAGAACAATCCTTCAGGAGACCTACAGTGTGAATCAAAGAAGCCAAAACGCCCTGAACTGTTGCAGAACACAGCAATAGTCAGAGGACTTATTGTGAGTAATGCATATTGTATACCTGAAGACAGACACTGCAGTCTTTCAGAAAGTTTCAAGAAGTCTGGTGCACCATCAGGTCCACTTTTTCTTAAATATCCATGCAGTGAGGGAAGTTTAATAACACTGTATGTATTCATATTGTATGCAACAGTGTCTGGAAGCTCATCAAAAGCTAAATAGTCATTTAAACTTGCCCTCAGTAATCAGCTTTTGCTTTACGCTTGTATACAGCAAGTCACCCACTTTCAAAATGTAATCAAGGTTGTTACTTGTAAACTGTGAGCGTTCATGTAGTGCAATGAGAAATGTGAGTGCATTGCAAGTACACTGTTTGTTTCTAGAAAACTCAGTATATCTGTCATCAGCCTGACTATGAGACGCTTGTACAGAAGTAATGCTGGTGACATGTTCTGTCTGCAATGTAGCAGCACCATCCATATTTTCTGCCTGTTTCTTCTCTACTGCGCTATGATCAAATACCGGCTGACCCGTCTTTTCACAAGCAGCAGAATTTATCCTTTGCAAGCGTATTTTTTGAGCTTCAGATCTTTTTCCTTTACGTGGCATTCTGTAAACAATGATAACACATCTCTTTAGAAAAGTCTATTCATAAACAGCAGTATAAACAAAATCCTGTCAAGTAACAGACTTAGGGCCATGCAAAACTACGTTTTTGTGGCCATTTGCGCTCGCCACTCAAATGACCGCCAAAACGGACCTAAAAGCAGCCGCTCCGCCTCCATTGATTGTCAATGGAGGCGGCCGTCAGCTAGCATGCGCGGGTTTTCACTTTCCGGCCGCTTACCGCAGCTTCTGGGTTACGGCCGCTCGCTGGCCACCGGAAAGACTCGGGAGCCCTATGGGGACTCCCGCCTCAACACCGAGCGCAAATTGTGGCCGTTTTGCACACACGTCTTTGCGGCCGTTTTAGCGGCTGCGCAAAACGGCCACAAAAACGTAGTGTGGCATTGCCCTAAGGGCTCATACACCCAACGTGTTTTAAATCCGTTTTGATGTTCAATTTTGGAACAAAACACAGTTTAAAAACATTTGGTTTTATATTGTATTGTATTGTGTTTTATTATTGTATTGCCAAAAATCAAGCACATGTGAATGAATCCTAACTCACTGGATTACAGAGAGGCTACCAGTTAGCAGACACAAATACACTACCTCAAATTCATGAGGTAAAATTTATTATGACAAAGGCCACATTCACACAGGCATGATTTTCATGCATTTTTGCAGAATTCTACATCAGTTTTTTAAAACAAAACCAGGACTTAATGCAGAAAATGGAAGAGGTGCAAATGTCTTCATTGTGCTCACCCTCTGTAGATTCCACTCCTGGTTTTGTTTTAAAAAACGGATGTAGAATTATGCAAAAATGCACAAAAATCAAGCACGTGTGAATGTGGCCTAACTCACTGATTACAGAGAGAGTACCAGGTAGCTGACAAAAATAATAAAATGCCACATACTGTAATCTAAATAATGAGGTAAAATGTGTCACAACTAATATACAGATTATCATTTGTCTAACCTGTATAATATGCTGAATGAAAACACGCTGAAGAGTTCCCTCACACAGTGTGTGGTAAAGTATAAGTAGAAATCCCAGCAAAGTGGTCAGAGCTCTGTCTCTAGGCTTTGTGAGGAGATTTTCACCTGACAAAATGTCTGTACATCGGCCTGGCCAATGAGAATGCACCAAGGTTGACCAATGAGAATGCACCAAGGTTGGCCAATGAGAATGCACCAAGGTTGGCCAATGAGAATGCACCAAGGTTGACCAATGAGAATGCACCAAGGTAGAAATACCCTACCACATAGTCCAACATTGCGTGGCCCCTACATGTTTGGGGGCCAGCATTGCGGGGCCCCTACATATTTGGGGGCCAATATTGCGAGACCCATACATGTTTAGGGGGCCATTATTGCGGGGCCCCTACACATTGGGCGGCCAACATTGTGGGGCCCTAGAACTTTGGGGGCTAACATTGCGGGGCCCGTACACATTTGGGGGCCAGCATTGCGGGGCCCGGTGATGTTTGGGTGCCAACATTGCGGGACCCCGTGATGTTTGGGGGCCAACATTGCGGGGCCCTGTGACGTTTGGGGGCCAACATTGCGGGGCCCTGTGAGGTTTGGGGGCCAACATTGCGGGGCCCCATTATGTTTGGGGGCCAACATTGCGGAGCCCCATGACGTTTGGGGGCCAACATTGTGGGGCCCCATTATGTTTGGTGGCCAACATTGCGGGACCCCGTGATGTTTGGGGGCCAACATTGCGGAGCCCCATGACGTTTGGGGGCCAACATTGTGGGGCCCCATTATGTTTGGTGGCCAACATTGCGGGACCCCGTGATGTTTGGGGGCCAACATTGCGGGGCCCTGTGATGTTTGGGGGCCAACATTGCGGGGCCCTGTAATGTTTAGGGGCCAACATTGCGGTGCCCGTGATGTTTGGGGGCCAACATTGCAGGACCCCGTGACGTTTGGGGGCCAACATTGCGGAGCCCCATGACGTTTGGGGACCAACATTGCGGGGCCCCGTTATGTTTGGGGGCCAACATTGCGGGGCCCTGTGACGTTTGGGGGCCAACATTGCGGGGCCCCGTTATGTTTGGGGGCCAACATTGCGGGGCCCCGTTATGTTTGGGGGCCAACATTGCGGGGCCCCGTGACGTTTGGGGGCCAAAATTGCGGGGCCCCGTAATGTTTGGGGGCCAACATTGCGGGACCCCGTGACGTTTGGGGGCCAACATTGCGGGGCCCTGTGACGTTTGGGGGCCAACATTGCGGGGCCCTGTGAGGTTTGGGGGCCAACATTTCGGGGCCCCATAATGTTTGGGGGCCAACATTGTGGGGCCCCGTGATGTTTGGGGGCCAACATTGCGGGGCCCCGTGATGTTTGGGGGCCAACATTGTGGGGCCCCGTGATGTTTGGGGGCCAACATTGCGGGGCCCCGTGACATTTGGGGGCCAACATTGCGGGGCCCCGTGACGTTTGGGGGCCAACATTGCGGAGCCCCATGACGTTTGGGGGCCAACATTGTGGGGCCCCGTTATGTTTGGGGGCCAACATTGCGGGACCCCGTGATGTTTGGGGGCGAACATTGCGGGGCCCTATGACGTTTGGGGGCCAACATTGCGGGGCCCTGTAACGTTTAGGGGCCAACATTGCGGTGCCCGTGATGTTTGGGGGCCAACATTGCAGGGCCCCGTGACGTTTGGGGGCCAACATTGCGGAGCCCCATGACGTTTGGGGGTCAACATTGCGGGGCCCCGTTATGTTTGGGGGCCAACATTGCGGGGCCCTGTGACGTTTGAGGGCCAACATTGCGGGGCTCTGTGACGTTTGGGGGCCAACATTGCGGGGCCCTGTGAGGTTTGGGGGCCAACATTGCGGGGCCCCTGTGATGTTTGGGGCCAAAATTGCAGGGCCCTGGGACGTTCTGGAGAAGAAATATTTGACTGTCAGTTCAGTGAGGCAACAACATTAGAACCTGGGAGCTTCCATTGGCCAGTAGTTGTCATGTGACCTTGTGTATCCCAGTTAGGCCGTGAATGAAGTACCTACAAGATTCTATTGGCCAATAAGGTCATGTGATGATGCTAGATTTGCATACATGGCAGCCTCCGCAATAATCTGTGGCTATTTAAATTCCTATGGGAGTTTGTGTTTCCAGTTCAGGTCATTAAAATTCATGGCTGTGCCACCTACTACCCGGGGTCACTATAGTTCATGGGTTGTCACCTAGCAACCGGGTTATTTATAGCTGGTGTGGTAGTTGGTCCTTACAAACGCCTCACAGCTATATTATTGATTTATATGGGAGCCCATTGATTACAATGGGGCCATTAATTCCTATGGCAATTTATTTTTACGCCATTTTTTTACGCACGTTTTGAGGTGGCAAAATTTTTTTTCTACAAAAATGTCCTCAGGGGGTTAACAGTCGGAGGAAAAATATCATTTTTCGATTTTAAAAAATTCCAAGCCCGAGACGTACATTTAAGTTAAAAATCAATGCATTCCAATGGGAAGATTTTTTTTTCAAACGTAAAGGGTTAAAAAGCAAAAAATCCGATCGACTCCAAAAATACTTAGCACACCTGTCACGGCAGCTAGCTTCAAAACCTTGTTTGAACGGAGTCTGTACACCGAGCGGTTCGGGCTGTATTAATTGCGCAAATCTGGAGAAGAAGAAGAACACGGAAAAAGAATAATGTGAATAACAATATAGTGCTTTTTCCAAAGCACAATAACTAGATGGGCATTTCCTGAAGGAAATACATGGTGCTTGAACAGCGCTGCCGGCTTTACAGCAGTGTATCAGGTTGCTATGGACAACCAAAATGGTTTTACTCTGAGGCAATTTTCATTAATCAGGCCTCTAACATTTGTTATAGAAATCAGGGAACCTTGTCACATACATTTCTTACAGCAGTGCAGTGGTCCCTATTTACTCAATTAAATTGTACAATTAGTGGACTAGTAAAGGGTATGCCACACTAAACAACATCGCTAACGGGATCGCTAAAAAACGTCACTATTTAGCGATCCCGTTAGCGATGTTGTTGTGTGCGGCATCTACCAGCGACGAGGCCCCTGCTGTGATCTCGTTCATCACAGCGATCGTTCTGGACCCTATTTTCGTCGCTGGCGCCCCGCTGGTAAGTATCTAATCGCTGAGTGTGGCACCTTTTTTAGCGATTTAGCGGTACTTTTGTACCGCTAAAGTCGTTAAGGAGATCGCTAACCGCGATAGCGTCCTAACGACATCGCTAAAATAGGTAGCTACTAGCGATATAGAAACAATCCCGCTAGCGATCTCATTAGTATGCGACGCTAACGAGATCGCTAGCGGGATTGTGTAGTGTGGCAGTACCTTAAGTCCTTAAGGCCCCTGTGTGCTGCCTGGGGCCCCGTGCACTGTCTCTGCCCCCTGTGTGCTGTCTGGGGCCCCTGTGTGCTGCCTGGGGCCCCTGTGCTCTGCCTGGGGCCCCGTGTGATGCCTGGGACCCCTGTGTGCTGCCTGGGGCCCCTATGCTCTGCCTGGGGTCCCGTATGCTGCCTGGGGCTCCTATGCTCTGCCTGGGGCCCTGTGCACTGTCTCTGCCCCCTGTGCGCTGCCTGGGGCCCCTGTGCTCTGCCTGGTGCCCTGTGCGCTGCCTAGGGCCCCTGTGCACTTCCTCGGGCCCCTGTGCACTTCCTGGGTCCCCTTGCGCTGCCTGTGGCCCCTGTGTGCTGCCTGGGGCCCTGTGCACTGCCTGTGACCCTTGTGTGCTGCCTGGGGCCCCATGTGCTGCCTGGGGCCCCGTGTGCTGACTGTGGCCCCTGTGTGCTGCCTGGGGCCCCGTGTGATGCCTGGGGCCCCGTGTGCTGCCTGTGGCCCCTGTGCTCTGCCTGGGACCCCGTGTGGTGCCTAGGGCCCCTGTGCAGCTGCCTGGGGCCCCTATGCGCTGCCAGGGGCCCCGTGCGCTGCCTGGGGCCCCGTGCACTGCCTTGGGGCCCCGTGCGCTGCCTGTGGCCCCGTGCGGTGCCTGGGGCCCCTGTGCTCTGCCTGGGGCCCCTTTCACTGCCTGTGGCCCCTGTGCACTGCCTGTGGCCCCTGTGCGCTACCTGGGGCTCCGTGCGCTGCCTGTGGCCCCTGTGCGCTACCTGGGGCCCCGTGCACTGCCTGGGGCCCCTGTGCTCTGCCTGGGGCCCCGAGTGCTGCCTGTGGCCCCCGTGCGCTGCCTGTGGCCCCTGTACTCCATCTGGGGCCCCGTGCGCCGCCTGGGGCCTTTGTGCTCTGCCTGGGGCCCCGTGCGCTGCCTGGGGCCCCTGTGCTCTGCCTGGGGCCCCGTGCGCCGCCTGGGCCCCTGTGCTCTGCCTGGGACCCCGTGCTCTGCCTGTGGCCCCTGTGCTCTGCCTGGGGCCCCGTGCGCTGCCTGGGGCTCCTGTACGCTGCCTGAGGCCCCGTGTGCTGCCAGGGGCCCATGTGCTCTGCCTGGGGCCCTTTGTGCTGAATGGGTTCCCGTGTGCTGCCTTTGGCCCCTGTGTGCTGCCTGTGGCCCCTGTGTGCTGCCTGGCTCCCCGTGTGCTGCCTGGGGCCCCTGTGTGCTGCCTGTTGTCCTGCGCTGCGCCTTTAAGACCTTGAATCAGCCATCTGTCAGCTTCTATTAGCTGATACGGGTCATGTGTGGAAGCTGCATTTGCATAGCTGCCATCTTTGTAAGTCACTGCACCTTTGCCATGGCTTCAATCCATGTCAGTTGGGGTCATGGAAAGGTCGCCATTAATTCCTATGGGAATTTTTTTGCTTAACCCCTTCACCCCCAAGGGTGGTTTGCACGTTAATGACCGGGCCAATTTTTACAATTCTGACCACTGTCTCTTTATGAGGTTATAACTCTGGAACGCTTCAACGGATCTTCGCGATTCTGAGATTGTTTTCTCGTGACATATTGTACTTCACGTTAGTGGTAAAATTTCTTCGATATACCTTGCGTTTATTTTTGAAAAAAACGCAAATATGGCGAAAATTTTGAAAATTTTGCAATTTTCAAACTTTGAATTTTTTTTCCCTTAAAACAGAGAGATATGTCACACAAAATAGTTAATAAATAACATTTCCCACATGTCTACTTTACATCAGCACAATTTTGGAACCAACATTTTTTTTTGTTAGGAAATTATAAGGGTTAAAAGTTGACCAGTGATTTCTCATTTTTACAACAAAATTTACAAAGCCATTTTTTTAGAGACCACCTCACATTTGAAGTCACTTTGAGGGTCTATATGGCAGAAAATACCCAAAAGTGACACCATTCTAAAAACTGCACCCCTCAAGGTACTCAAAACCACATTCAAGAAGTTTAATAACCCTTCAGGTACTTCACAGGAGCTGAAGCAATGTGGAAGGAAAAAATTAATATTTAACTTTTTAGCCACAAAAATGATCTTTTACAAACGTTTTTTTATTTTCACAAGGGTAAAAGGAGAAAATGGGCAGATAAAGTTGTTGTGCAATTTCTCCTGAGTACGCCAATACCCCATATGTGGGGGAAAACCACTGTTTGGGTACACGGCAGAGCTCGTAAGGGAAGGAGCGCCGTTTGACTTTTTCAAACTAAAATTGGCTGGAATTGAGATTAGACGCCATGTCGCGTTTGGAGAGCCCATGATATGCCTAAACAGTGGAAAACCCCCACAAGTTACACCATTTTGGAAACTAGACCCCCTAAGGAACTTATCTAGATCTGTTGTGAGCACTTTGAACGCAAAGTGTTTCACAAAAGTTTATAATGCCGGGGTGTGAAAAAAAAAAAAAACAATTTTCCACAAAAATGATTTTTTAGTCCCAAATTTTTGATTTTTCCCAAGGAAATTGGACCCCAAAAGTTGTTTTCCCAATTTGTCCTGAGTACGCTGATACCCCATATGTGGGGGGGGGGAAACTGTTTGGGCACACGGCAGGGCTTGGAAAGGAAGCAGTAACGTTTTGGAATGCAAACATTGATGGGGGTCATGTTCCATTTGTAGTGCCCCAGATGAGCCTAAACAGTGGAAACCCCCCACAAGTGACCCCATTTTGGAAGCTAGACCCCCTAAGGAACTTATCTAGATCTTTGGTGAGCACTTTGAACCCCCAAGTGCTTCACACAAGTTTATAATGCCCGAGCATGAAAATAAAAAATCCTATTTTTTTCCCACAAAAATTATCTCTTAGTCACTAATTTTTTATTTTCCCAAGGGTAACAGGGGAAATTGGACCACAAAATTTGTTGTCCAATTTGTCCTGAGTACGCTGATACCCCATATGGGGGGGAACCACTGTTTGGGCGCATGGCAGAGCTCGGAATGGAAGGACCACCATTTGACTTTTTCCAACCACAATTGGCTGGAATTGAGATTGGACGCCATGTTGCATTTGGAGAGCCCCTGCTGTGCCTAAACAGTGGAAACCCCCCACAAGTGCCCCCATTTGGGAAACTAGACCCCCTAAGGAACTTATCTAGATCTTTGGTGAGCAATTTGAACCCCCAAGTGCTTCACACAAGTTTATAACGTAGAGCCGTAAAATTAAAAAATCATATTTTTTTCCACAAAATTGATTTTTTCACCCCAATTTTTATTTTCCCAAGGGTAACAAGACTCCAAAAGTTATTGTGCAATTTGTCCTGAGTGCGCTGATACCCCATATGTGGGAGTAAACCACTGTTTGGGTGCATGGCAGAGTTTGGAAGGGAAGGAGCGCCGTTTGACTTTTTCAACGCAGAATTGGCTGGATGCCATGTCATGTTTGTAGAGCTCCTGATATGCCTAAACAGTGGAAACCCCCCACAAATGACACCATTTTGGAAACTAGACCCCTCAAGTAACTTATCTAGATGTGTGGTGAGCACTTTGAACCCCAAAGTGCTTCACAGAAGTTTATAACGTACAGCCGTAAAATAAAAAATCCTTTTTTTTTTTTACAAAAATGATTTTTTCGCCCTCAATATTTTATTTTCACAAGGGTAACAGGAGAAATTGGACCCCAAAAGTTGTTGTCCAATTTGTCCTGAGTACGCTGATACGCAATATGTGGGAGTAAACTACTATATGGGCGCACGTCGGGGCCCGGAAGGGAAGTAGTGACGTTTTGGATTGCAGACTTTGATGGAATGGTCTGGGGAGTCATGTCGCATTTGGAGAGCCCCTGATGAATCTAAACAGTGGAAACCCCCCACAAGTGACCCCATTTTGGAAAATAGACCCCACAAGGAACTTATCTAGATGTGTGGTGAGCACTTTGAACCCCAAAGTGCTTCACAGAAGTTTATAACGTACAGCCGTAAAATAAAAAATCCTTTTTTTTTTTTTACAAAAATGATTTTTTCGCCCTCAATATTTTATTTTCACAAGGGTAACAGGAGAAATTGGACCCCAAAAGTTGTTGTCCAATTTGTCCTTAGTACGCTGATACCCAATATGTGGGAGTAAACTACTATATGGGCGCACGTCGGGGCTCGGAAGGGAAGTAGTGACGTTTTGGATTGCAGACTTTGATGGAATGGTCTGGGGGAGTCATGTCGCATTTGGAGAGCCCCTGATGCGTCTAAACAGTGGAAACCCCCCACAAGTGACCCCATTTTGGAAAATAGACCCCACAAGGAACTTATCTAGATGTGTGGTGAGCACTTTGAACCCCGAAGTGCTTCACAGAAGTTTATAACGTACAGCCGTAAAAATAAAAAATCCTTTTTTTTTTTACAAAAATGATTTTTTCGCCCTCAATATTTTATTTTCACAAGGGTAACAGAGAAATTGGACCCCAAAAGTTGTTGTCCAATTTGTCCTGAGTATGCTGATACCCAATATGTGGGAGTAAACTACTGTATGGGCGCACGTCAGGGCTCGGAAGGGAAGTAGTGACGTTTTGGATTGCAGACTTTGATGGAATGGTCTGGGGGCGTCATGTCGCATTTGGAGAGCCCCTGATGCGCCTAAACAGTGGAAACCCCCCACAAGTGACCCCATTTTGGAAAATAGACCCCACAAGGAACTTATCTAGAAGTGTGGTGAGCGCTATGAAGCTCCAAGTGCTTCACAGAAGTTTTATAACATACAGCCGTAAAAACAAAAAAATCATTTTTTTTTTACAAAAATGATTTTGTCGCCCCCAGTTTTTTATTTTCCCAAGGGTAACAGTAGAAATAGGACAAATTGCACAATAACTCTTGTGGTCCAGAGTACGCTGATACCCCATATGCGGGAGTAAACTACTGTTTGGGCGCATGGCAGAGCTCAGAAGTGAAGGAGCACCGTTTGACTTTTTCAACGCAGAATTGGCTGGAATTGAGATCAGATGCCATGTCACATTTGGAGAGCCCCTGATGTGCCTAAACAGCGGAAACCCCCCAATTCTAACTCCAACCCTAACCCCAACACACCCCTAACCCTAGTCCCAACCCTAACCACAAACCTAACCCTAACACACCCCTAACCGTAATCCCAACCCTAATCCTAATCCTAACGTTAGCGCCAACCCTAACCCTAACTTTAGCCGCAACCCTAACCCTAACGGGAAAATGGAAATAAATACATTTTTTTAATTTTATTATTTTTCCCTTACTAAGGGGGTGATAAAGGGGGGTTTGATTTACTATTTATAGTTGGTTTTTTGTGATTGGCAGCTGTCACGCTAAAAGACGCTTTTTATTGCAAAAAATAGTTTTTTGCATCACCACATTTTGAGAGCTATAATTTTTGCATATTTTGGCCCACAGAGTCATGTGAGGACTTATTTTTTGCGGGACGAGGTGACGTTTTTATTTGTACCATTTTTGAGCATGTGACATTTTTTGATCGCTTTTTATTTCGATTTTTGGGAGGTTAGAATGAACAAAAATCAGCAATTCATGAATTTCTTTTGGGGGAGGCGTTTGTACCGTTCCGCGTGTGGTAAAATTGATAAAGCAGTTTTATTCTTCGGGTCAGTACTATTACAGCGATACCTCATTTATATCATTTTTTTTATGTTTTGGTGCTTTTATAGAATGAAAACAATTTTATATAAAAAATTATTATTTTTGCATCGCTTTATTCTGCGAGCTATAACTTTTTTATTTTTTTGCTGATGATGCTGTATGATGGCTCGTTTTTTGCGGGACAAGATGACGTTTTCAGCGGTACCATGGTTATTTATATCCGTCTTTTTGATCGCGTGTTATTCCACTTTTTGTTCAGCGGTATGATGATAAAGCATTGATTTTTTGCTTCGTTTTCTTTTTTTTTTTTTTTAAGGGGTTCATTAAAGGGGTTAACTAGTGGGACAGTTTTATAGGGGGGGTCGTTACAGACGCGGCGATACCAAATATGTGTACTTTTATTGTTTTGGTTTTTTTATTTACAGGAAAGAATGAATTTATTGGGGAATATTTTTTTTTTTTATGATTTTTTTTTACCACTTTTTATTTTTATTTTTTTTACTTTTATACTTTGTCCCAGGGTGGGACATCACAGTATTTTAGCAGATCGCTGGTGTGACAGTGTGCACAGCACTCTGTCACACCAGCGATCGCTCTGGCATCGCTGCAGGCTTCCCCAGCGCCTGCTCTCAGCAGGCACTGAGGAAGCCGCCTCCCTGCAGGACCCCGGCGCCATCTTGGATCCGGGGACCTGGAGGGAGGACGGACCCTCGGAACAGCGCGACACATCGCGCTGCTCTGAGGGTCTCAGGGGAGCGCGCAGGGAGCCCCCTGCCTGCGCGATCCTCCCCTGTGCCCTGGGTACACCGCGATCATGTTTGATCGCGGTGTGCCAGGGTTAATGTGCCGGGAGCGGTCCGTGACCGCTCCTGACACACAGTCACGGGTGTCAGCTGTGATAATCAGCTGACACCCGGCGGCGATCAGCTGCGCTCCCCCCGGGAGCGCAGCTGATCGCCCATGACGTACTATTCCGTCCATGGGAATAAGGTCCAGGGTCACATGGACGGAATAATACGTCTGATGGCAGAGAGGGGTTAAAATGCGATTTTTAAAAAAAACTACAAATCATATCGACTCCAAAAATACATAGCACACCTGTCCCCACCGAGGGCTTCGAAACGCCGCCTGAACGGGTCTCTGCGCCGAGCGGTTCGAGCCGCATTAAGTGCAGAAAACGCGGAGAAGAAGAAGAAGAAGAAGAAGAAGAATAAACTAGATGTGTATTTCCTGAAGGAACTACAGATTGTGCTTTGAATTGGTGCCCGGTAGTGTTGACCGAACATGCTCGGACATGCTACGTTAACCCTTGAGCATCGGGGTGCTCGGACATGCTCGGAACTCTGCAGAACACCTCATGTATTCGGGCAGGAAGCTCGGATGCCTGCCCAGCAAGTTTGGCGCCTGTTTTACAGCCAATAAACTTGCTGGAATGGCATAGCATCATAGCATCAACATTGCGGGGCCCCGTGACGTTTGGGGGCCAACATTGTGGAGCCCATGACGTTTTGGGGCCAACATTGCGGGGCCCCGTGATGTTTGGGGGCCAACATTGCGGGGCCCTGTGACGTTTGGGGCCAACATTGCGGGGCCCTGTAACGTTTAGGGGCCAACATTGCGGTGCCCGTGATGTTTGGGGGTCAACATTGCAGGGCCCCGTGACGTTTGGGGGCCAACATTGCGGAGCCCCATGACGTTTGGGGGCCAACACTGCGGGGCCCTGTGACGTTTGGGGGCCAACATTGCGGGGCCCCGTGACGTTTGGGGGCCAACATTGCGGGGCCCCGTGAGGTTTGGGGGCCAACATTGCGGGGCCAACATTGCGGGGCCCCGTTATGTTTGGGGGCCAACATTGCGGGGCCCCGTTATGTTTGGGGGCCAACATTGTGGGGCCCTGTTATGTTTGGGGGCCAACATTGCGGGGCCCCGTTATGTTTGGGGGCCAACATTGCCGGGCCCCGTGACGTTTTGGGGCCAACATTGCAGGGCCCCTGTGATGTTTGGGGGCCAAAATTGCAGGGCCCTGGGACGTTCTGGAGAAGAAATATTTGACTGTCAGTTCAGTGAGGCAAAAACATTAGAACCTGGGAGCTTCCATTGGCCAGTAGTTGTCATGTGACCTTGTGTATCCCAGTTAGGCCGTGAATGAAGTACCTACAAGATTCTATTGGCCAATAAGGTCATGTGATGATGCTAGATTTGCATACATGGCAGCCTCCGCAATAATCTGTGGCTATTTAAATTCCTATGGGAGTTTGTGTTTCCAGTTCAGGTCATTAAAATTCATGGCTGTGCCACCTACTACCCGGGGTCACTATAGTTCATGGGTTGTCACCTAGCAACCGGGTTATTTATAGCTGGTGTGGTAGTTGGTCCTTACAAACGCCTCACAGCTATATTATTGATTTATATGGGAGCCCATTGATTACAATGGGGCCATTAATTCCTATGGCAATTTATTTTTACGCCATTTTTTTACGCACGTTTTGAGGTGGCAAAATTTTTTTTCTACAAAAATGTCCTCAGGTGGTTAACAGTCGGAGGAAAAATATCATTTTTCGATTTTAAAAAATTCCAAGCCCGAGACGTACATTTAAGTTCAAAATCAATGCATTCCAATGGGAAGATTTTTTTTTTTCAAACGTAAAGGGTTAAAAAGCAAAAAATCTGATCGACTCCAAAAATACTTAGCACACCTGTCACGGCAGCTAGCTTCAAAACCTTGTTTGAACGGAGTCTGTACACCGAGCGGTTCGGGCTGTATTAATTGCGCAAATCTGGAGAAGAAGAAGAACACAGAAAAAGAATAATGTGAATAACAATATAGTGCTTTTTCCAAAGCACAATAAATATAAGAAATCGGATTACAATATGTTGCTTGAACCTAGAGGTTCAAGCACCATAAATATATAGCTTTATTTGAACATTAGTAGAGAGGGAAAGCAGGGAGCACCACTGCTGGACATAAGAAAGTAATATGTGAACATAAGTAATAAAATGGGTGAAACATAGGGGGTGCTGCACAATGCACAGGAGGCAATAATGAGGACAAACAAGAGAGAGACCAAGCATATAAGGCGCACACCCCAAATAAGGGATCAAAAATTATAATACAAAAATGTAATCTTTATTAACCCCTTAACGACCAAGCCATTTTGTAAGTTAATGACCAGGCCAATTTTTACATTTCTGACCACTGTCACTTTATGTGCTTATAACTCTGGAACGCTTCAACGGATCTTGGCGATTCTGACATTGTTTTCTCATGACATATTGTACTTCCTGATAGTGGTAAAATTTCTTTGATATGACTTGCGTTTATTTATGAAAAAATGGAAATATGGCGAAAATTTTGAAGATTTTGCAATTTTCAAACTTTTAATTTTTATGCCCTTAAAAATAATTAATAAATAACATTTCCTACATGTCTACTTTACATCAGCACAATTTTGGAACCAAAATTTTTTTTTTGTTAGGAAGTTATAAGTGTTAAAAGTTGACCTGCAATTTCTCATTTTTCCAACAAAATGTACAAAACGATTTTTTTTAGGGACCACCTCACATTTGAAGTGAATTTCAGGGGTCAATATGACAGAAAATACCAAAAAGTGACACCTTTCTAAAAACTGCACCCCTCAAGGTGTTCAAAGCCACATTCAGGAAGTTTATTAACCCTTTATGTACTTCACAAGAATTGAAGCAATGTGGAAGGAAAAAAATGAACATTTAACTTTTTTCCCAATATTTTTCTTTCGACACAATTTTTTAAATTTTCTCAAGGGTATCAGGAGAAAATGAACCACAATATTTGTTGTACAATTTCTCCTGAGTACACCGATACCCCATGAGTGGGGGAAAACTAATCTTTAGGCGCACGGCAGTGCTCAGAAGGGAAGGAGCATCATTTGAGATTTTGAATGTCAAATTGGCTGGAATCGAGAGCGGACACCATGTCGCGTTTGGAGAGCCCTTGATGTACCTAAACAAGGAACTTATCTAAATGTGTGGTGAGCACTTTGAACCCCAAGGGCTTCACAGAAGGTTATAAGATAGAGCCGTAAAATTAAAAAATCATATTTTTTCCACAAAAATATATTTTCACCCCCAATTTTTATTTTCCAAAGGATAAAAGGACCCAAACTGTTATTGTGCAATTTGTCCTGAGTACGCTGATACCCCATATGTGGTGATAAACCACTATTTGGGCGCATGGCAGAGCTCAGATGGGAAGCAGCGCCATTTGACTTTTTTGGCTGGAATTGAGATTGGATGCCATGTCGCATTCGGAGAGTTCCTGATCTGCCTAAACAGTGGAAACACCCCACAAGTGACCCCATTTTGAAAACTAGACCCCCCAAGGAACTTATCTAGATGTGTGGTGAGAGCTTTGAATCCCCAAGGGCTTTACAGAAGGTTATAACGTAGAGCCGTAAAATTAAAAAGTCATATCTTTTCCACAAAAATGATCTTTCCATCCCCAATTTTTATTTTCCAAAGGGTAACAGGACCCCAAAAGTTATTGTGCAATTTGTCCAGAGTACGCTGATACCCCATATGTGGGGGTAAACCACTATTTTGATGCATGGCAGAGCTCAGAAGGGAAGGAGCGCCGTTTTGGAATGCAGACTTTGATGGAATGGTCTGTGGGTGTCATGTTGTGTTTGCAGAGCCCCTGATGTGCCTAAACAGTAGAAACCCCCACAAGTGACCCCATTTTGGAAACTAGACCCCTCCAAGGAACTTATCTAGATGTGTGGTGAGCACTTTGAACCCCCAAGTGCTTCACAGAAGTTTATAATGTAGAGCCGTGAAAATAAAAAAATCATATTTTTTTCCACAAAAATAATCTTTTTGCCCCCAAATTTTTATTTTTATAAGGTTAACAGGAAAAATAGGACCCAAAAGTTGATGTGCAATTTGTCCTGAGTACGCTGATACCCCATATGTGGGGGGAACGACTGTGATCACCTTACAGCGATCTTTGGGAGGCAGAATGAACAAATTCACAAAAGGTGAAGAATTGGTTTTATTTTTTACGCCGTTCCTCGTGCGGTATTAGTGATTAGGCGACTTTATTTTTCGGGTTGGTGTGATTACGGCGATACCAGATTTAAATCCTTTTTTCATGTTTAGCTTCTGTCACACACTAAAAGACGCTTTTTTTGGAAGAATTTTTTGTAAGAAATTTTTGCATCGCCGTATTTTGAGAACTATAATTTCTCCATATTTCGGCCGACAGAGTTATCTGCGGGCTTATTTTTTGCGAAACGAGCTGACGTTTTTATTGGTACCATATTCGGGCACAACGTTTTTTGATCGCTTCCTATTCCGATTTTTGTGGACGCAGAATGTACAAAAACCAGCAATTCAGGAATTGTTTTTTTTTTTTCTCCGTTCCGCATGTGGTAAAATTGATAAAGCAGCTTTATTCTTCGGGTCACTATGATTACAGCGATACCTCATTTATATATTTTTTTATGTTTTGCCGTTTTTTACGCAATAAAAAATTTTATAGAAAAAATAATTATTTTTGCAACAGTTTATTCCGCGAGCTATAACTTTTTTATTTTTTCGCTAATCATGCTGTATAGCGGCTTCTTTTTTTCGGGACAAGATGACATTTTCAGCGGTACCATGATTATTTATATCCGTCTTTTTGATCGCGTGTTATTGCACTTTTTCCAAGCGGCATGATGATACCGCTTGGAAAAAGTATAATTTACTACTTTTTTGTATTTTTTTAATACGGCTTTCACTGAAGGGGTTAACTAGGGTTACGCTTTTATAGATTGGATTTTTACCGACGCGGCGATACCAAACATGCATTTTTTTTGTTTTTTGTTTTTTTTATTACATAAAAATGTGTATTTTTTAGGGGATTTTTTTTTATTATTTTTTACAATTTTTTTTTACAATTTTTTTAAAAAAATGCTTTTTTTACCTAGTCCCTTTATGGGACTTTCACTTTTTTACTTTTGATTGCAGTTACAATGCATTGCAATGCTCCAGCATAGCAATGCATTGTACCTATGGTGAAAGCTGCTGTGACCATTGTCACAGCGGCTTTCCGTAGCTAGATGACCCGAAGGTTGTCATGACAACCCCCGGGTCATCAAGGCAGAGATCGGGCCCTGCAAATACATTGCAGGGCGCCGATCTGAGGCAGAGGGAGCCCCCGACCCTCTGCCTCTTCCCCTGAGCGCTGCGATCGCAGCAGTCAGGGGGTTAACAGCCAGGGGCGGCGGGGGCGCCGCTCCCGGCTGTCAGTGCAGGAAGCTCAGCCACTGCAGCACCAAGCTCCTGCACTGATCGGGCAGAAGAGGCTGATTGACTGACCAATCACAGCGCTGTAGGTACGGAGACCGACTGCAAAGGTCCCCGCACCGCTTGCTGTGCCTGTCAGCTGTCATAGACAGCTGTGGACACTGAACTACAACTGCGTGTTTACACGCAGTGGTGGTTCAAAGGCATGACGTGCACAGTCCGTCAAGGTGCCTAAACTGACACCTTGCCATGACGGACTGTGCACTTCAATGGACATTAAGGGGTTAAGGACAAAAAGACTGACAATAAAAACATTTAAAAAGCACACACCACCACAATGGTCCCATATAATCACAATGTAGTGCAACACCAATATAATGCAATAACAATTATGCAAAGCGTACCTACAAAATCATGAGGGAAGGAGGCTTAGTTGCATAAAATACCTAACAAGAAGATCCCCCTAGATCGGGGCGTCCCTAGAAAAATAACAAGACCCCAATGCGCCCTCAAGGGAAGCCCCTCGATGAGTCCCAAAGTGCTGAATGAAAGATCATAAATCCATCAAGCAGTAAATGAAACCACCTCCAATGGTGGAGAGTGCAGGGCCGTATTTGCCACTAGGCACTTGAGGGCAGGTGCCTAAGGCGCCAGGATTTGGAGGGGCGGCACCTGAGCAAGGTGTTTTTTTATTTTTTCCAGTCCGGGGTCGGCCCGGGTCGGCCCGCCCATCCACCTCAGCACAGGCGCCACAGCAGCCGACACCAGAGAGCGACACAAAGTGTCCTGAACGGTTAGAAAGTAAGAGCTGAAGGACCTGTGGTGACATCTTCATTATCACAGGCCTTCACCATTTATCAGCTCTGCCGCCTAGTCACATGACAATGATGTCACCACAGGTCCTTCAGCTCTCAGTGCAGCAGCTCCTGGTTGTGTGCAGCTCGTGCTCTCTGGTATCAGCCAGCAGCAGATTTCCAGTTCACACCTTTCCGGTGAGATTATAGTAAGGGTTTGGTGGAGTTTTGGTGCTTGTGGTAAATCTGTGAGAGGAGAGTGTGGGGTGAGATCAGAGCTGTTCCTGTGGAGGCTCCTGCTCCATGTGACTGCGGCTCCTCAGTGTTTTGGACATGGTGCAGTATTGTATGGAACTGTATGACAGACCTACAGCATGCTATATGGGGGGGCAGGCACACAGACATACAGCATGCTATATGGGGGGGCAGGCACACAGACTTACAGCATGCTATATGGGGGGCAGGCACACAGACCTACAGCATGCTATATGGGGGGCACACAGACCTACAGCATGCTATATGAGGAGCAGGCACACAGACCTACAGCATGCTATATGGAGGGGCACACAGAGCTACAGCATGCTATATGGGGGGGCACACAGACCTACAGCATGCTATATGGGGAGCAGGCACACAGACCTACAGCATGCTAAATGGGGGGGGCACACAGACCTACAGCATGCTATATGGGGAGCAGGCACACAGACCTACAGCATGCTATATGGGGGGGCACACAGACCTACAGCATGCTATATGGGGGTGCACACAGACCTACAGCATGCTATTTGGGGGAGCAGGCACACAGACCTACAGCATGCTATATGGGGCAGGCACACAGACCTACAGCATTGTTGTGAATGTGTTAGAAATGAATTCTGAGAAGAAGCTCCCTCTGGTGGTTACAAACAGTACTGAACCATTCAATGAGGATTGGCAATCAGGAGTTACAGACTGGTCTTATATAAGGGAGGTTCCCTCCCATCATGGTTGCTGGTGATCAATTGTTCTTGTCTCAACTGTGGTTCCTGGTTCACTTGGAAGCTTGCTGGGTCTTGCCTCTTCTCCTGCTCTCAGATAAGATATTTTCTGTTTTTTTGTTTTTGTTCTTACCATTTGCATATTTCTCTGCATTTCTGTGAGGTTAGCCAGGTTCCCCCCCCCGGGGGGCTTGGGCTCCTCTCAGTTCTTCTGGAGCCACTGTTATTTGTTCATTTGCCTTTTCCAGTTTTTTCAGTGGCTGCGGCTTAGTTTTGTTACACCAGAGAACTAATTTAGGTGGTAGAGGTCGTGTGATCTCAGGTGTTTTTGCAATTAGTAGAGTTGGTATTTTTTAGGGTTTTTTGGATTGCAGTAAGTTTCCTTCCTATCCTTTTCTTTCTAGGAAGATTGGGCCCCAACGTTTGCTCATACTATTTTCTGTCTGTGTCTGTATTTCCTCTTGTCTAACCGGCATTACATGTTTGGGGGCTTCCTATGTTCTTTGGGGATCTGCTCTGGGGCAGATAGCTTTCCTCTTTCTATCTTTAGGTGTAGTTAACCTCACAGGCTGTGACGAGGCGTCTAGGACCAACTTAGGAACGCTCCACGGCTGCCTTTAGTTGTGGTGGTTAGTCAGGGTACTGCAATCCAGTAGATTCCCACCTCTCTGGTGTATTGCCGTTTTTGCCTGATCTCCTCAGCTACCAAATCATAAGACAGCATGCTATATGGGGGAGCACACAGACATACAGCATGCTATATGGGGGCAGGCACACAGACCTACAGGATGCTATATGGGGGGGCAGGCACACAGACCTACAGCATGCTATATGGGGGGCAGGCACACAGACCTACAGCATGCTATATGGGGGGGCAGGCACACAGACCTACAGCATGCTATATAGAGGGCACACAGACCTACAGCATGCTATATGGGGGCAGGCACACAGACCTACAGCATGCTATATGGGGGGCACACAGACCTACAGCATGCTATATGGGGGGCAGGCACACAGACCTACAGCATGCTATATGGGGGGCAGGCACACAGACCTACAGCATGCTATATAGGGGGCACACAGACCTACAGCATGCTATATGGGGGGCAGGCACACAGACCTACAGCATGCTATATGGGGGCAGGCACACAGACCTACAGCATGCTGTATGGGGGGCAGGCACATAGACCTACAGCATACTATATGGGGGGGCAGGCACACAGACCTACAGCATGCTATATGGGGGGCACACAGACCTACAGCATGCTATATGGGGTGTAGGCACACAGACCTACAGCATGCAATATGGGGGGCACACAGACCTGCAGCATGCTATATGGGGGGCAGGCACACAGAGCTGCAGCGTGCTATATGGGGGGGCAGCACACAGACCTATAGCGTGCTATATGGGGGGGCACACAGACCTGCAGCATGCTATATGGGGGCAGGTACACAGAGCTGCAGCGTGCTATATGGGGGGCACACAGACCTGCAGCATGCTATATGGGGGCAGGTACACAGAGTTGCAGCATGCTATATGGGGGGGTGGCACACAGACCTACAGCGTGCTATATGGGGGGCACACAGACCTGCAGCGTGTTATATGGGGGACGTGGCCAGGCACACAGACCTACAGCATGTTATATTGGGGGTGGCACACAGACCTTCAACATGTTCCTGTCGGGTTTTACCTGTGGAGTGAGACTTCTATGCCTTTTCTCTATGCACAGAACTGTCAAATGCGGTGTACAGTCATGGCCAAAAGTTTTGAGAATGACACAAATATTATATTTTCACATGATCTGCTGCCCTCTGGTTTTTATGTGTGTTTGACAGATGTTTTTATCACAGACAGAAATATAATTGCAAACATATGAGTAACAAAAGCTTATATTGACAGTTAGAATGAGTTAATGCAGCAAGTCAATATTTGCAGTGTTGACCCTTCTTCTTCAGGACCTCTGCAATTCTCCCTGGCATGCTCTCAATCAACTTCTGGACGAAATCCTGACTGATAACAGTCCATTCTTCAACAATCAGTGCTTTCATTTTGTCAGAATTTTTAGGTTTTTGTTTGTCCACCCTTCTCTTGATGATTGACCACAAGTTCTCAATGGGATTAAGATCTGGGGAGTTTCCAGGCCATGGACCCAAAATCTCTATGTTTTGTTCCCTGAGCCATTTAGTTATTACCTTTGCTTTATGGCAAGGTGCTCCATCATGCTGGAAAAGGCATTGTTGATCGCCAAACTGCTCTTGGAGGGTTGGGAGAAGTTGCTCTTGGAGGACATTCTGGTACCATTCTTTATTCATGGCTGTGTTTTTAGGCAAGACTGTGAGAGAGCCGATTCCCTTGGCTGAGAAGCAACCCCACACATGAATGGTTTCAGGATGCTTAACAGTTGGCATGAGACAAGACTGGTGGTAGCGCTCACCTTGTCTTCTCCGAATGAGGCGTTTTCCTGATTTCCCAAACAATCGAAAAGGGGATTCATCAGAGAAAATAACTTTACCCCAGTCCTCAGCAGTCCACTGCCTGTACCTTTTGCAGAATATCAGTCTGTCCATGATGTTTTTTCTGGAGAGAAGTGGCTTCTTTGCTGCCCTCCTTGAGACCAGGCCTTGCTCCAAGAGTCTCCGCCTCACAGTGCGTGCAGATGCACTCACATCCGGCCTGCTGCCATTCCTGAGCAAGCTCTGCACTGCTGGTAGCCCGATCCCACAGCTGAAGCACTTTTAAGAGACGGTCCTGGCGCTTGCTGGTCTTTCTTGGGCGCCCTGGAGCCTTTTTGGCAATAATGGAACCTCTCTCCTTGAAGTTCTTGATGATGCGATAGCTTGTTGACTGAGGTGCAATCTTTCTAGCTGCGATACTCTCCCCTGTTAGGCCATTTTTGTGCATTGCAATGATGACTGCACGTGTTTCTTTAGAGATAACCATGGTTAACAGAAGAGAAACAATGATGCCAAGCACCAGCCTCCTTTTAAAGTGTCCAGTAGTGTCATTCTTCCTTAATCATGACAGATTGATCTCCAGCCATGTCCTCATCAACACCCACACCTGTGTTAATGGAGCAATCACTGAAAAGAGGTTAGCTGGTCCTTTTAAGGCAGGGCTGCAATGATGTTGAAATGTGTTTTGGGGGATAAAGTTCATTTTCTAGCCAAATACTGACTTTGCAAGTAATTGCTGTTAAGCTGATCACTCTTTATAACATTCTGGAGTATATGCAAATTGCCATTAGAAAAAGTGAAGCAGTAGACTTTGTAAAAATTAATATTTGTGTCATTCTCAAAACTTTTGTCCATGACTGTAGATCACGCTCCTACGCTAATTCTAACTGTTCTGTGCGTAGAACTGGCGCAGAAGTCCTGCTCCGTGGGCAAAACCCAACAGGACTTCAAACAGTGATAGTAATAAAGTAGTGGTTTTAAACCATTCCTGCTGCCCCTCCAGAGGTGCCACATAATATATACATGTGCAGAATCACTTTTTCACATTTTCACACACTAAGGCCTCTTTTACACATCCGTGCCTTTGGCACGTGTGTGGTCCGTGCCTACACATGCCGGAGGCACGGACATATGGACAGCAATGTTCCTCTATGGCCCCCCCTTCACATGTCCGTGATACCGCACAGAGTGTGTCTCCATGTGGACCAGACGCATGTGTCTGCATTAGTCATAATCGCCAACGGGGGAGGCAGCGTTAAAAGTGCCTAGGGCAGCATAAACTCTAAATACTGCCCTGGGAGAGTGTCCACACTGAAAATCACTCTGGGTCACTCTGATATTCAAGGACCTCCTACCTCTCTCCACATTTGGTTACCAGACTCTGGCTCCATACCTGCCTGGATATTATGTGCAGCTATTTTCTCTGTATGTATATATGTACAGTATATGTATGCATATGTGTTTGTATTTATGGATATATATTTATATTTTTTATATATTATTGAACCCCCCTTTTTTTTTTTGGTCCCAGGACCCCCTTCTAGACGGTCTATCTCTGACGCTGCTCACTGGACTGCTCCTTATGGTGACATCTTTTTCTCCTCCCTTTTCCCTTATGCTTGTTGGGAATATACTTCCATTGCTGTTCGCTGATTTTCAGTGTGGACACCCTCCACCATTGGAGGTGGTTTCATTTACTGCTTGATGGAATTATGATCTTTCATTCAGCACTTTGGGACTCACCAGGGGCTTCCCTTGAGGGCGCATTGGCGTCTTGTTATTTTTCTGGGGACGCCCAGATCTAGAGGGATCTTCTTGCTAGGTATTTTATGCAACTAAGCCTCCTCCCCTCATGAGTTTGTAGGTATGCTTTGCATAATTGTTATTGCATTATATTGGTGTTGCACTACATTGTGATTATATGGGACCATTGTGGTGGTGTGTGTTTTTAAAAAAAAAAATTAAATGTTTTTATTGTCAGTCTCTTTGTCTTTAATAAAGTTTACATTTTTGTATTATACTTTTTGATCCCTTATTTGGGGTGTGCGCCTTATATGCTTGGTCTCTCTCTTTCTTTGTCCTCATTATTGCCTCCTGTGCATTGTGCAGCACCCCCTATGTTTCACTCATTTTATTACTTATGTTCACACATTACTTTCTTATGTCCAGCAGTGGTGCTCCCTGCTTTCCCTCTCTACTGCATAGTGCCGTCTTCTTATGAAGACATTCTTTAGGGTAGCACACAATTTACCATAATTGGACTATGATTATGGAATCCTGTTGGGATTACTTTATTTTTGGTTTCCCCCTTTTCTACTTGTTGGTTTATTTATTCTAATACTCTTTTCTAGCGGTTGTCAGTGACACAGCAGGACAGTGTGGTTTGTTGATATTTTCATTATTTATGGATTGTCAGTGACTAGCAGTGTTGTCAGTGACATAGCAGGATAGTGTGGTTTGGTGATATTTTCATTGTATATGGATTGTGAGGCACGTGAAGCTTCCTGGTGGGCGTGCTCCTCTAATGTCTTTTAGTCCCAGGAGTCCCCAGTAGCTGATTCGGACTTTTCCAGGCTTACACATGAATTAACAGAAGCACACAAGTCTGGTATCCGCCAGTGGTGGAACATCCGTAGTCTTGAGGAGTATACTAGAATGGCTATTATTCCACGCGGGTTACTGGTTTCCATATTTCCTGCTTGGGAACCCACATCAGCATTTAAACAGACATGGGAACAGGGCTTGACACGATGTTCCAGTATTCTTATCTCCATGCTCCTTGAGCACGACAAGGAATTACTAGCATCCACAAAGACACAAATAAAGGACTTGGAAACTAAGCTTTCAACTTTTGATACCGTCTAGGTTTCAAATTTTAAACAAAATCTCAAGGACACGCTCGATAAGTTTGAGGCAGAAATAATCGCTAAAAAACTAAAGAAGTTTCAGAGAGACCGATCTGATTTTGACAACCAGACTGTTTTTAAGTGGAAAAATTTTGGTAATAAACGCCAATTTGATCGTCCAACTACAAACCAGGATGCTCCCTCCGCAGATCCCCCCCACCCGAGCTACCAGCTCAAGTGATTTTTTTATCCTCAGGGGAAGCGACCTGGACGTAGGACACGATGTGGGGGCAAACACAAGGGTTCTAAGAAAATGGGCCAATCTGTACAGAGGACCCAATTCCCCATTCCGTCAACCTTACAGGACTCGACGCAGGTGACCGCTTCCCCTCCAACGGGACCTCAGGAACCAGGGTGTCAATTGTTCTCGGAACCCCTTCAGGTAATTAACTTGTCTGAATATTCATTATCTACTGCTGAAATCTCTGTCCTCCAGAGGGGTCTTACTTTTTCACCCTCTAAAGCATTGGACAAATTTGTCCTCATCAAGGATATTTTTCTTTTTTTGTTGCAAATTAGTCTTACAGGTCATCCATCATAGGCCCGAAATGGCAAACAATTTGGGGGATGAGGAGAGACAGGCCCTTCAGGATCTTCTTGACCTCTTACATGAAAATGAAGGTGGCCCATGTAGGAATGTTTTTTCCTTACAGGAACAAATCGATGGCTTTCCCCTCCTCCCCTCCTTTTCCCTTGTTCCTGCTAATAAGATCTTCTTTTAACTCGCCAAGAGGGACATCCTTTGTCTGCCTTCTTTCTCGGGGGCCCATAGCAATCTTACACCCGAGGAAAAAAGGGCTCTCACGTCCCTCAAAAATACCAAGGACTTCCTTATTAAGGAGGCTGACAAAGGTGGGAATGTGGTTTTGTGGCCAATTCATCTTTATTTGGATGAGGCCCATAGACAATTAAGCAACAATAAATTTTATTCAAAACTACCATCTGACCCCACTGAAATATTTTCAACTAAATTTCATGCCCTGGTTAGCCGAACATTTGACTACGGCATCATCAACAAGAATACCAAGCAATACCTTGGGGTCGAGTTTCCAGTCATTCCCACTTTCTATCTGCTCCCAAAGGTGCATAAGAACCTAATTGCACCCCCTGGATGATCCATTTTCTCCAGCATTGAGAGTCTCTGTGAAAGGGCCAATATCTATGTGGACTATTTTCTACAGCCGCTTGCGACCAACTTGCCATCATACATTCATGACTCAGCCCACTTTATTCGTTGCAGTCGTGACATTGCTTGTGACCACCAGACTCTGCTGGTTACCTGCGACGTTGAGTCGCTATATTCCAACATTAGTCATCGGGACGGTCTGCAGGTGGTGGGCTACTTTCTCAGCAAACAGGTTAATCAGGATCACCTTCATGATTCATTTTTGACTGAACTTTTGCATTTCATCTTGCATCACAATTACTTTTTGTTTGACCGTTCTTTGTTTTGGCAGAAATTGGGCGTAGCGATAGGTGCACGCTGTGCGCCAGCCTACGCCAACATCTTTCTAGGCTGGTGGGAGGATACCATCGTCTATGCCTCCGATCTTTTTAAAAGGTATTTCCAGCGGTGGCACCGCTTTATAGACTATGTCTTCTTCACTTGGACAGGCCCCATACAGGAGTGCCTGGACTTTCTTCATGAGTTGAATCAAAACAGTCTCAATATTATTTTGACACATTCTTTTTCTTTTACTTCAGTCACTTTCCTTGATCTGAAGGTCTCCATTCAAGAGAATCGTATTGTTACAGACCTTTTCCGCAAGCCCACAGCTACCAACAGCCTGCTCAGGTATGACAGTTTTCATCCCCCACATACTAGGAGGGGTATCCCCATTGGTCAATTCTTACGAGCTCGTCGCAACTGTACCCTTGATGAGGACTTTCTTGCACAATCTAGGACCCTCACCACGAGGTTTCGGCAACGTGGCTACCCCAAGAAATTCATTTCTTTGGCTTTTCAGAGGGCCAAAGGTCAAAATCAGGATTTACTACTTTCCTCTAATCGTCGTCCCCAAGACAAGAATGTATGCTTCATCACGGATTACAATGTCCAATGGAGTAAGGTGAGGAGCATTCTTGTGTCATATTGGGACATCCTCACTACCGATCTCCAAACTTCACCTCTGGTCTCCCCTTTTCCTCTCATGACACCTAAAAGGGCTCCTGTTGTGAGCACGTTTGAGGCGACTTCGGAGCTGGGGCTCCCTCCGGTGGTTGCTGAGGGTAATGAACCAATTGCTGAATGGCTTTCAGCTGGGTCCGAATGGTCTGATATAAGTGACCTGAGCTCCCATCAGCCTTGCTGGTAATCAATTGATCTTCCAGGTCTTGCTTTGAGCTCAACTTGCATTCCTGCTCTCATTCAGATAAGTGACTTGTTTTTTTTCCTCTTGTTGGATTTTCCTTGCTGGTTTGCTGCCTTGCAGTGGACTTCAGCCTGGTCCCCTTTTGGGGCCTGGCACTGCAATTGTGCTCAGTTTGTGGTTGCACTTTTGCTCTATTCCTGGTTCACTTTTTATTTGCTGAATTGCTGTGTGTTACACCAGAGATCTTATTTAGGTGGTAGAGATCGTGTGATCTCAGGTTTTTTGTTAATCAGAAGTGTTGGTATTTTTGTCAGGGTTTTTTGGGTTGCAGTCAGAATTCTTTCCTATACTTTTCTATCTAGACAGAATTGGGCCCCAGCGTTTGCTCATTCTATTTTCTGTCTGTGTTCATATTTTCTTCTTGTCTAACCGCCATTACATGTTTGGGGGCTTCCTATTTCTTTGGGGGTTCTGCTACGGGGCAGTTAGCTTTCATCTATCTGTCTTTAGGTGTAGCTATCTCTCCGGCTGTGACCAGGCGTCTAGGATCAACGTAGGTACGCTCCACGGCTACTTCTAGTGTTGCGGTTAGTTTAGGGTTCTGCAACCCAGTAGTTTCCAGCCTCTCTGGTGTATTGCTATTTTTGCTATTTCTCCTCAGCTACCGAAACATAACAGTATTACCGGCCACACTGAAAATTATATGGTACTCAACAGAAGGGAAAAAAGGGAAAAAAAAAGGGTGTTGTCAGAAATTTTTTTTTGTTTGTTGCATTTTTTCCCTCTTTTTTTCTGGGTGCTGAGGAGGAATTTTTTCCTTGTCCTCAATGGAGTTTTCACAGTTGTCTGGCCGTGTGGAGCGGCTTGCCGCTGAGGTTCAGAGCATTGCTACATATCTTGCTAGGTTGCCGGTTGTGGAACCTAGGATCCACATACCAGATTTATTTTTGGGGGATCGGTCTAAATTTCTGAATTTCAAAAATAACTGTAAGTTGTTTTTTGCCCTGAAGCCTAAGTCCTCAGGGAGCGCAGCACAGCAGGTTCAAATTGTCATCTCTCTACTGCGCGGCGCCCTCAGGACTGGGCTTTTTCCCTGACATCTGGGGATCCTGTTTTGAATGATGTTGATGTATTTTATCAGGCTCTGGGGTTATTGTACGATGAACCTAATGTCACTGATCAAGCTGAAAAGACCTTGTTGGCATTAAATCAGGGTCGTGAAGACGCTGAGCTGTACTATCAGAAGTTCCGAAAGTGGGCAGTCCTGACCAAATGGAATGATGATGCTCTGGCAGCCCTTTTTCAGGTCTGTCAGAAAATGTAAAGGACATTATGGTGGGATTCTCTGTTCCCTCTGGTCTCAATGATTCTATGTCTTTGGCTATTCAAATTGACAGACGTTTGCGTGAGCGCAGAGGTATGCATGAGATGGTGTTGCCTTGTGAGCCAGCTCTTGAGCCGATGCAGTGTGATGGAGTGACTTCTGGGGCTCAGCGTCATGAGTTTCGAAAGCGCAATGGGTTCTGTTTCTACTGTGGTGACGCTTCTCATGCTATTTCTGTCTGCCCTAAGTGGGGAAGACGTTTTGCGCGCTCAGTTGTCTTGGGTAGTGTTCAGACTAAATTTCTGTTGACTGTTACCCTGATTTGTTCCCTGTCCACATTTTCGGCTCAGGCTTTTGTTGATTCAGGAGCAGCTATTAACCTGATGGATTTTGACTTTGCCAAACGTTGTGGGTTTCCCATGATACCCTATTGATTATACCCCTTTGGCGGAGAATAAACCCCAGTTTTCTACTTAGGTGATAATGAGGGTTGAACCAGATCATCAGGAGAGTTGCAAATATCTGGTGTTGCATAATCTGCATGACATTATTGTACTGGGTTTTCCTTGGTTACAGACTCATAATCCTATTTTGGATTGGAAATCTGTGTCTGTGACCAGTTGGGGCTGCCAATGTGTTAATACTGACACTCCTATTTTTTCTGCCTCTCCCCAGTCTCAGGATGTCCCTGAAATTTTGACTGATTTTTCGGATGTGTTTAGTGAGAGTAAGTCTGCATCCTTACCTCCTCACAGGAGCTATGATTGCGCTATTGAGTTAGTGCCTGGTGGTAAATTTCCTAATTGTCGCCTTTTTAATTTATCTGTACATGAACACGATGCTATGCGATCTTATATCAAGGAGTCTTTGGAGAAGGGTCATATCAGACCATCCTCTTCACCCTTGGGCTCCGGTTTTTTCTTTGTGGCCAAAAAGGATGGTTCATTGAGGCCGTGTATTGACTATCGCCTCCTGAATAAAATCACTGTTAAATATCAATATCCGTTACCCTTGATTTCTGACCTATTTTCCAAAGTGAAAAGTGCCAGTTAGTTTACCAAGCTTGACCTCGGGGGGGGTGTATAACCTTATTCGCATTAAGCACGGGGATGAATAGAAGAATGTGTTTAATACCATTTTGAGTACCTAGTGATGCCTTTTGGGCTTACTAATACCCCTTCCGTCTTCCAATCCTTTATAAATGATATTTTCAGGGATTTTGTGCATAAATTTCTGATTGTTTATTTGGATGATATCTTGATTTTTTCCAACGACTGGGACTCTCATGTGAAACATGTTTGGACTGTCTTCCAGATTTTGAGAGAGAATGCACTGTATGTGAAGGGATCAAAGTGTCTTTTTGGCGTACAGAAATTTTCATTTTTGGGATTCATTTTGCCTCCGTCTGTTATTGAAATGGACCCGGTCGAGGTTCAGGCCATCTGTGATTGGGTTCATCCTACTACATTGAAGGCTCTTCAGAGATTTTTGGGTTTTGCCAATTTTTATCGTAAATTTATTGGTAATTTCTCCGGTATTGTTAAACCATTGGCTGATTTGACCAAAAAGGGTTCCGATGTGGTGAATTGGCCTCCTGAGGCAATTTCTGCGTTTCAGAAACTTAAGCAGAGATTCATTTCTGCTCCTGTTCTATGGCAGCCTGATGTTTCTCTACAGTTTCAGGTGGAGGTTGATGTTTCTGAGATTGGGGCAGGTGCCGTTTTGTCCCAAAGGGATCCGGAGACCTCTAAGAGTAACCCTTGTGCCTTCTTCTCTCGAAAATTTTCTCCAACTGAATGTAATTATGACGTGGGTAAACGTGAGTTATTGGCCATGAAGTAGGCCATTGAAGAGTGGAGACATTGGCTGGAAGGAGCCAAACATCAGGTGGTGGTCCTCACGGACCATAAGAACCTGGTTTATCTCGAATCAGCCAAGCGACTTAATCCTAGACAGGCCAGGTTGGCCTTTTTTTTCACACGTTTTAATTTTGTGGTTTCTTTTCTTCCGGGCACTAAGAATGTTAAGGCGGATGCCCTCTCGAGGAGTTTCTTTGCGGATTCTCCTGAGTTAACTGATTATGCTGTTATTTTGAAAGAGGGTGTAGTTCTTTCCGCCATCTCGCCCAATTTGAGACTGGCTCTGGAGGGGTGTCAAGAGGATAAACCTGAATGCTGCCCTGTTGGGAAATTTTGCCCCAGACCAGTGGAAGAAGAGTGTGATGTCTGAGATTCATTGTTCTGCATTGGCTGGTCATCCCGGTATTTTTGGTACTAGAGACTTGTTGAGTCGGTCCTTTTGGGGCCTACTTTGTCTCGTGACGTCAGGGACTTTGTGCAGTCCTGTGGGACTTGCTCTCGTTCCAAGCCTTGCTCTCGCTCTAGTGGTTTGTTAATGCCATTACCTGTGCCCAAGAGGCCATGGACCCATATCTCTATGGATTTTATTTCCGACCTCCCTGTCTCTCAGAGAATGACCGTTATCTGGGTAATCTGTGATAGGTTTTCCAAGATGATACATCTTGTGCCATTACCTAAGTTGCCTTCCTCCTCCGAATTGGTGCCTTTGTTCTTTCAGCACGTGGTTCGGTTACATGGCATTCCAGAGAACATTGTGTCTGACAGAGGAGTCCAGTTGGTTTCCAGATTTTGGAGAACATTTTGTTCTAAACTTGGTGTTCAGTTATCTTTCTCCTCTGCATTTCACTCTCAGACCAATGGACAAACCGAGAGAACAAACCAGACCTTGGAGACTTATTTGAGATGTTTTGTGTCTGCTGATCAGGATGACTGGGTCTCTTTTTTGCCTTTGTCAGAGTTTGCTCTTAATAATAGGGCTCGCTCTGCCACCTTGATGTCTCCATTTTTCTGCAATTCTGGGTTTCACCCTCGATTTTCTTCAGGACAGGCGGAGGCCACCGTCTGTCCAGGGGTTAACTCTATTGTGGAGCGAATGCAGCAGATTTGGGACCAGGTAGTGGAGAGGTTGTCTCTCTCTCAGGAGAAGGCCCAGCGGTATGCCAACCGGCATAGGACTGATGGTCCTCGTTTTAAAGTGGGGGACTTGGTTTGGTTGTCCTCAAGAAATATCCCTATGAAGGTTGCATCTCCAAAATTTAAGCCAAGGTTCATTGGACCTTATAAGATAATGGAAATTCTTAATCCGGTTTCCTTCCGTTTGCTTCTTCCAGGGACATTCAAGATCCATAACGTGTTCCACAAGTCCTTATTGAAGAGGTTTGTCGAGCCAGTGGTTCCTATAGCTGTGCCTCCGGACCCTGTTTTGATTGAGGGCAATCTGGAGTATGTGGTTGAGAAAATATTGGATTCTCGTTTTGCTAGACGGAAACTCCAGTATTTGGTTAAGTGGAGAGGTTATGGTCAAGAGGACAATTCTTGGGTGTTTGCTTCGAACATCCATGCTAGGAGACTGATCCGTGCCTATCATCGAGCTCATCCTGATCGTCCTGGTTCTGCAAGTGAGGGTTTGGTGACCCTTTCTCGAGGGGGGGTATTGTTGTGAGCACGTTTGAGGTGATTTCGGAGCTGGAGCTCCCTCCGGTGGTTGCTGAGGTTAATGAACCAATTGCTGAATGGCTTTCAGCTGGGTCCGAATGGTCTGATATCAGTGACCTGAGCTCCCATCAGCCTTGCCGGTAATCAGTTGTTTTTCCAGGTCTTGCTTGGAGCTCAGCTTGCATTCCTGCTCTCATTAAGATAAGTGACTTGTAGTTTTTTTTCCTCTTGTTGGATTTTCCTTGCTGGTTTGCTGCCTTGCAGTGGACTTCAGCCTGGTCCCCTTTTGGGGCCTGGCACTGCAATTGAGCTCAGTTTGTGTTTGCACTTTTGCTCTGTTCCTGGTTCACTTTTTATTTGCTGAATTGCTGTGTGTTACACCAGAGTTCTGATTTAGGTGGTAGAGATCGTGTGAGCTCAGGTTTTTTGTTAATCAGAAGTGTTGGTATTTTTGCCAGGGTTTTTTGGGCTGCAGTCAGAATTCTTTCCTATACTTTTCTATCTAGACAGAATTGGGCCCAGCGTTTGCTCATTCTATTTTCTGTCTGTGTTCATATTTTCTTCTTGTCTAACCGCCATTACATGTTTGGGGGCTTCCTATTTCTTTGGGGGTTCTGCTACAGGGCAGTTAGCTTTCATCTTTCTGTCTTTAGGCGTGTTAAGGGTCGAGTTCCCGCTTCTGCACAAGGGGAATCTCGAGCCATCCCGGCTGCGGTCTCCCATTCGTCTCCGGCCGCAGTGGACTCTGCTCAGCTTAGACTTTGGTCTCAGCGTCTCGCCCAGTCTAACAGTGTGCAGAGAATTACTGCTGCATCTCCAGGCTCTGCTATTGTGGCCAGTAATGGTTAGCGGCGAGCAGACGTCTTTAGGACAAAGTCCTTGTTTTCCCCTTCTGAGCATGCCCAGGGTGAGATCTCTCATTGGAGATCAGGGGTCAACTGCTCAGGTACTGCAGCAGCTCCTATTGGTCCGCCAGGAAGGTCCTGTGACTACTGGTGTTCTGGAACAGTTTCATTGGTCCTTGTTTCTGGCAGGTCCTGTAGCTGTTACTATAAAAGGGTGGCATGCCTGGGCCGCCATGCGCTAGTGTCAACCATTATATGCTTAGCGCCAGTGTGGTCATGCGTGTGTGTGGTTAGGGCCCGGCTGAAATAAGCCCCTAGAATACCGACTTAATCGGTGAGGAGTTTGGTATGCTAGCTGGTCAGGGTCGGTGTCCTAGATGCCCTAGATTACCGGCATAACCGGTGAGGAGTTTGATTGCCGTATTCAGGGCCTGGCATTCAGACGCCATAGATTGCGGGTGACTCCCACGCGGACATTAGCGCATGCTCACGTTCTATGTTCGCTTAGCTGTTAACTGTGTACCTGGGTGCCTGACAGGACACAGAAGTTTGTCTCAGCGGCTCTGTGACGTAACAAGGTTCGCTTTCAACGCTAGACAGCGCCCTAGCGTGTTTATTTTGCGACTCAGTTGTGTTAAGTGAGTTCGCACACATCGCCATATAGCGCTGCGGCACTCCTAGCGGCTCTGTGGATTAACAGAGTTCGCACATATTGCCACAGCGCATTAGAGCGTTTATTTTGGCGACACTGCTGGATAACAGAGTACGCTTCTTGCGCCATTTTACTAGCAGCAGGCTCCACCTGCACGGTGGACCCCGGTCTGCGAACGCACCTCTCCACATCATATATTTGGTGCGTTCCGCAGACCCTAACAAGGTGTAGCTATCTCTCCGACTGTGACGAGGCATCTAGGATCACCGTAGGTACGCTCCACGGCTACTTCTAGTGTTGCGGTTAGTTTAGGGTTCTGCAACCCAGTAGTTTCCAGCCTCTCTGGTGTATTGATATTTTGGCTATTTTTGCTATTTCTCCTCAGCTACCGAAACATAACAGGCTCCCAGTTTGGGTGATATTCTCACTAGGAGTCACTTTGTACGCCCCTGCATTAGTCTTAACCTTCGTCCGGCTGAGTAGGTACAATTATAACTATTCCGTTTTAAAATTGCAATAACTTTTTTTCGAAAAGTCGTAGAGGGCTGAAATTTTGTGACATCTCTGCTGTTTTGGTCCAGAATATATTGGCCAAATTTCAATAAAATATCTCCACCCCCTTCCGAGATAAGGGGTCGAGATATTTTTGCATCCATAACAAGCTGCATAGGTACAAATGTACAGTACCCTCATATATTTTGAATGAAGATAATGCAAGGAAAAAAGAATAATATTTTTTTTTAATGATAATGCTATTTTATTATTATAAACAAGTAAAAAAACTGTTCATTTACATTATAAAAGAAAATGTAAGAAACTTTTTTTATTGATTTTCTCGCAAGTAATACATGTTGTCTTTGCTACCGAGTGTTCATCGCAAATGGGTTTCACACAAACCACACAAGACTTTCTAGTCTTACGTTGTTTTCGCCTCAGGTCTCAGCAGACATAGCAACTACCAACAACAGGGGAGGGTCCACGACTGCCATGAGGTATTTGAGGGCCAGCTGCTGCTTGCGATGCTACCAGAATGCATTGTCCAAGCACCATTTCTACTGCACCTCGAAGAAAATGGTTTCTCATCATCATTCGGTTTGTACTATGATCTTCAATTGCAGGCATACACAGCTGATTTGCGAGATCTTTCAGGAACTTTCTTTGTTGATCCTTTGTCCTGAAGCTTGGATTGTGTTCTCTGTAGATGATGTAGGATGCTAACCCAGTGCCGTCAATCATATTGTAGAAAAATGTCAGAGGCCAACGTAATGTTCATCGTTTCACAGTGTACTCTCCCAACATTTTATCCATAACATCAACTCCGCCTTTTGTTTTGTTGTAGTATTTTATTATCTCTGGCTTGGCTGCTAGTGTCTCTTCAACTTCTCCCGTCATGTGCATAGATGATAGAAGCACGACTGATTTGTTCTTCTTTGGTACATATGAACAGACTGTTGCATCATGATTGTAAGCAAAATTTGTCGAGTTTACAGGCCTTTCTTTGGCAGGCTGCATGTTGCTAGGTAGGAACCTTTTGTTTTTTCTAACTGTACCAACTAGTGTCATGTTCCAGGAGTTCAATACCTTAGCTAGTTCCATGGTTGTAAAGAAGTTATCGGTGGTGACATTTCTTCCAGAGCCTTTATACGAGCTCACTAGGTCCAATACTGTTCGTTCACCAATGTTTACTTGTCGAGGACCATCAGTTGGTTTCCCAGTGTAGAGCTGACCTTGTAATGGGTAGGCGTTTGACGAGTCACAAGCCCAGAAAATCTTTATGCCATATTTAGCTGGTTTTGAAGGTATATACTGGGTAAATTTAGTATGGCCTCTAAATGGAAATAATTGCTTGTCGACGGTGATACAATTATATGGCTTGTAGGCTCTCTCCAGATTTCTGTTCAGCATTGTCCAGATGTCCCGTATTGGTGCAGCTTTATCTGTTTGCACACGTTCTGCACGTGTATTTTCGTTGTCAAATCTGATAAATCTGAGTATCATCTTGAAGCGGTCACGAGACATGGCTGCGCGTATAAGAGGCAGAGCAGCAACATTCCACATTTCCTCCAGATTCTCTTTGTTGTCTCTGTGCACACCAGCAGCATTCAGTATGCCCAAAAATGCATGGAGTTCAGTTTCAGTAAATTGCTTGAATGTTTTTTGTGGTGGCCGTTCAGAAGAATCAGGAAAACGTTGTACCAGTTCGTTGTTGTAAGCATCACCAACTCTCTTGGCCTTTCGATTTGTTTCTCGTAATATGATGTCACACATCTCGGGAGTCATGATTGACTTGAATAGCTCTTTTGCTGTATACAGGTTGCTGATTGCTGCAGGGCCACCTCTTTGTCGTAGGACATTACGAGATTTTGTTTGTGCATTTGGCAGTGGATCACTACACTATTGTGTTTTATCCATAGTAGTCCAACTGTCGCCTGCACTTTGAGGCACAGACTCATCCTCAACACTTTTGTCTGAGTCGTATTCTTTTTCCTACTCTATGACCATTTCTTGTTCAATGTCTGAATCTTCTTCAGTAACATCCACTTGTGGTACATAGTTTTCATCATCAGATGCAACATATGGTTCTTCCTCATGCTCAGAATCAGATTCTTCTAGCATTCGCATTATTTCGTCAGACATAAATCTGTAAATATGAAAAAATGAAAAATAAATAATTTTCCGAAATACTACACAATACTACATTATTGGCTTTTCACAAAATGATACTAACCTGCAAACACGTTTTCTTGGATTATGGCGGAAACTAGATCCAGCATCACTATCACTCATGATGACTTGGTAGATGAATTTTGACTTCGTAATTTAGTTCAGTAACACGTGGCAAGTAGAATGAAACTCGATTCTAAAGTGCAGATAAAAAAGTAAATTATTTCTAGTGATAATTACTTATAAATGTCATTTATATATTATGTAAACCGTATACGGTTTCAGAATTTTCATTCCATCTTCGACTGTTTTTTCGACCAATAGGAAAATTGTAACAGAGCCACCATCTTTATTTTGTGCTGAATATAAGTAAAACATAGTAAAACAATATGTAGATACTAATTATCAATTTTTCGCATAAAAATCATACCTATAGTGATAAGTTTCATACAAAATATATGTAAGCCGAGTCCAGGCTCAAAGACAATTTCTGACTGTTCTGTCCCCACATAAGGCGAATGAAGGTATAACTGGCTGTTAGATGGTGTGAGACTTTCCTACCTTCGTATCCAAGAAATTGAAGACTTCACAAGCCTAGAAATGTGTGTGCTCACAGCAATGAGATGAACAGCAAAATGGCTACTGAGAGGAGGGAGGCAGGAAGAGAAGTAGAAGCCACTCCCAGTTTGAATCAACTTAATTTACAGCAACATAAGTGAGCAGTAACAACACTGGCCAATAGATATCAGCATAACATTTGTAGCTGAATGAACTTTAGTTTCTGAAACCAAGGAGAAAGTCTTCCCCAGTGGAGGTATATATGAAGGTACAATTGTACCTCTGCAGCCTGTTAACGTTGTACAATTATGCAGCCTGACGAAGGTTAATCGTGGCATACGTCTGAGAGGTTCTTTTCCCTGTGGGGATTGCAGTGTTTGCCCACATGTTCCTCCTACCAAGGATTTCTTCACCAATCCTTTTGACTCAAACACATTTCGACTGACGTCCTACTGTTATGATCTGCTACAAGCACTAAGGAAAGATGGGAATTCTGTCCCTACAATAGAACTAAGCTGGATCCCTACGATATAACGGGGAACCTGATCCTGCGACCAGACCCGCTAAAGTCCTCAGCTAGTCTGAACGAAGACCTATAGTTGCGAGGGAGGAATCCCTACAAGATCTAGGGACTGGGAGAAAAGGTGGACACCTGCTAACAGAAATTGTAGCAGGGAAAAATAAAACAGAAAACAAATTACTTAGAGATCCTAAGATCAAGCAAAACTGACTGAGTAAGGCACCTAAGCACCCGGCTAGCTTAAGAGTAGGTAATACAATGAAGTCCAGCAAAGGCAGAAGGGCGGAGCCAGACTAAATAGGGAAAAAAGGTCATGTGACCAGCAAACTGAAACAAAACCTAACAAGAGGGTTCTAACAGTACCCTCCCTTCTAAGAGGATCCTCCGGATCCCCTAGGACTTAGGCTTATCCGGAGACCTCTTGTGAAACGCTCTGACAAGTCTAGACGCAGAAACATCATCCGCCCTCACCCATGAGTTATCCTCGGGTCCATAACCCTTCCAAGCGACGAGGTACTGTAAACTGCCTCTATACCGTCTAGAATTTAGGATGCGGGAAATCTCATATTGCCCGTCCTCCACCACCAGGGGAACAGTGGCCGAGACGTCTCCATCTGAGACCTCAGCTTTTTTCAAGAGAGAAACATGAAACACCGGATTAATCTTCCAGGAGGTGGGAAGCTCCAACTTAACAGCAGATTGGTTAATAACCTGAAGCACCTTAAAGGGCCCTACAAACTTGGGATCCAATTTCTTAGACGGAATCCTCAAGCGCAGATTCTTAGAGGACAACCAAACCATGTCACCAATAGCAAACAAAACCTCTTGTCGTTTTCTATCAAAATACACTTTGGATCTTTTGTTAGCCTCCTGAAGATTACCACGCACATCAGTCCAAACTCTCTCCAAAACACCAGAAAAATTCTCTTCAGCCGATCCCAACTTGGAAAATTACCCAAACGACGGATGTCTCCCAGTACAACAAAAAAAGGCGAACAACCAGCAGAAGTGGATGTATGGTTGTTAAGAGCAAACTCAGCAAGTCCTACAAGCACTAAGGAAAGATGGGAATTCTGTCCCTACAATAGAACTAAGCTGGATCCCTACGATGTAACGGGAACCTGATCCTGCGACCAGACCCGCTAAAGTCCTCAGCTAGTCTGAACGAAGACCTATAGTTGCGAGGGAGGAATCCCTACAAGATCTAGGGACTGGGAGAAAAGGTGGACACCTGCTAACAGAAATTGTAGCAGGGAAAAATAAAACAGAAAACGAATTACTTAGAGATCCTAAGATCAAGCAAAACTGACTGAGTAAGGCACCTAAGCACCCGGCTAGCTTAAGAGTAGGTAATACAATGAAGTCCAGCAAAGGCAGAAGGGCGGAGCCAGACTAAATAGGGAAAAAAGGTCATGTGACCAGCAAACTGAAACAAAACCTAACAAGAGGGGTCTAACACCTACATCAACTGCAAAATCAGCTAATATTATCTATGCCCTCATCTGCCCATGTAAAAAAGTTTATATGGGGCAAACCTCTCAGCAGTTCAGGAAGAGGGCACAGAAACATCTGTCCACTATTCATCTGGCTGCTTCTGATCTCAAGAAAGGCAAAACACTAACACCAGTGGCCTCACACTTTTTAACTGAGCATAGCGGCTCTACCTCTAATATTTTATTTTCGGTTTACAGAGGATTGTTCCTAACACTAGAGGAGGAAAGCTAAGGAAGCTTCTACTTCAAATGGAATCTCGTTGGATCTTCATCTTGCAGAGCTTGTCACCCAATGGACTCAACGAAGAGCTCCTTTTTACAAGTTTCCTGGGCTGAATTCTGTATGCCCCATTGACAATATTTGTGTAGTCCATGCATTTTCATCTGATCACACCTTGTATTTCTATATGTTTTGTGTGTTGTGTTTGTTTGTTTTTTTGCAGACGGCATTATTGCTCTACAACAAGTGGAAAGTGATAGTCTGTATTTGAACCCAATGATTTGGGCTGAACTCTATTGGCCTTATTGACACTATCTGTTTAGCTCATATGACATACTCCTGAGCAGCTTCTGAGTTCATTATGTCCTGTGTGTTGTTTTTGTTTTTCATTTTAGCTGGTAGCTTTATTGCCCTAAAATAAGTGAATAGTGATGGGTCACTCTGATATTCAAGGACCTCCCTACCTCTCTCCACATTTGGCTACCAGGCTCTGGCTCCATACCTACCTAGATATTATGTGCAGCTATTTTCTCTGTATGTATATATGTACAGTATATGTATGCATATGTGTTTGTATTTATGTATACAGTACAGACCAAAAGTTTGGACACACCTTCTCATTCAACGATTTTTCTGTATTTTCATGACAGTGAAAATTGTAGAATCATGCTGAAGGCATCAAAACTATGAATTAACACATGTAGAATTATACATTACACTTTACAGAAAAGTGTGAAACAACTGAAAATATGTCTTATATTCTAGGTTCTTCAAGGTAGCCACCTTTTGCTTTGATTACTGCTTTGCATGCAGAAAAGGTGAACGGATGGACTCTACATGCTTAGTACCCACCATGAAGCATGGAGAAGGTGGTGTGATGATGTGGGGGTGCTTTGCTGGTGACACAGAATCTTGCAGCAGCATACTATTCCATCCGGTTTGCGTTTAGTTGGACCATCATTTATTTTTCAACAGGACAATGACCCCAAACACACCTCCAGGCTGTGTAAGGGCTATTTTACCAAGAACGAGAGTGTTGGGGTGCTACACCAGATGACCTGGCCTCCACAGTCACCAGACCTGAACTCAATCAAAATGGTTTGGGGTGAGCTGGACCGCTCACCGCTTCAATTTTGAATAATCCCCAACAGTGTCACCAGCAAAGCACCCCCACAGCATCACACCACCTCTTCCATGCTTCACGGTGGAACCAGGCATGTAGAGTCCATCCAGTCACCTTTTCTGCATGCAAAGCAGTATTCAAAATAAAAGGTGGCTACTTTGAAGAACCTAGAATATAAGACATATTATCAGTTGTTTCACACTTTTTTGTAAAGTGTAATGTACAGTCATGGCCAAAAGTTTTGAGAATGACACAAATATTAATTTTTACAAAGTCTGCTGCTTCACTTTTTCTAATGGCAATTTGCATATACTCCAGAATGTTTTAAAGAGTGATCAGCTTAACAGCAATTACTTGCAAAGTCAATATTTGGCTAGAAAATGAACTTTATCCCCCAAAACACATTTCAACATCATTGCAGCCCTGCATTAAAAGGACCAGCTAACCTCTTTTCAGTGATTGCTCCATTAACACAGGTGTGGGTGTTGATGAGGACATGGCTGGAGATCAATCTGTCATGATTAAGTAAGAATGACACCACTGGACACTTTAAAAGGAGGCTGGTGCTTGGCATCATTGTTTCTCTTCTGTTAACCATGGTTATCTCTAAAGAAACACGTGCAGTCATCATTGCAATGCACAAAAATGGCCTAACAGGGAAGAGTGTCGCAGCTAGAAAGATTGCACCTCAGTCAACAATCTATCGCATCATCAAGAACTTCAAGGAGAGAGGTTCCATTGTTGCCAAAAAGGCTTCAGGGCGCCCAAGAAAGACCAGCAAGCGCCAGGACCGTCTCTTAAAAGTGTTTCAGTTGCGGGATCGGGCTACCAGCAGTGCAGAGCTTGCTCAGGAATGGCAGCAGGCAGGTGTGAGTGCATCTGCACGCACTGTGAGGCGGAGACTCTTGGAGCAAGGCCTGGTCTCAAGGAGGGCAGCAAAGAAGCCACTTCTCTCCAGAAAAAACATCATGGACAGACTGATATTCTGCAAAAGGTACAGGCTGTGGACTGCTGAGGACTGGGGTAAAGTTATTTTCTCTGATGAATCCCCTTTTCGATTGTTTGGGACATCAGGAAAACGCCTCATTCGGAGAAGACAAGGTGAGCGCTACCACCAGTCTTGTCTCATGCCAACTGTTAAGCATCCTGAAACCATTTATGTGTGGGGTTGCTTCTCAGCCAAGGGAATCGGCTCTCTCACAGTCTTGCCTAAAAACACAGCCATGAATAAAGAATGGTACCAGAATGTCCTCCAAGAGCAACTTCTCCCAACCCTCCAAAAGCAGTTTGGCGATCAACAATGCCTTTTCCAGCATGATGGAGCACCTTGCCATAAAGCAAAGGTGATAACTAAATGGCTCAGGGATCAAAACATAGAGATTTTGGGTCCATGGCCTGGAAACTCCCCAGATCTTAATCCCATTGAGAACTTGTGGTCAATCATCAAGAGACGGGTGGACAAACAAAAACCTAAAAATTCTGACAAAATGAAAGCATTGATTGTGCAAGAATGGACTGCTATCAGTCAGGATTTGGTCCAGAAGTTGATTGAGTGCATGCCAGGGAGAATTGCAGAGGTCCTGAAGAAGAAGGGTCAACACTGCAAATATTGACTTGCTGCATTAACTCATTCTAACTGTCAATATAAGCTTTTGTTACTCATATGTTTGCAATTATTATATTTCTGTCTGTGATAAAAACATCTGTCAAACACATAAAAACCAGAGGGCAGCAGATCATGTGAAATTATAATATTTGTGTCATTCTCAAAACTTTTGGCCATGACTGTATAATTCCACATGTGTTAATTCATAGTTTTGACGCCTTCAGTCTGATTCTACAATTTTCATAGTCATGAAAATACAGAAAAATCTTTGAATAAGAAGGTGTGTCCAAACTTTTGGTCTGTACTGTATATATTTATATTTTTCCTCTGTGCACTATTTTCCTCTGGGGTAGTGTGCCTTTGTGGGGGGGTTGCCTATATTCCTTTGAACCCCCCCTTTTTTTTTTTTAAATTGTCCTAACTTAACTGTGTCTGTATAACCTAACTCTTTGACACAGGATCTATTACAAGGTGCACGCGCAGCTGACACACCGCTCTCCTGTTTTGCTCTTGATTAACTGCCATTTAAGGCATGATTGACTGTGACTGTCTCACTTCCACTGACGAAGCTGCACCCTAGCAGCGATACGCGTGGGGCTCTCCACCCCACCCTGGTCCCAGGACCCCTTTCTAGACGGTCTGTCTCTGACGCTGCTCACTGGACTGCTCCTTATGGTGACATCTTTTTCTCCTCCCTTTTCCCTTATGCTTGTTGGGAATATACGCTGATTTTCAGTGTGGACACCCTCCACCATTGGAGGTGGTTTCATTTACTGCTTGATGGAATTATGATCTTTCATTCAGCACTTTGGGACTCACCAGGGGCTTCCCTTGAGGGCGCATTGGCGTCTTGTTATTTTTCTGGGAACGCCCAGATCTAGAGGGATCTTCTTGCTAGGTATTTTATGCAACTAAGCCTCCTCCCCTCATGAGTTTGTAGGTACGCTTTGCATAATTGTTATTGCATTATATTGGTGTTGCACTACATTGTGATTATATGGGACCATTGTGGTGGTGTGTGTTTTTTTTAAAAAAATTAAATGTTTTTATTGTCAGTCTCTTTGTCTTTAATAAAGTTTACATTTTTGTATTATACTTTTTGATCCCTTATTTGGGGTATGCGCCTTATATGCTTGGTCTCTCTCTTTTTTTTTTTTTTTTGTCCTTATTTGAACATTAGGACACACAAATCTGCAAACAATAAAAACAATTAAGAACAAATATACCGTATTTTTCGGACTATAAGACGCACCCCAAGTTTTCAGAAGGAAAATAGGGAAAAAACAATGTATCTAATGGGGGTCCGTCTTACAGTCCGAATTCAGCTTACCAGCGCAAGGATCAGCACATGTAGAGGAGTGGTCACAGGGGTCGTTCGGTGGTCCAGACTGGTGCGATGGTGGTGCTCTGTGTTGTAGGGGTGCTCTGTGGGGTGGCTGTGCTCTGTGGGTGGCTGTGCTCTGTGGGTGGCTGTGCTCTGTGCTCTCACACAAATCCACAAACAATAAAAACAATTAAGAACAAATATACATCATGGCGGTCAACCCGCACAACTGGCAGTTAATAACTTATTAACTCCTTCATGACCCATCCTATTTTGACCTTAAAGACCTTGCCATTTTTTGCAATTCTGACCAGTGTCCCTTTATGAGGTAATAACTCAGGAACGCTTCAACGGATCCTAGTGATTCTGAGAACGTTTTTTCGTGACATATTGGGCTTCATGTTAGTGGTAAATTTAGGTTGATAATTTTTGTGTTTATTTGTGAAAAAAATGAAAATTTGGCGAAAATTTTGCAATTTTCAAATTTTGAATTTTTATTCTGTTAAACCAGAGAGTTATGTGACACAAAATAGTTAATAAATAATATTTCCCACATGTCTACTTTACATCAGCACAATTTTGGAAACAAATTTTTTTTTGTTAGGTAGTTATAAGGGTTAAAAGTTGACCAGCGATATCTCATTTTTACAGCAAAATTTACAAAACCATTTTTTTAGGGACCACCTCACATTTGAAGTCACTTTGAGGGGTCTATATGGCAGAAAATACCCAAAAGTGACACCATTATAAAAACTGCACCCCTCAATCTACTCAAAACTACATTCAAGAAGAATATTAACCCTTCAGGTGCTTCACAGGAACTAAAGCAACTTGGAAGGAAAAAATGGACATTTTAATTTTTCCAACAAAAATTTTCTTTAAGCATCAATTTTTTCATTTTTACAGGGGCAACAGCATAAAATGGATCCTAAAATTTGTTGGGCAATTTCTCCTGAGTACACTGATACCTCATATGTGGTCATAAACCACTGTTTGGGCGCATGGTAGGGCCCAGAAAGGAAGGAGCGCCATTTGACTTTTTGAATGGAATGGAAAATTAGCTCCAATCGTTAGCGGACTCCATGACGCGTTTGGAGAGCCCCTGTGTGCCTAAACAGTGAAAAAAAAAACACATGTGACTGTGACACCATTTTGAAACTAGACCCCCTAATGAGCTTATCTAGATGTGTAGTGAGCACTTTGAACCCCCAATTGCTTCACAGAAGTTTAAAAACGCAGAGCAGTGAAAATAACAAAATCATTTTTGTTTTTCAAAAAACATTTTTTAGCCCGCTATTTTTTATTTTCCCAAGGGTAACAGGATTAAAGTTGTTGTCCAGTTTTTCCTGAGTACGCTGGTGCCCCATATGTGGGGGGGACCACTGTTTGGGCGCACGACAGGGCTCAGAAGGGAAGGAGCGCCATTTGACTTTTTTAATGGAAAATTAGCTCCAATCGCTAGCGGACACCATGTCGTGTTTGGAGAGCCCCTGTGTGCCTAAACTTTGGAGCTCCCCCACAAATGACCCCATTTTGGAAACTAGACCCCCTAAGGAACTTATTTAGATGCACAGTGAGCACTTTGAACCCCCAGGTGCTTCACAGAAGTTTATAACACTGAGCTGTGAAAATAAAAAATCATATTTTTTTCTCAAAAAATGATTTTTAGCCCCCTATTTTTTTATTTTCACAATGGTTACAGGAGAAATTGGACCCCAAAAGTTGTTGTCCAGTTTGTCCTGAGTATGCTGGTACCCCATATGTGGGGGGAACCACTGTTTGGGCACACGTCAGTGCTTGGAAGGGAAGTAGTGACGTTTTGAAATGCCGACTTTGATGGAATGGTCTTCGGGCGTCATGTTACGTTTGCAGAGCTCCTGATGTGCCTAAACAGTGGAAACTCCCCACAAGTGGCCCTATTTTGGAAACTAGACCCTGCAAGGAACTTATCTAGATGTGTGGTGAGCACTTTGAACCCCCAAGGGCTACACAGAAGTTTATAACGCCCGGGCATAAAAATAAAAAAATCATATTTTTTCCACAAACATGATCTTTTAGTCCCCAATTTTTTTATTTTTCTAAGGGTAACAGGAGAAATTAGACACCAAAAGTTGTTGTCCAATTTGTCCTGAGTACGCTGATATCCTACATGTGGGAGAAAACTACTGTATAGGCACACTTCGGGGCTTGGAAGGGAAGTAGGGACATTTTGAAATACTGACTTGATGGAATGGTCTGCGGTCATCATGTTACGTTTGCAGAGCCCATGATGTGCCTAAACAGTAGAAACCTCCCCAAGTGACCCCATTTTGGATACTAGATCCCCCAAGGAACTCCTCTAGATGTGTGGTGAGCACTTTGAATCTCCAAGTTCATCACAGAAGTTTATAACGCAAAGCCGTGTAAATAAAAAATCATTTTTTTCCCACAAAAATAATTTTTTTTAGTCCCCAATTTTTTTTCCCAAGAGTAAAAGGAGAAATTAGACCCCCAATGTTGTTGTGCAATTTTTCCTGAGTATTCTGATACCCCATATGTGGGGATAATCCACTGTTTGGGCACACGTTGGGGCTCGGAATAAAGGGAGCACTGTTTGACTTTTTGAACACAAAATTTGCAGCAATCAATGGTGGCGCCATGTCGCGTATGGAGACCCCCTGATGTGCCTAAATAGTGGAAATCCCTCAATTCTAACTCCAACCCTAACCCCAACACACCCCTAACCCCAACCCTAACCCCTACACACCCCTAACCCTAATTCAAACCATAACCCTAACCCCAACACACCCCTAACCCTAATCCCAACTCCAACCATAACCCTAACCACAAACCTAACCCTAATCCCAACCCTAATTCCAACCCTAACCCTAATTCCAACCCTAACCCTAATTCTAACCTTAACCCAAATTCTAACCGTAACCCTAATTCTAACCCTAATGCTAACCCTAAGGCTAACCCTAACCTTAGTTCTAACTCTAACCCTAAGGCTAGGTTCATATTGCGTTTTACCAGCCCGTTCAACACAGCGTTGACGGGCTGGTAACGGTATAGCATAACGCGATCGGCTTATGCTATACCCACTAGCGCAGATGAATCAGCAGATGATTCATCTGCGCTAGCGGTGATGGAGACCAGACACTGCAGGCCGCGTCCGAGGCTCCGTCACTGAATGACGGCACTTCGCGAACGCATGCATCGCGATGCACCCGAAAATGGGGGTGAAGGGCAGCGTTAATAAACTGCGTTACACCGCGTTATACCGCGGTGTAATCCAGTCCGTCTAACGGACTGCCATAACGCAATATGAACCCAGCCTAACCCTAACCCTAAGGCCCCATGCACACATTGCGGATTCACTTGCAGATTTTTCCGTGCGGATTTTGCTAAATCCGCAGGTATAATTACCTGCGTTTTACCTGCGGATTTAGTGCAGATTAAGGGCCTGTGCACACCTTGCAGATTTACTGCGGTTTTGCTGCGGTTTTTGTGCGGAATTGCCCTGCGGTTTTACACCTGGAATAGGTGTAAAAACGCTGCTGAATCCGCACAAAGAATTGACATGCTGCAGCAAAACCGCAGTTTTTTACCATTTATTTACATTGTACTGTGCATGGTTTCCGGATCTTCTGAGGATCCGCAGCGCCAAATCCGCTGCAGATCCGCAGCAAAATCCGCAACGTGTGCAAAGGAAAAAAAAAATATTCTTTATTTTATTATTTGTCCCTACCTATGGGGGTGATAAAGGGAGCGTTTATTTACTGTTTTTTTTATTTTGATCACTGTGAGAGAGTATCACAGTGATCAAAATAAAAAATTTTTACACTGGAGGGCGCACATTTTCCAAGATGGCGGCACCCATGAAGAATCCCGGACCGACGCCGGGACGGTCCCAGGGACATCGGAGGACAGAGAGAGGTGAGTAGGGGGGTTGGAAGGTAAGGGGGGGTCGGAAGATGGGGGCAGCGGAGGCAAGGAGGAGGGGAGCATTTAGTGACGGCGGTGACCGATCGCAGCCATTTATCGCCCCCGTCACTCGGTGTGGGGGGGGTCAGATCTCGGTGTCCAGCCATGGCTGATGCTATTGCAGCATCGGCTACGGCTGGATTGTAATATTTCACCAAATTTCATTGGTGAAATATTACAAATCGGTCTGATTGGCTGTTTCACTTTTAACAGCCAATCAGAGCGATCGTAGCCACGTGGGGGTTAAGCCACCCCCACTGTGGTGATGCACAAAGGGTCTTGTGCCTGCGGGTCGGGTGACCTTTCAGTGACCCCGGTCACCCGACCCGCAGAAACATGATTTATAGCATGACGCCTTCGTAGGCCTCATGGGTCGGGATGCCACTGGTTTTCACGACGCCGACGTAGGCGTCATGGGTCAGGAAGGGGTTAATGACAAAATCACAAATCAATAAATAATCATTCATGACTAATAACTCATAGCAACCGTGACCAAACATCATCATGTACAGAATGTGACCCAGTCATCCCCTACAGTAATAGGTTAGATGTCAGTAAACTGAGTTTAGAATTGCATGGTATGGAGGTCACAAAAAATGTGCACATCAAAACATCTATTCAAGCTTAATGCTCACCACTGGTGGCAGGACAAAAAAGCCAGAAATGTCCATTTAAAGTGAGTGCTTTTCAATGCTGACAGGAAGAAGGCCAAGATATCAATAGGAATGAGCCAGTGAGCTGAAAATTTTTTTCCATAGGCATATATACCTGAAGACACACGGGAAGCACCAAGAAATTGCCATGGTGGGCAGTATCTAAAGAAAGAAGGGTGGGTGGGAGAGACCACGCGTATCGCTGTCTTAGGATAGCTTCATCAGGGAGAAGAGTGCCCTGGGGTACAAAACATAGCTTATATATACCAAAGGTTTAATTAGCAAGAGTTGTTTACTGATGTGGTAGGAGAATTCAATTGTTCAATGTTCAAATAAAGTTATATATTTTATTACTGTTATCTTGATCTGAGTATTGAAAAAGGTGTGCATGCCCATTTGTGTCTGGTCTTTCTTGCTTTGATACACGTTGAATTTTCAGGCACGGTGTGGCACCCTGCTACACAGATTGACATGCCGACTATCTAAAGGAGGTGCAACCTATTTTCTCCCCTGTAGCAGGCCACTTTTCAGCATTGGACATGGCCTGGGAAAAAGCTTGGACCAGCATTTCTAGCTTAAATATTGATCAGTAACTGGTGGATAAGTGACAGGTGTAGGCCTGAGAACCATGTCAAATTCAGGCAACATACATGAAAAAGACCCAACTTGGAGTCCAAACATTTCCAAAAATTAGGGGCAGACACCGTTAAATTGGAATCAAATTATTTTATGTATTTATTTATTTTACTTACATACTGTATATAGCGCCATTCATTCCAGAGCGCTTTGCAGATATTATCAATTTCCCCAACGTATAAATAGTATAATGGGGCCCTGACACCCCTTCCACTAGAGTAAGCCCATCAGATGGAGACACAACTCGGAATCTCCACATTTCATAAAATTGTTAGTAACATCAGCAAAGGCAGGCACAGAAATCGCAACAAAGGTGACACAGACTACAATAATGCAAGATCAGTGCAGCACGCTAAAAACAACACCAACGCCTAATCTGCCCAGTTGTTGACGGGGGTACAAAAGTTATTGGAGATCCATGTCTTATTCATCTTGATGAAAGTTAGGCAGTCTACACTTTCAGGGTACAGCCAGATTTGCTTATCAGGACACCACCAGCAGGCCTGAGAACATGTTTTGAGAGAACGCTGGCTGCCGGGAGCCACACAACCTTCAATGTATGAAAGGTGAACTCAGGCCACTCTTCAGTTTTTGAAGACCAAAATGCAAATATATGGAATTGATATTGAGCTCAAGATAATCATGCAGTATCTTCTGCTGGTGCATGGGCTGGTCTAAAAAATGTGTGAAATAACTCATAGAAATTGTTTATTTTTTATTTATTTTTCTCACTTATATAGCACCATTAATTACTTAGCACTTCACTGACATTTTCCCCATTGGGGCTAAGGGCCCCGTCTCACATAGCGAGATCGCCGCTGAGTCACAAGTTTTGTGACAATTTTTTGATCGCTGGTCTCCCGCTGGCCAGCACACATCGCTGCGTGTGGCAGGCAGGAGACCAGCGATCAGCTGGTAACCAAGGTACACATCGGGTTTCCAGGCTCGGGGCTGTGCCTGGAAACCCGATGTGTACGTTGGATACCAGCGCGCTGCTGCAGGGGAGCTGGTAACCAAGGTACACATCGGGTTTCCAGGCACCGCGCAGCACCTGGAAACCCGATGTGTACCTTGGTTACCAGCTCCCTGCATCAGCGGGCTGGTATTCAACGTACACTGCGGGTAAATAAGCGACGTTACCCGCAGTGTCGCGGACCTGATCGCTGCCTGAGCTGCCTGTTTGGCAGCTCAGCAGCGATCATGTAGCGACACACCAGCGATCCTGACAAGTTCATATCGTCGTCGGGATCGCTGGTGCATCGCTATGTGAGACGGGGCCCTAACAATCTAGATTTCCTATCAGTATGTCCTTGGAGTGTGGGAGGAAAACCAAGCAAACACAAGGAGAACACATAAAATCCTTTCAGATTTTGTCCTTGGTGGGGTTTGAACCCAGGACCCCAGGTCGCAGTGCTAACTACTGAGCCACCGTGCTGCATCTTTCCAGGAGGTGAAGCATCTGGCAAAATTTAGTCTTGTAACATGGATGTAAGGCTGGGTTCACATTGCGTTATGGCAGTCCATTTAACAGATTGCATTACAACGCGGCATTAACGCGATGTAACACATCCGTTAGCACAACCATTGACTACTATAAAGTGGTGCATCGCTAACGCGTGTCATAATCGGCATGCGTTAGCAATGTGCCGTCATGCTGTGACGGACCCTCTGACGCGGTCTGCAGCATTCGAGGGTCCATCACTGCTAGCTCAGATGGAGCATCTGTGCTAGCGCGATCGCATAACATGATCACAAAAAGGCAGCTGCGTTAGCGCAGTCCATTTAACGCATGCGTTGAACGGACTGCCCTAACGCAATGTGAACCTAGCCTTACAGAGTGGAATGAAGTAGTCAGCACTATTTGTAATCTCAACAATACAGCCAACAATCATGTTACAGATAGCTCAGCAAGAAGGTGCTCATGGTTCAGGTGCTTCCATGAGATCGAAGTACATGTTGTGTTGGTCGCACGGTAACACTCAAGCTTGTTTCCTCCTTCCTCTCCCATCGCCACCGGACAACAGAGAGGGGATCATTATCCTCATCATCCTCTAACTGTTGCGCACCCATCATCTCTACCTCTTCGTCCTGCATCTCTATTTGTTCCTAGGCTCCTGCATCTTTACCAACAGTTTCTCTGGTAACATGAGCCCCCCTTGATCGCTGTAATTCACCATCCCTTGGCACCCACCTGTGTGATGACAGTCCAGAACTTTGAAATATTGTTATCACTTCCACATCCTTCTCTGCTTCCTCCTTTTCCACTGGGACCTCCACCTCCTTTTGCAGACTATTTAAAGTGTGCTCCAGCACGTAGATGACCGGAATAGTGATGATGCTGATGGTAACGTCAGCGCTAACCATCTTAGTAGCTATTTAAAAACTGTGCAGAAGGGTGCAGAGGTCCTTTATTTGTGCCCACTTGGCAAGCCTGCTTTGCTACACACACTTTACCAGGGGTGGTCCCTGCTGCCACAATAGATGCAACATGCGCAAAGTGGAATTTCACCGTGTCGGCACAGCGGATATCAACCTGTTAAATAGTAGCCCGAAAGACCTTTATAGTGATGCAGGTTGATGACACACGGGTTGTGGATGCCAGAAATGAGCAAACAGCGACTGTGCTTTCTGCAGCAGCGCATCCATGCTGGGACAGTGGTGTAGATGTAGCTGTGCCACAAGGTTGAGGACGTGGGCCATGCAAGGCATGTGTGTGAGGTTGCCTCGGCATTGGTTCTTCCCAGGTTTGAACCTTTATAGCACACTGACTTCCCTGGCTCCAGGTTCAGGGAGAGTCAGTTCACCGCCAATTGCAGCAATGGCCTGCTGATCGTGTGTAAGCAGGTTGCAGGATGTAGTGACAGGCAGGAGGCAGAGCAAGGATTAACAAAATATAACAAATTTAATAGAACAAGTAATTCAGTCCTCGCAGGGAGGTAAATGGTTAAAGACAGAATGATAGGAGTAAAAATGTGAAACAATAGCACTCCAATGAAAAAAACTTATCTGTCTTATATGATCCTCTGCAGCAGGTGATCTTGCAGGTGTCGACATCAAAAGAAGAATGGTGACCAATCTACCTGTATTTTTTTCTTTTTTAAAAAAAGGATAGGGGGGTGACAGCGAGTAGTGTGGGGTTACCGTGAAGTTAGCAATGATCGTATGGCAGTATATACACATATTCCATGCGTTGTAATCCAGAGGTGTATATGCCGTACGCTCACTGTTAGTTTTCAGATAACTAATTATTGGGAACAGCCTGCTGTCTCCTCGGTTGATAATCGCTCAATCGTGTAATTGCCTGAGAGCTCCACAATTTATAGCAGGTGGTTCAACGTGACTCCTGGCCTGTGATCTCTGTGATAATTGTATGAAGCCCTTGACAAATTAGTTGGCCAATCTAATCTGTTGGCTACAGAAATGCAGCTTTTCTGCCTGGTGGATACAGACAGGTTCTGATCTCCGTTGCAATCTCCAAGTACCAGTTGCCCAGTCACCATTACTTCTCAAAGAAAGATGTGACTGCACTAAAACAGCATATCATAGAAAACATCACCCATTCCTGTTATGATTTGGTAGCTGAGGAGAGCAGGCAAAAATGGCAATACACCAGAGAGGTTGGAATCTACTGGATTGCAGTACCCTGACTAACCACCACAACTAAAGGCAGCCGTGGAGCGTTCCTACGTTGGTCCTAGACGCCTCGTCACAGCCTGAGAGGTTAACTACACCTAAAGATAGAAAGAGGGAAGCTATCTGCCCCGAAGCAGATCCCCAAAGAACATAGGAAGCCCCCAAACATGTAATGGCGGTTAGACAAGAGGAAATACAGACACAGACAGAAAATAGTATGAGCAAACGTTGGGGCCCAATCTTCCTAGACAGAAAAGGATAGGAAGGACACTTACTGCAATCCAAAAAAACCTAAAAAATACCAACTCTACTAATTGCAAAAACACCTGAGATCACACGACCTCTACCACCTAAATTAGTTCTCTGGTGTAACAAAACTAAGCCACAGCCACTGAAAAAACTGGAAAAGGCAAATGAACAAATAACAGTGGCTCCAGAAGAACTGAGAGGAGCCCAAGCCTAACCTGGCTAACCTCACAGAAATGCAGAGAAATATGCAAATGGTAAGCACAAAAACAGAAAATATCTTATCTGAGAGCAGGAGAAGAGGCAAGACTCAGCAAGCTTCCAAGTGAACCAGGAACCACAGTTGAGACAAGAACAATTGATCACCGGCAACCATGATGGGAGGGAACCTCCCTTATATAAGACCAGTCTGTAACTCCTGATTGCCAATCTTCATTGAATGGTTCAGTACTGTTTGTAACCACCAGAGGGAGCTTCTGCTCAGAATTCATTTCTAACACATTCACAACACATTCCTTTAAAAAATCTATGTCTGACAGAGTACGTTTCAACACTGACACCTGGACGAGCAGCACGGGCCAGGAGCGTTACATCTCGTTGACTGGGCACTTGGTGACTCTGTTGGCTGTGGGGGCAGATGTGAAATGGGCTGCTCTGAAAGTCTTGAAATCCCCAAGGCTTGCAGGGCTCTTGAGGTGGAGAGCTAAACCATAACACAGCAGAGGATGGAGATATACTGTAAACTACTAGCCAACAGGAGTTGGAGAGTTAAACTACAAAACACCTAGGGTTGGAGAACTAAACCACTACACACCAGGGGATAGACAACTAAACCATTTCACTAGCATACATGAAAAACGAATCCTGCGTGTAATTAAAAGTCCAGTGTTTATTGAAACTTCAAAAGTTAAAACACATGTTGACAGTCGGCTCTGGTCGTTGTGAAACAAGAGACACTTTTCAGATCCAAAGGGTCTTTATCATGGTTGAGGCTCTTTGGAGTGGAAATGCAAAACACACTGGATTCCTTTTTCGTGCTTGCTTCAGCTGGACCCCGTGCACGTGTAAGGAAGAAGACCGGGCTACGGGTGCCTGTGCCAAGTCGAGTCAGGAACTGTTGAGGCTGTTGCCTGGGGAAGAAATTAGAAGCTGGACCAACCTCTTGTCCTGGGGAGGCGGGGTAAAATAAAAGGAAAAGCGTGCTCAGCGGGGGGCATTTTGGCACCAACCAGCAGCAGCGTGCAGCAAGGTGTGCAAGCGCGCTTCTCTCCCCGAGTGTCGGCGCCGCGACAGGCCGCATTGTTTGGTCCCCGCCATTTGCAGTGGGACCGCTGTGCAGAGAGGTGTTGTGCGCTCTGCAATTGCCGGAGATAGAAGTGTCATGCGCCCATTGACTGTGAGTTCCACGCACGTGCCAAGGAGGGAGAGCCGGATACTGAACAGACTGTTGCGGCTTTCCCTGCCACTTGCTTCACCCCCGTTTCCTTTGACTCTGTGGCTTTGTTTGCTTTGGCTGCATTTGTTTCTGGAATAGGGGCACAGCGGAAGGTACCGGAGACTGACCGCTGCCACCAGAAGACAGACCACCGTTTAAAGGACCCCATCTGAGAACCTTTCCCCCGGACTCTGCCGGTGCTACAACCCCATCAGGCTCTTCCATCCCCTTTCCCTCAGAGTAGTTGTCATATACCATCCCCCAGGCTTACCCACCCACTTTCTTGACAACTTTTCTGCTTGGCTGATGCACTTCATGTCCTCAGAATTGACAACCCTTATTCTGGGAGACTACAACATCCCCATAAACAGCCCCACCTCCCTATCTGCATCCCTTCTATCTTTAACCACTTCTCTTGACCTCACACCTTTCAACCTCTGAGACACACAAACATGGTAACACCCTTGATCTGGACTTCTTCTGACTCTGTTCTATCTCCTACATCTTCCCCTTTCTACCCCACGAAATTGGAACTAACCACAACTTACAGTTTTATGCTCTCCCTAAAAATATATCTGTTTAGAGTGGCCTATTACGTTTCCTAATCAAAGTCCTTTTTATATATATCCCATTCTTTACTTCTCTGAACATAATTCACCATCAAACTTTGCCCCTAAAAGCAGTATAAATATTGGCTGGTGACTACCTCATATAGCCTTTATATATGCCACATTTCTTGAAGATGGCTGAATCATCAATATAGTAAGCAATAACAAAAGCTTGATTCCAGCTCACCCAGTTGCTCCATGCTCATCCACCTGGGGCTCAGACACCGGCCTTGCCCTGGCCTCCCATCAAGGCCAATAGAAAAAATTGGAGTCCAGCTCAACAGGACTGGATTTTTCTTTTCTTTTTCTTTTTCAAAAGAAAATATAGTGCGTACAAAAGAACATTTTCATGGTCGACATGACCCAGTTGACACATTACACTGCACTAAGCAGCACCGTGGGGGGCCCCCAGCCAGTGGGCAACTGCTATGGGGGCACCCAAGGTGCCAGCAAAGCAGCAGCAGGTGACAGGTAGCAGAAGCTGGCTGCTGCGGCTAAAGCCTGTCCCCGCTGCTAAAGAGAGACGAATATTCACTCTTCCCAATGCCCCCATGGGCATGGAGAGGTGTGAATATTTCACTTTAATAGCGGGCCGTGTTTGCCGCTGTCTGCACAGTGAACATCGGTGTCATCAGAATATAAGAGCGCTGTGTTACTCACAAATAGTGCGCCACAGTCTACAGCAGGCAGCGTGTCAGCTGTGTTATCAGTGACGCCCGCACTGCTCTCTGACTAACTGTAAGGAGAGGGACCAGACCAGGGTACCTCTTTTGCAATGGGTCTGGAACTGTCGGCGCTGTCACCCTTGTTGTAAGGGGGAAAGCTTAGAAACTCGGATCAACCTTTGCACTCAGCAGCAGGGGACGTGACTAAGCTTAAAAAGCCGCAGCGCGCGGGAAACAAGGGAAATTTGGTGGGAGCATGCAGCGCGCAGCAGCAGAGCTTTGGTGCTCCGTTCTCAGAGCACCGTAACAGAGCAGGCCCAAGCCAGAGGGACCTGACGTTCGTGCAGAGACTTTGACCAGATGCGGGGGATGTTCCCATTAGCTACCGTGACGGAGTGTGTCCAAAGCTTTGGACAGATAAGTGACGCGCTAGTGCCGGGACGGAGAGATCGTGTGTCCCGCTGTGAATTGTTCCCTGACTAACCCGCATATAGCTGCCGAGCTACGTTAGGCTCCGGCAGTGTCAAAGACTGCATACCCCTCTGCACAGCAACTCGAGGACCCAGATCTCATTACTGTATGACCAGGACTCCCCGTCACCGCCAGGAACTGGATCCCCAATGTCTACAGGACCACACCGGACTCCTCACATGCTGATTTCCTTGGTGCCACCATTTGAAATCAGAACTCTGCAGTCAGGACATCGTCGGACTGATAAGTTCACCTTTCATAAACGTTCTCTAAACCCGCTATCATTGTTTATCCCACTCTGCACTTCTTTTGCATTTGTATTAGCTGATCTAACCCTATTCACACCATTCTCTCCCTGCGTTGAGTATTCTCTTTTTAAAGTAAATCCTTCATTAACCCTTGCTCAGCCTCCAGTCTGTTACTGTATCCCGTAACCTGCTCATATTATTGTGGGAGGAGCAGCGAGTAGGACGTCCTCCCAGCGTGACAGTGAAAGCAGGTTGCGGGATGCAGTGACAGGCAGGAGGCAGAGCAAGGGTTAACAAATTGTAACAATTTAATAGAACAAATTTTGCACTCCTCACAGGGAGGTAAACGGTTAAAGAGTAAATGATAGAGGTACTAAAAGTGAAACAAGAGCAGTCTAATGCAAGAACTTATCGTGTTCAGTATGATCCTCTGCAGCAGATGATCCTGTAGGGGCTGTAGATCCAGAAGAGTCCAGTAGAATGTCCTAAGATGGGGTCCTTCAAACCGTAGTCCATCTTCTGGTGGCAGCGGTTGGTCTCTGGTACCTTCCGCTGAGCCCCTAGTCCATAAACAGGTGCGGCCGGAGCACTCCCAGAGTCAAACGGAAATGGGCCTGAGGAAATTGGCAAGGAAGGCTGCAAGAGTCTGTCCAGGACCCGGCTCTCCCTCCTTGGCAAATGCACGGTACTCACAGTCAGGGAGCGCATGGCACCTCTCAGCACAGCGGTCCCATTGCTAACGTTGGGGACCAACTAATGTGGACTATCACAGCGCCGGCTCTCGGGGGATTGAGCGCGCTGCTCACCTAGCTGCGCGCTACTGCTGGTTGGCGCCAAAGTCCCTGCTTCTGAGCGCGCTTTTTCTTTTATGTTACCCCACCTCACCGCTTCATGAGGTTGGTCCGGCTTCTTTTTTCTTCCCCCAGGCAACATGAGAGGCAGCCTCAACAGTTCCGGACCTGGCACAGTACAGGTACCCGCAGCCCGGTCTTCCTCCTTACACTCTCTCCTTTAGCTCGCCATTCCACGGGCGAGAGTTCTTGCAGTAGACGTTATCACTCCTCCATGTCTTGAATGATCCACTGCTAAAGAAATTGGTCCTGTTCATAATGATTGGGGGGTATTCCAGCTGTCATCCATTTGGAGCGGGGTAAGTCAGTTTGGGTAGTTGGGTCAGGTTGGGCAGTTGTGGACGGGGACGCATCCGGGTTCAATGGAGCAGCCATCTCAGGAGCTTCAGGGTCTCGTACTTCCCCTGGGCTGGTGGAAAGTGGGTCGTCTGGATCAGAGGGTGAGGCAGATTCTTCTTCATCATCAGAATCGAAGGTTGCGGGAGTGGATATTTCAGGAACACTTGGCGCTCTTTCTTCCCTTTCAGGGTCTCCTGACAGGCAAGGACGTAGCATGCTTCGGTGGACTACTCGAGTAGGGGCTTCTTCTTTCCCCTCAGGTTGGAATTCATAGACAGGACCATTAGCCCCAATTCAGCGTTCCACCCGACATGAAGTTTGTTCCAATCGATGCTCCAACTTGCCTCGAGGTCTCTTGTCTCGGACCAATACTCGGTCTCCAACCTTGAGAGCTGTCCCTCACAGGAGTGTCATCTCATGGTGCTCAAGTTCCCAAAACTTGGTCTGTACCAGTCAGAATAAAGCCTGCAAGCGATGGCGATGTTCACAGACCCAGGTGGACACCCCCCGTGGGTAGTCCTCTTCTGGGTCCAACTCCAGCTCGGTAATCTCTCATCCTTTTTGACCAAACAGCAGGTTGTAGTGTGTGTATCCAGTTGTACTGTGCACCCAGTTGTTGTACACCCAGACCAGCACAGCTATACTGTATACTTAGGCCAATGGGCTTTTCTGTCTTCCTCCAACGTTCTTAGCATCTGAATCAGCATCCGGTTGAAATGTTTGCAGACTCCATTTCCCTGCGGGTGATAAGGTGTCGTCCTGGACTTCTCAATTCGATACAGTTGGTGGAGCTCCTCCATCATCTCTTGGAAGCAAGGACCTTGGTCAGAATAGATAGATGGCCTGCGCAGCTGACTCAGCCTTCTGATCCCGAGTCGGAGTCAGTACAGCAAACTTAGTGAAGAGATTGGTCATAACGAGACAATGTTCATTGTTATGATTTGGTAGCTGAGGAGAGCAGGCAAAAACGGCAATACACCAGAGAGGTTGGAATCTACTGGATTGCAGTACCCTGACTAACCACCACAACTAAAGGCAGCCGTGGAGCGTTCCTAAGTTGGTCCTAGACGCCTCGTCACAGCCTGAGAGGTTAACTACACCTAAAGATAGAAAGAGGAAAGCTATCTGCCCCGGAGCAGATCCCCAAAGAACATAGGAAGCACCCAAACATGTAATGGCGGTTAGACAAGAGGAAATACAGACACAGACAGAAAATAGAATGAGCAAACGTTGGGGCTCAATCTTCCTAGACAGAAAAGGATGGAAGGACACTTACTGCAATCCAAAAAAACCCCTAAAAAATACCAACTCTACTAATTGCAAAAACACCTGAGATCACACGACCTCTACCACCTAAATTAGTTTTCTGGTGTAACAAAACTAAGCTGCAGCCACTGAAAAAACTGGAAAAGGCAAATGAACAAATAACAGTGGCTCCAGAGGAACTGAGAGGAGCCCAAGCCACCGAAGGGGACCTGGATGACCTCCACAGAAGTGCAGGGAACAATGCAAAAAGCAAGCACAAAAATAAAAGCAGAAAATATCTTATCTGATAGCAGAAGATGCAGGCAAGATTCAGCAAGCTTCCAAGTGAACCAGGAACCACAGTTGAGACAAGAACAATTAATCACCGGCAACCATTATGGGAGGGAACCTCCCTTATATAAGACCAGTCTGTAACTCCTGATTGCCAATCCTCATTGAATGGTTCAGCACTGTCTGCAACCACCAGAGGGAGCTTCTGCTCAGAATTCATTTCTAACACATTCACAACAGTACCCCCCCCTTGAGGATGGGTCACCGAACCCTCATTTGGGCAACCAGGTCGGTCAGGATGAGCTCTGTGATACGCACGGATCAGTCTCCTAGCATGGATGTCCAAAGCAAACACCCAAGAATTGTCCTCCTGACCATAACCTCTGCACTTAACCAAATACTGGAGTTTCCGTCTAGAAAAACGAGAATCCAATATTTTCTCAACCACATACTCCAGATTGCCTCAACCAAAACAGGGTCAGGAGGCGCAGCCATAGGAACCACTGGCTCGACAAACCTCTTCAATAAGGACTTGTGGAACACGTTATGGATCTTAAATGTCCCTGGAAGAAGTAAACGAAAGGAAACAGGATTAAGAATCTCCATGATCTTATAAGGTCCAATGAACCTAGGCTTAAACTTAGGAGATGCAACTCTCATAGGGATATTTCTTGAGGACAACCAGACCAAGTCCCCACTTCAAACCGAGGACCATCAGTCCAATGCCGGTTGGCAAACCGCTGGGCCCTCTCCTGAGAGAGGGACAAGCTCTCCACTACCTGGTCCTAAATCTGCTGCATACACTCCACAACAGAGTCAACACCTGGACAGACAGAAGCCTCCGTCTGTCCCGAAGAAAATCGAGGGTGAAACCCAAAATTGCAGAAAAATGGAGACATCAAAGTGGCAGAGCTAGTCCTATTATTAAGAGCAAACTCAGCCAAAAGCAAAAAAGAGACCCAGTCATCTTGATCAGCAGACACAAAGCATCTCAGATAAGTCTCCAATGTCTGGTTTGTTCTCTCAGTTTGTCCATTGGTCTGAGGATGAAAAGCCGAGGAGAAAGAGAATTGAACACCAAGTTTAGAACAAAAAGTCCTCCAAAATCTGGAAACAAACTGGACTCCTCTGTCAGACACAATGTTCTCAGGAATGCCGTGTAACCGAACCACGTGCTGAAGGAACAAAGGCACCATTTCGGAGGAGGAAGGCAACTTAGGTAATGGCACAAGATGTATCATTTTGGAAAACCTATCACAAATCACCCAGATAACGGTCATTCTCTGAGAAACAGGGAGGTTGGAAATGAAATCCATAGAGATATGGGTCCATGGTCTCTTGGGCACAGGCAATGGCATCAACAAACCACTAGAGCGAGAGCAAGGCTTGGAGCGAGAGCAAGTCCCGCAGGACTGCACAAATTCCCTGACGTCACGAGACAAAGTAGGCCACCAAAAGGACCGACTAACCAAGTCTCTGGTACCAAAGATTCCGGGATGACCGGCCAACGCGGAACAAAGAATCTCAGACATCACACTCTTTTTCCACCGGTCTGGGACAAACAATTTCCCAATAGGGCAGCGCTCGGGTTTATCCTCCTGACACCCTTCCAGAGCCAGTCTCTAATTGGGCGAGATGGTGGAAAGAACTACACCCTCTTTCAAAATAACAGCAGGATCAGATAACTCAGGAGAGTCCGCAAGGAAACTCCTCGAGAGGGCATCCGCCTTAACATTCTTAGTGTCAGGAAGAAAGGAAACTACAAAATTAAAACGTGTGAAAAACAAGGCCCACCTGGCCTGTCTAGGATTAAGTAGCTTGGCTGATTCGAGATAAACCAGACTCTTATGGTCTGTGAGGACCACCACCTGATGTTTGGCTCCCTCCAGCCAATGTCTCCACTCTTCAAAAGCCCACTTCATGGCCAATAACTCCCGATTACCCACGTCATAATTACGTTCAGTTGGAGAAAATTTTCGAGAGAAAAAGGCACAAGGGTTACTTTTAGAAGTCTCTGGATCTCTTTGGGACAAAACGGCACCTGCCCCAATTTCAGAGGCATCAACCTGCACCTGAAATGGCAAGAAACATCAGGCTGCTGTAGAACAGGAGCAGAAGTGAATCTTTGCTTAAGTTCCTGAAACGCAGAGACTGCCTCAGGAGGCCAATTCACCACATCAGAACCCTTTTTGGTCAAATCAGTCAATGGTTTAACAATAACAGAGAAATTACCAATAAATTTACGATAAAAATTGGCAAAACCCAAGAATCTCTGAAGAGCCTTTAATGAAGTAGGTTGGACCCAATCACAGATGGCCTGAACCTTGACCGGGTCCATTTCAATAACCGATGTGGACAAAATGAATCCCAGAAATGAGATCCTCTATACGCCAAAAAGACACTTTGATCCCTTCTCATGCAGAGCATTCTCTCTCAAAATCTGGAACACAGTCCGAACATGTTTCACATGAGAGTCCCAGTCAATGGAAAAAATCAAGATATCATCCAAATAAACAATCAGAAATTTATCCACAAAATCCCTGAAAATGTCATTCATGAAGGACTGGAAGACGGAAGGAGCATTAGTGAGCCCAAAGGGCATCACTAGGTACTCAAAATGCCCCTCTGGGGTATTAAACGCCGTCTTCCATTCATCCCCGTGCTTAATGCGAATAAGGTTATACGCCCCCCTGAGGTCAAGCTTGGTAAACCAAGTAGCACTTTTCACCCTGGAAAACAGGTCAGAAATCAAGGGTAACGGGTATTGATATTTCACAGTGATATTGTTCAAGAGACGATAATCAATACACGGCCTTAATGAACCATCCTTTTTGGCCACAAAGAAAAAAGCGGCACCCAAGGGTGAAGAGGATGGTCTGATATGACCCTTCTCCAATGACTCCTTGATATAAGACCGCATAGCGTCATGTTCAGGTACAGACAAGTTAAAAAGGCGACCTTTAGGGAATTTACCACCAGGCACTATTTCAATAGCGCAGTCATAGCTCCTATGGAGGGGCAAGGATGCAGATTTACTTTTGCTAAACACATCAGAAAAATCAGTCAAAAAGTCAGGAACATCCTGAGCCTGGGGAGAGGCAGAAAAACAGGAGTGTTGGCATTAACACATTGGCAGCCCCAACTGGTTACAGACACAGATTTCCAATCCAAAACAGGATTATGAGACTGTAACCAAGGGAAACCTAGTACAATAATGTCATGCAGATTATACAGCACCAAAAATTTGCAACTCTCCTGATGATCAGGTTCAACCCTCATTATCACCTGAGTAGAGAACTGGGGTTTATTCTCAGCCAAAGGGGTAGAATCAATCCCCAGTAGGGGAATAGACTTCCGTAAGAGTATCAAGGAAAACCCACAACGTTTAGCAAAATCAAAATCCATCAGGTTAATAGCTGCTCCCGAATCAACAAAATCCTGAGAAGAAAATGTGGACAGGGAGAAAATCAGGGTAACAGTCAACAGAAATTTAGTCTGAACACTGCCCAAGACAACTGAGCGTGCAAAATGTCTTCCCTGCTTAGGGCAGACTGAAATAGCATGAGAGGCGTCACCACAGTAGAAACATAACCCATTGCGTTTTCGAAACTCATGACTCTGTGCCCCAGAAGCCACTCTATCACACTGCATGGGTTCAGAAGCTGGTTCACAAGGCAACACTATTCCACGCATACCTCTACGCTCACGCAAACGTCTGTCAATTTGAATTGCTAATTGCATAGAATCATTGAGATCAGAGGGAACAGGGAAACCCACCATAACATCTTTTACATTCTCTGACAGACCCTTCCGAAAAAGGGCTGCAAAAGCATCATCATTCTATTTGGTCAGGACTGCCCACTTTCGGAATTTCTGACAGTACAACTCAGCGTCCTAAAGCCCCTGATTTAATGCCAACAAGGCTTTTTCAGCTTGATCAGTGACATTAGGTTCATCGTACAATAACCCCAGAGCCAGAAAAAATGCATCAACATTACTCAAAACAGGGTCCCCAGGTGTCAGGGAAAAAGCCCAATCCTGAGGATCGCCGCGCAGGAGAGAGATGATAATTTGAACCTGCTGTGCTGCGTTCCCTGAGGACTTAGGTTTTAAGGCAAAAAACAACTTACAGTTATTATTGAAATTCAGAAATTTAGCTCGATCCCCCAAAAATAAATGTGGCATGGGGATCCTAGGTTCCACAACCGGTAACCCTGCAAGATAGGTAGCAATACTCTGAACTTCAGTGGCAAGCTGATCCACACGGCCAGACATCTGTGCAAACTACATTGAGAGAAAAAAAATCCTCCTCAGCACCCAGAGAAAAAGAGGGAAAAAATGCAACAAACAGAGAAAAAAAAAAAATTTCTGGCAACTTCCCTTTTTCTTTTTCCTTTTACTATTTTTCCCTTTTGTTGAGTACCATATAATTTTCAGTTTGGCCGGTGATACTGTTATGATTTGGTAGCTGAGGAGAGCAGGCAAAAACGGCAATACACCAGAGAGGTTGGAATCTACTGGATTGCAGTACCCTGACTAACCACCACAACTAAAGGCAGCCGTGGAGCGTTCCTAAGTTGGTCCTAGACGCCTCGTCACAGCCTGAGAGGTTAACTACACCTAAAGATAGAAAGAGGAAAGCTATCTGCCCCGGAGCAGATCCCCAAAGAACATAGGAAGCCCCCAAACATGTAATGGCGGTTAGACAAGAGGAAATACAGACACAGACAGAAAATAGAATGAGCAAACGTTGGGGCCCAATCTTCCTAGACAGAAAAGGATAGGAAGGACACTTACTGCAATCCAAAAAAACCCCTAAAAAATACCAACTTTACTAATTGCCAAAACACCTGAGATCACACGACCTCTACCACCTAAATTAGTTCTCTGGTGTAACAAAACTAAGCTGCAGCCACTGAAAAAACTGGAAAAGGCAAATGAACAAATAACAGTGGCTCCAGAGGAACTGAAAGGAGCCCAAGCCCCCGGGGGGGGGGGGGACCTGGCTGACCTCCACAGAAGTGCAGGGAACAATGCAAAAAGCAAGCACAAAAATAAAAGCAGAAAATATCTTATCTGATAGCAGAAGATGCAGGCAAGACTCGCAAGCTTCCAAGTGAACCAGGAACCACAGTTGAGACAAGAACAATTGATCACCGGCAACCATGATGGGAGGGAACCTCCCTTATATAAGACCAGTCTCTAACTCCTGATTGCCAATCCTCATTGAATGGTTCAGCGCTGTCTGCAACCACCAGAGGGAGCTTCTGCTCAGAATTCATTTCTAACACATTCACAACAGTTCATATCCGAGATGAGTTAAGTAGTCGATCATTAGCTGTTACAGGGGAGCAGAGGTCACAATGGACTGCGCAGGGGCTCTCTGCTCAGAAGTTTTAGCCAATTCACAGCTTCAACATCATTGACAAGCCTCTTCCACTGTAGTATTCAGTCGAGGATGATAGACCAGCTTCTGCAACCACTGGGACATCTTCTCTGGACCAAAGTGAGCTCTTTTTACTTGAGCTTCCATGGCCACCTCGCTGATCACCTTTTCGATGAGTACCACTTGCCAGGTGACTCCCAGTTCCTGTAACAACTGCAACTTTCCATACAGCAAACAATCCTCTAGTTGGAGCCTTTCCCATTGATGGAGAATCTGCTGCATTCCTGGAGACAAGGTGTCTCGTTATCTCTGGCTGGGGAGTTGTTTCAGGGCCACCCATCATCTCAGCTGGGCGAGTTCTCTGTCTTACTGCTGAAGCCGCACCCAATCATCTCGAGGTTGTCCCAGGTGCTTTCTCGTCAAGTCTTCGACCTGTTCCCGCTTCATCGCCAACTTCCTGGCGAGGTTCTGGAACCCAAGGATCTCTTCAGCTTCCAACTCCTTATCTTGGTCGCGACCAGGTCACTCATGAGTCACTCGGACAGAGCATCGGCATGTGTATTCTCAGCTCCTTTTCTGTATGCGATATTGTATCGATATTTTGCCATACGGGCCACCCATATTTGCTCCAAGGCCCCCAATTTTGCATTTTCTAGGTGGGATAAGGGATTGTTGTCAGTGCGCACCAAGACTTCGGATCCCGACAGGTACTTTGCAAACTTCTCGGTCATCATCTACACTAAAGGCAGTAATGAAAAACAGGGGAGAAAAAGTGACCACAAGTCCATATATAATATAAAAATATATATATTTTATTTCATATCAAATACAGAGCAAATGAAAACAGTGATAGCACATACAGTGTACAAGAACAAACAGTGTGTAAAAGGAACACGGGTATATTGCTCCGATAATACCAATATAGATATGTATACAAAGATAATCACATGATAATAAGTATAAATAACCCTCAGACTATATAAACCTGGTCCATTGCATCATGGGAACAGAGATAAGATATTGTAATGAATGGTAACACCGTAACTAACACGTATATCACACATGACACAATATAGCTCAAAGTAGCTTGCGATACACATACCACTCTAATGCAAATAGACCACCCGGGAGGCAAATAACACAGGAGGGAAGGAGCAGGACACCGCGCGTAACCCCGACGCGCGTTTCGGCACGAGCCTTCGTCAGGGGGCGTGGAGTACTAGGTGCGGTGAGTTTAAAAAAGAGGCTGGGCCAATCAGCAATGCGCAATAACTATGACGTTCACAGATAGAAAGGTGTGTCAAAAGACAAGTGAACGGAAGTGACGATCATGCAGAGGGAGTGATCATGTTGTCATGACACCGACCGCATAGAATGCTACATAAGAAAGCGAAAGTACACGGTTGTCCAGGTAACACTGCCGCTTCACTGGTCACATGTAGCAACACAGAGAAAATCAGCTAGTAAGAGCGGTCATATGGAGATCATCCCCTCACTCTAAATACTAGATATAAAAAGCAATTAAAAGTCACAATTGTATAGAACGTCATAGGTTCGTCCATGCTGGATCTATTATGAATAAACAAAAGATGCGTCGGGAACACCGCACAACGCATGCGCTGGAGATAGTGAAGATCACCACAAAGATCAAACATCCGCAAATGACATAAAGATATAAAGTAATTGTCAATGATGTGACGCCCATATATCATCCTATCGTTCCAGCCACATCAGCGTCGCCGTCGAGGATAGCGAAAGCTGACCAGCCTGACGATGCATGAGATATGGGCGTACTATGACAAAAACAAATAAAGCATGAATTATATCAAAATATACTGCCCTATGGATAATAATGAAAAATCTCAAGCACCAATAAAAAATAAGCATATTTTCCATATGTATGGAAAATCCCATAGTTACCTAACCACTGTATAGGTACAAAAGCAGATTGGCAATAAACATAGATGATACAGTATCCATGCAATACATAGTAATAAACATTATAAAAATAATATATATAACATATTAGAAAAATATTCAGACACAATAATATACAGAAATTAGTATAAGCCAGATGTGAAGATCCAGGAGTAATATTCATGACAACAGCGGATAGCAAAAAGTCAACGGAAGCACCAGCCTAATGAGATAGAATAAAAAACGGTAAGTAAAAACAAACATATAAAAAACAACACCAGATTGTCCTGTACAGATGACATATGGACACAGCAGACAGATGTGGGTCATAGAAACGGGACAAAACTAATTTGTTCATTTAAACCCTTCGGGTGCATAGTATTTAATGTCCATATCCAACGGGACTCGAGCTGCGCCAACTTCTGGGATATCCCACCACCCTGTATGGTGGCATCAATGGAATGAATGCCTATCACCCGGAGGAGTGAAGCATCACAGTCGTGGCGCTGCCTAAAGTGCCGTGGAATGGTTTTAAATGCCGCGGGATCATCTGGGTTTACCGCGGCCAATATACCCAGGACATGTTCCCTCACACGAATTTTAAGGGGGCGTGTGGTGAGTCCGATGTATATCAATTTGCAGGGACAACTCGCAAAGTATATAACATTGCGTGTGTTGCACGTGATATGTTTCCGAATAATGAATGTACGTGTATTCTCAGCATTATGGAAACGATCACTTTTATCGATGTTAACACAAGCCACACAGCGACCACAGGGAAAACACCCAGGTTTAGCTGGGCTAGCACTCAGAAAGGTAGGTTTGGGGTTACTCACATATTGGCTGCGGACTAAGTGGTCACGCAGATTTTTGGAGCGTCGAGTTGTAATAGATGGTTGTTCAGTTAAATAATTCCTTAGTACAGGATCTGCCCTAAGTATAAACCAAGATTTCGAAAGCGCTTCCCTTACATGTGAAAATTGGGAATGATAATCAGTAACAAATCTTACCTTATCGTTATTATGTTTAATTTTGGGTTTGTAAATCAAATCATTCCGTGAGGAGTACCTAGCTTGATTATAGGCTTTTTTAATCATACGGCGGCTATACCCCCGCTGTAAAAATCTCATTTTAAGGTCTTCTGCTTGGGTCTCAAAATCAGTCATTGATGAACAAATCCTGCGCAAGCGCAAGAATTGTCCCGTAGGAACAGACTGAATCACATGTCTAGGATGGGAGGAAGACGCGTGCAGCAAGCTATTAGTAGATGTTGGCTTACGAAAAATGTCCGTTTGAATAGTGTTGTTGGAATCACGTTTCAACAACACATCCAAAAATTCGACACGATTGGCATCAAATTGATAGGTAATGCGAATGTTTCGATTATTCAGATTAAGAGATAGCAAAAATTCCTCCAGAAGGTCTGTTGGTCCCTGCCAGATCAGGAAAATATCGTCAATGTACCGCGTCCACAAACTGACGCGGTCCATTGACGAGGCCTGATCTGACAGGGAGAGGTCCCTCTCCCACAGCCCCAGGAACAGATTGGCGTAGGCTGCTTTCTTAATAATGATACCATCGTGGTTGTTCAGCTCTATTACTAAAGGCAGTAACTCTAATTTGAAAGAACTATAGTTGTCTGGGTTTCATTCTGAGTCATAGAGAGATCAGCTCGCATAGGCAATCACTCCTTGCCATCCTGTATCTGGGACAATACAGCCCCTAATCCCTGGAGACTCCCATCGGTGTGAAGGATGAAAGGTTTGGAGAAGTCTGCATAGGTCAGTATGGGTGCTTCATTCAGGGCTATCTTCAGGGCTCGAGAAGCTTCTTCCTGGATGTCTCCCCACTGGATGGTCCGATTCTTTGCACCAGACAGCACTCCTTTCAATAACTCTAGCAGTGGATTAACAATGCGAGTGAAGTTCTTCACAAACCATTGATAATACCCCGTAAGCCTCAGAAAGGCTTCACTGTCTTTGGAATGGGCCAATACTATACTGCTGCTATCTTCTCACTTTTATACGTATCAAAGAATGTCCTAAGTGTCTGCAAAAACAACACCTCAATTAACAATTCAAAAAACATATCCACCATGTATGCAATGGTAGAAAAAAGGCTTACTGCATGATAATGTTGGTAAAAATCTCAATTTTATTAATAATCACGAAAAAAACAAAAAACAAGGGACATGCAAAGCAGCCATGGGATATTAATGTCCACAAAAAATCAGTTCAGCAAATGCATATATTCAAAACGTTGTCATTACAGATTATATTAAATATCCTACAAAATAGTGTATGTAATACTGTCAAAATTTCAAGTGTTACCAGGTCAAGTGCTATATGCAGTATATCAAAAATATTCCTTAAACAGTCATATAGGAATTTACAAAGGTTTCATTAATATAAGCAAGGAAAATGCTCTATTGCATATAATTATGCTCACATTGAAGTATATTGTAAATACACTGAATATTACATGCTGAATAACAACATCAAGGAGTGGATAAGCCTCCTACTACTTATATGTAAATTGTGGAAACCTAATAACCAAATACCCATGTCAAAGGTTCCCCTTTAATCACCATAAATGCTGAAAAGTCCAAAAGTGGATAAATATCCTACTACTTACATAAATAGATGTGGAAACCAATTCCCCACGGCCACCCCATGGCCGTAGGGAATTGGTCTCCACATCTATTTATGTAAGTAGTAGGATATTTATCCACTTTTGGACTTTTTAGCATTCAGCATGTTGCTAAGTTTATGGTGATTAAAGGGGAACCTTTGACATGGGTATTTGGTTACTTGCAATGTATCACTCTGCATTGGGAGTATGCTAGCATAAGTTATGCAGCATTTATGTGAATGAATTACATTTTGTATTTATATATTGAAGTAGTACCTTTAATGTTTGTGATTAATTAGGAATATTCTCTATATTGCATATAGTAACTTACCTAGTGACATTTGTAAACTCAGTAGGTTTCAGGCTCCAGGCAGCGTCCCCCAGCCACAGAGCCCACTAGTTTAACGGCCAACGGGTCAGTGGCCCACCCCATCTTGCACATCCTCGGGCATAATGTCCGGTGTCCCTGCAGGTAAAACTTTGCTCCCTTTGCTCGGGATTTCTCCCTTTCCTGATGGGGCTCAGTTTTAGTACTGCCTCTGAAGAGCTCGGCACCTCCAAGGGTTTTTTTTTCTCAAGATGGACCACTTCTCTCGCATGTCCTGGATTTCTTTCCGGATTTCTCCAACTCAGCCTGGTTCAGCTGTGGGGGGAACCTCTTGCCTCCGGACCTTCCCTGTCAAGGCTGCCATCCCCTGCTCTTGCGTGGATTGACTCGTAAGGGAGCCCGCAGGGCCTGTTTTAGCAGCGCATCCCTAAGGCCTGCCACTAGTTAGTTCCTCAAAAATTACATCAGGGGCCCTATATCCACATCATCCTGCTTAACGATCATGGCGTAGATCTCTTGCAGTGCGTTAATATATTGGGTCCCAGACTCCCCCTCCCTTTGAATGTGCCTAAAAAAGCGCATCCGCAATACAATATCCCTTGGGTCCCCATACATCTCTTCCAAGATCTGTAACACTTTGATGAACGTTTTCCGCTCGTGAGGGGGCCGGAACATAATAGAACATCTGGCTTCCCCATCTAGGAACATCACCGCAATCTCTGCCTGCATAGCCGGGTCATGGGATGCATCCTTAACATGCCTTTAATCCACTCTGACCAGTCCCATAACTGTGAGCTGCTCTCTGTAAACTTTGGGAGATTGGGACCATGGCCCCCAGAGGTAATCTGGCCCTTGTGACCCCCACAGCTGCTGGTCTGCTACCTTTGTGCTTGTGGACTGCATCCTGCCAACTATGCCAAGTGAAAGCAGGTTGTGGGATGCAGTGACAGGCAGGAAGCAGAGCAAGGGTTAGCAAATTGTAACAATTTAATAGAACAAATTTTGCATTCCTCACAAGGAGGTAAACGGTTAAAAAGTAAATGATAGAGGTACTAAAAGTAAAACAAGAGTAGTCCAATGCAAAAACTTTTCGTGTCCTGTATGATCCTCTGCAGCAGATGATCCCGCAGGGGTTGTGGACCCAGAAGAGTCAGGTAGAATGTCCTCAGATGGAGTCCTTCAGACGGTGGTCCGTCTTCTGGCGGCAGCAGTCAGTCTCCGTTACCTTCCGCTGAGCTTCTAGTCCATAATCAGAATCATTCGGAGGTGGAGGAAGGGGGGGAAGGGTGAAGCCCAAAGCTACAATGGGCACATTGTAAACTGCTATGTAATATGCATTCCACTATCTGAGTGTCAATGAGGGAGGGACCGCCGAAATGTATAAGTAACAGCAGTACCTCCAATACGCATGTTACAGGGCCACCTGAGGCCTCTCAGGTCAAAGATCAACATACCTACTGGTACGTTGTAGCTGGCCTTGTAAAGTGCTGGGGAATAGCTAACTAAAAATGATGTAGGGACCTACAAAATGTATAAGTCAGGGCCCTCCTAATTGTAAAAGGCGAAAAAAAAGCACAACAGTAAGTGTGAACAAACACTAAAAGGGATATTTTTTGTTTCTCTTGTTTATTTAGCCTTATATACAAGTGATTATGCAGGAAAAACTGTTTCTTAACCTTTTTGGTGTGTTAAATGCAATTTAGGTTAGGTTTGGTAGTTGTTCTTGTATATCTGTAAAAGTGGCGTAATAAAGCGACAAACTTATTCCCTGAAACCATATGTGAGTCAGAAACGCATACAGGCATATTCTCCAGGCTCTTCCCATTCTTTTTCATCACTTTTCCATCCATTTCAGCCTCTTCCTCAGGCTCCCAGACCCCTTTGTAGGGTTCAGCAGAAAATTACTCGCATTTCCCATTGACTTGCATTGTACCCGCTATTCTGAATGAATACGCTATTTTTTCAAAGTACTTGTTATGAGTATAGCGATTATGAATATTATGGTACTAGCTCATCACTAATATTCCCCGATGCAGCAGCTGACTGTCGGTGATAGAGCAATCTATGTTGATCAAGCTAGGAGTAAGGAGCTCGCTGGCTGCATTGGTGAAACAGCTGATTTTGCGGAGTTCGTGGTCTTGGTGCCTTTCTTCTGCTGTGAGTTGCTTTGTAGCAGAGAAGGCTATTAAGCTAAGTTTGGTATTTTTTCCTTATCTGTCTTGTGTTTGTCACTGACCTCTGTGCTGTTCCATCTGCAGTGATGAGGCTAGCATCCTTGACGGGCAGTGCTCTATCCAGGGCAGTACTAGGTGACAGCAAGGGACGAGGTTCCTGATGGCAGTATGGGGAAGGACCCACTTAGGGCATTAGGGGAGTGCAGGGCCAGGATCAGGATTGAGTAGCAGGTGACCATCCATCACTCCTTATCAGTAGGGTCTTCTGCTTTCCATTTCCATCCTGTTGTATGTGTGTCTTGCCATCCGCCACCAACCGCCTGAGGAGTCGTTACATTTAGTGACATTATGACTGTTATATGAACTGCTGACTTGTAAAGCGCTGCGGAATATGTTTGCACTATGTATTTACATTGGAGATGGTAAAATTGAAGCTCTTAGCTGTGCCATATGTAGAAGGAAATAATCTTTTACGTTACTACTATTGATGAGCGAACACGCTCACCACTACTCGTTACTCGCCCGAGTATCACTGTACTCGGTCTACTCGGCGAGTACCGAGCATTTCCAGGATTACTCGGCGGGAACTTGGGTCTCCACACAGCATTTTTGGCGGAATTTACAGACCCGATCACAATGCAGGGCTTGTCTGCCAGGCAATGAAACGCCATAGCCATCTTTGTTGTGGTTGTGCAGTGATTGGCTGGCCGCACAGCATCATCAGGGGTATAAGAGACTGGACGCCGCCCTGCTCGCTGCATTCAGCTTCAGATTGAAATATTGTAGGGAGAGCTGCTGCCGAGATAGGGTCAGATTTGGTGATTTCTTAGTCAGTGTGGGGTCTACCATCCTAAACTACTCAAATCCAGATGAACCAACAGTCCTTCTAAGGACTAATTCCAGAGTATATAGGTTCCAGTGTTAGGTAGGCAGGGGAGTGTACTTCAGTGCAAGGCCTGCAAGCACTGTATGTGTGTATATACAGTACATACCAAAAGTTTGGACACACCTTCTCATTTAAAGATTTTTCTGTATTTTCATGACTATGAAAATTGTACATTCACACTGAAGGCATAAAAACTATGAATTAACACATGTGGAATTATATACTTAACAAAAAAGTGTAAAACAACTGAAAATATGTCTTATATTCTAGGTTCTTCAAAGTAGCCACCTTTTGCTTTGATGACTGCTTTGCACACTCTTGGCATTCTCTAGATGAGCTTCAAGAGGTAGTCACCGGAAATGGTCTTCCAACAATCTTGAAGGCGTTCCCAGAGATGCTTAGCACTTGTTGGCCCTTTTGCCTTCACTTTGCGGTCCAGCTCACCCCAAACCATCTCGATTGGGTTCCGGTCTGGTGACTGTGGAGGCCAGGTCATCTGGCGTAGCACCCCATCACTCTCCTTCTTGGTCAAATAGCCCTTACACAGCCTGGAGGTATGTTTGGGGTCATTGTCCTGTTGAAAAATAAATGATGGTCCAACTAAACGCAAACCGGATGGAATAGCATGCTGCTGCAAGATGCTGTGGTAGACATGCTGGTTCAGTATGCCTTCAATTTTGAATAAATCCCCAACAGTGTTACCAGCAAAGCGCCACCACACCATCACACCTCCTCCTCCATGCTTCATGGTGGGAACCAGACATGTAGAGTCCATCCGTTCACCGTTGCACAAAGACACGGTGGTTAGAACCAAAGATCTCAAATTTGGACTCATCAGACCAAAGCACAGATTTCCACTGATCTAATGTCCATTCCTTGTGTTCTTTAGCCCAAACAAGTCTCTTCTGCTTGTAGCCTGTCCTTAGCTGTGGTTTCCTAGCAGCTATTTTACCATGAAGGCCTGCTGCACAAAGTCTTCTCTTAACAGTTGTTGTAGAGATGTGTCTGCTGCTAGAATTCTGTGTGGCATTGACCTGGTCTCTAATCTGAGCTGCTGTTAAACCTGTGATTTCTGAGGCTGGTGACTCGGATAAACTTATCCTCAGAAGCAGAGGTGATTCTTGATCTTCCTTTCCTGGGGCGGTCCTAATGTGAGCCAGTTTCTTGAAGGTTTTTGCAACTGCACTTGGGGACACTTAAAGTTTTCACAATTTTTCAGACTGACTGACCTTCATTTCTTAAAGTAATGATGGCCACTCATTTTTCTTTACTTAGCTGCTTTTTTCTTGCCATAACACAAATTCTAACAGTCTATTTAGTAGGACTATCAGCTGTGTATCCATCAGAGTTCTGCACAACACAACTGATGGTCCCAACCCCATTTATAAGGCCAGAAATTCCACTTATTAAACCTGACAGGGAACACCGTGAAGTGAAAACCATTTTCGGTGACTACCTCTTGAAGCTCATAAAGAGAATGCCAGGAGTGTGCAAAGCAGTCATCAAAGCAAAAGGTGGCTACTTTGAAGAACCTAGAATATAAGACATAATTTCAGTTGTTTCACACTTTTTTGTTAAGTATATAATTCCACATGTGTTAATTCATAATTTTGATGCCTTCAGTGTGAATGTACAATTTTCATAGTCATGAAAATACAGAAAAATCTTTAAATGAGAAGGTGTATCCAAACTTTTGGTCTGTACTGTAGATCATTGCATACATCAAGAGGGTGTGGGTGTGACTGGGTGTGACTGTACTTATATACACCAGTATTTAGCAAAAAAAAACAACAGGCCACACATGTTTCGGTGTCGTATCTCTATGCATGCTCATATCTGTGCGTGCTGAAAGTTTGGCCAGTGTACGCCAGTTTTGTTTTTTTGGCCTGGGTGTGACTGTACTTATAAACACCAGTATTAAGCCAAAAAAAACAGGCCACACATGTTTCGTTGTGGTATCTCTGTGTCAACTAACATCTGTGCCTGCTGAAAGATTAACCAGTGTACGCCACTTTTCTTTTTTTGGCCTGGGTGTGACTGTACTTATATACACCAGTAATTAGCCCCCAAAAAAACAGGCCACATATGTTTTGGTGTGGTATCTCTGTGCCATCTCATATCTGTGCGTGCTCAAAGTTTGGCCAGTTTACTTCAGTTTTATTTTTTTGTGTCCTGGGTGTCAGTGTACTGATATACAGCACTAGTTAGACCAAAATTAAAAAAATACAGGCCACACATTTGTTGTACTGGTATCTCCGTGACAGCTCATATCTGTGTGTGCTCAAAGTTTGGGCAGTTTAGGCTGGTTTTCCTTTTTTTGTCCTGGGTGTCACAGTCCTGATATACAGCACTAGGTAGGCCAAAAATAAAAAACAGGGCTCACATTTGTTGTAGTGGTATCTCCGTGACAGCTCATACATGTGTGAGTTCAAAGTTTGGGCAGTTTACGTCAGTTTTATTTTTTTCATCCTGGTGTCACTGTACTGATATATAGCACTAGTTAGCCCAAAAATAAAAAAAATACAGACCACACATTTGTCGTACTGGTATTTCCATGGCAGCTCATATCTGTGTGTGCTTAAAGTTTGGGCAGTTTACACCAGTTTTATTTTTTTATCCTGGGTGTCACTGTACTGATATATAGCACTAGTTAGCCCAAAAATAAAAAAACAGGGCACACATTTGTCGTACTGGTATCTCCTTGTCAGCTCATATCTGTGTGTGCTCAAAGTTTGGGCAGTTTACGTCAGTTTTATTTTTTTTATCCTGGGTGTCACTGTCTTGATATACAGCACAAGTTAGCCCAAATATAATAAAAGCAGGGCACACATTTGTCGTACTGGTATCTCCATGGCAGCTCATATCTGTGTGTGCACAGAGTTTGGGCAATGTAGGCTGGTTTTCTAATTTTTTGTTCTGGGTGTCACAGTCCTGATATACAGCACTAGTTAGCCCAAAAATAAAAAAAATACAGGCCACACATTTGTTGTAGTGGTATCTGCGTGGCAGCTCATATCTGTGTGTGCTGAAAGTTTGGACAGTGTAGGCCGTTTTTCCTTTTTTTGTCCTAGGTGTCACAGTTTTGATATACAGCACTAGTTAGCCCAAAAATAAAAAAAAACCAGGGCACACATTTGTTGTAGTGGTATCTCCGTGCCAGCTCATATCTGTGCGTGCTGAATGTTTGGCCAGTGTACGCCAGTTTTATTTTTTTGGCCTGGGTGTGACTGTACTTATATACATCAGTATTTAGCCAAAAAAAAACAGGCCATACATGTTTCGGTGTGGTATCTTTGTGCCAGCTCATATCTGTGCGTGCTGAAAGTTTGGCCAGTGTACGCCACTTTTCTTTTTTTGGCCTGGGTGTGACTGTACTTATATACACCAGTATTTAGCCCCCCCCAAAAAAAACAGGCCACACTTGTTTCGGTGTGGTATCTCCATGCCAGTTCATATCTGTGCATGCTGAAAGTTTGACCAGTTTACACCACATTTCTTTTTTTGGCCTGGGTGTGACTGTACTTATATACAGCACTATGTTGCATTATTTTAAAAAAGAGGCCACATTTACAGTGGGGTCTATCTGCGACACGCCTCATACATCCATGTGCCAAAAAGTGAGGCATTTTAAGCCTAACTTCCTTTTTTTGGGCAGTCTGTCACTCTTGTTACATCCAGCAGTCTTTTTTATCCAAAAAAATAAAAAAATGTATACAGTCTGTTTTCTCAGGCTGAGGCCTGGAGTATCTGTGGTGGAAAAATCTTTTCTTCGCAGGCATACGTTGCATAGTTCTGTCTGCTAGCCTTGTTCTACTCATTTTTTATTGCTTTCAAAAAGTAACAAAAAACATAACCAAAAAAATTAATACAGTCTGTTATCTCTGGCTAACGCCTGGTGTATGTGTGGTGGAAAAATCTTCGCTTTGCAGGCATACTGATCACATATAATTTTTCTCCAAATAAATCCATTTGTATTGAGCTGTTCAAATATTTCAGTAGTCCATTTAAAATGGGCAAGGCAATGGGCAAGGGACGGGGAAGTGGACGTGATGCTGATGGTGCATGCAGAGGACGAGGCCGTGGCCAAGTTGAAAGTGATCCACTGCAAAGACCCACATCTTCATGCTCGACCTTCCTGTCCCAGTTTCTAGGGGACCGCAGCATACCACTATTGAAGCCAGAGCAGTATGAAACAGTTGTTGGTTGGATAGCGGATAATGCTTCCAGTCACTTAACCACCACCAACATCATGTCTTCCACACTGTCAAGTCTGAGTAGCCGTGAGTGTGGACCGGATATTACTCACCCTGATCCTCCTAACTCCCACCATGCCGAGTGACCTGAGACAACTGATCCCACACTCAGACACTCCGAAGAACTGTTCAGTTTTACATTTTGAGATTAGTGCCTCTCTCCTACTCCACTTGAAGCGGGGCAAGATGATATTCCATGTAGCGATGCACAAATCTTTGAGCAGCCACATTCACAAGAGGTGGACGATGATGAGACACAATTGCCGGAAAGTCAGGAGGAGGAGCAGGGTGCAGATGTGGATGGCGTCGTGGATGACATAGTGGCTGACCCAACCTGGCAGGAGGACATGCAGAGCAAGGACAGCAGCACACATGTGGAAGGATGCATATCACCCCAACAGGCAGGAAGAAGCAGTGTAACACGAACAGGATGGAAGATGCCATAACAACTGTTAGATCTTCCCGAGTCTGGTTATTTTTTAAAGACTCTGCCAAGAACCCCAAACAGGCCATTTGCAGCACTTTCCATGCCCGCATCAGCAGAGGTAGCAAAACAACCAGCCTGACCACCACCAGCATGATTAGGCACATGGCAGCAAAGCACCCGACTTTGTGTCCCGAACCCCAGGCTTCAGGAACACTGTCTGCAGGTGACAACACTGCTTCTACCACTGTTTTGCACACAAGCCAATCCACAGTTCACCGTGCCAGGGAAGATGCCTCGGGCCCTGCACCTGTTGTTTCCCATTGGCAACCAGCACCATCATCAAGCCCGTCCATGTTCTTGTCCCAGCCCAGCCTTCAGTTGTCTATACCCCAGTCATTGGAACGCATGTGGAAATACCCAGCCAATTCCCCACAGGCCACAGTACTTAATTTGCACATTTCTTGTCTGCTTGCACTCTAAATGTTGTCTTTTAGGTTCATTTAGACAGAAGCTTTCCACAACCTTATGGCGGCTGTCCCAAGGTACTCGGTCCCCAGTCGCCACTATTTTTCCCATTGTGCTGTGCTGGCATTACATCAGCATGTGTCCCACAACATTATCCGTGCCCTCAACAAAGCTGTTACTGGGAAAGTCCAACTAACCACGGACACGTGGACAAGTGCCTGTGGGCAGGGATGGTACATCTCACTGACGGCACACTGGGTTAACATAGTGGAAGCCGGGACCAAGTCGGAACTTGGGATGGAATACATCCTCCCACACCGAGGATTGCGGGTCTTACGTCAATCAGGGTTGCCTCCACAGTCTACATCTCCTGTATCTCCTCCTTGTCTTCAGCCTCCATCTCTGAAATGAACACATCAGTCAGAAGCTGGAAGCACTGCAGCACTGCCTCAGCCAATCGGCAACAGGCTGTGCTGAAGCTAATCTGCATAATTGACAAACCGGACAATGCAGAAGAGTTGTGTCTAGAGCTTAAAGAGCAGTCAGATATTTGGATGACACTGCTGAACCTACAGCCAGGCATGGTCATGTGTGACAATTGCCGGAACCTGGTGGTGGCTCTGAGGCCAGGTGAGCTCACACGTACCTTGCCTGGCCCATGTGCTTAACCTCGTGGTTCAACATTTCCTCAAAAGCTACCTGGAGCTGCCGGATCTGTTAGTGAAAGTACGCCATCTGTCTTCGCATTTTTGAAAGTCAGCTACAGCTTCAGCCGCCCTTGCCGTGCTTCAGCAACGTTTGCAGCTTCTGGCTCACCGACTGGTGTGTGATGTGTCCACGTGTTGGAACTCTACACTGCATATGTTGTAAAGGATTTTTGAGCAGAAGAGGGCAGTTGTTGATTACCAGCATCAACAAGGCCGTCGATATTCAGTTCAGTATCCACACATAAGACCTCAGGAGTGGACATGGATGTCAGACATATGTACCCTCATCCAGAACATTGTGGACTGCACCAAGATGGTGAGCGGCGATTATGCCATAATTAGCATCACCATCCCGCTTCTCAGCATTCTGAAAACCTTTCTGCTCACAATTAAAGATAATGCATTACAGGCAGACCACAAGGACTTGAAGCAAGGAATCATACAGGGTGATTACACTCAGCCCAGCCTCATGTCGTTGCAACGTGGATTGGTAGACAATGAGGAGAGGAAGGAAGAACAGGAGCTACTTTCATGCAAAATCGACGGTACTACAAGCACAGCTGGCATACCGTCTGTGCTTGTAGATGGCCTGCTGAAAGGGAGGAGGAGGATGAGGATGAGGAGGAGAAGGACAGCATGGTCAGTCGTCCTGTTGGTGAGGACAAGGAAGTATTGCCTGTTAGTATTCTGGCACGCTTGGCTGACTTTATGTTGCACTACGTTTCACGTGACCCTCGCATTATAAAAATTTTTGGTGACACTCATTACTGGTTGGTGATACTTCTAGACCCATGCTACAAGGAAAACTTTCAATCTCTCCTCCAGAGGCAGAAAGGTTTACAAAAATGTTGCTGTAGCAGAGGGCCCTGGTAGTGGAATTACTGAAAAAATTCCCATGTGAGAATGCTGGCAGCAGACGTCAGAGTTTGTTGTACAGACAAGGAGTCCAAGCGAGAGAGAGAGAAGTACAATCCAGTTCAGGCAGGGGAACAATGGCAAAGTTCTGGGACAGTTTTCTCAGACCCTCCCATCATGCCGCCACAGAGGCAAGGGATGCTGGCATAAGAAGTGCAATGTTTGGGAAGAGGGTAAGGGATTACCTTGCAGATCATACAAGTGTCCTCCGTGATTCTTCTGTGCCTTTTAATTATTGGGTATCCAAGCTGGGCAAGTGGCATGAACTGGCTCTCTACGCCTTGGAGGTCCTGGCCTGCCCCGCTGCTAGCGTTCTGTCAGAGCGGGTTTTTAGTGCCGCTGGTGGAATTATAATAGAAAAATCAGCCGCACTCAATACTGATTGTGGAAATAGTGAAGTTTCATTTATTAAGTCACCAAATTAGATAAACAGCACAGACAACTGTGTGATGTGCGCTCAGAACGGACAAAACTGATGAGGCTGGTGGAATTATAACAGGTAAGCGCATCCGCCTGTCAACCGATAATGCTGACAGTCTGACTCTTATAAAAATGAATAATACGGCACAAAACCAAATTTGTACTACATGCATAACATTTATTATGTAAATAACTTTTATATAACTTTCAATATACTTACTAATGTAATTTTATATATTAATTTATTATATTTTAGTTTTTTAGTTCTTACATCTTGCCTGTCGGTTACACCCAAGCCAGATGTCCTCAACCATAGGAACTCTCATCTATGAATTTTCATCTAATGTATTGGACTCTACATTTAATTGAATTTACCATGGGAATTGTTGATATTGGATATATATATTATTTTTAAATATGTTATTCGTTGTTATATATTTATTCATATATTTATTATAATTATAAATTATTATAAATAAATTTGTTTTTTATTTATTTTTAATATTATTATATATGTATTTCTCACTAATTTTCACAATTATTACTTTTATTTTTAAGATATATTATAGGTAACACTATTAATTATATGAATATTATATTATATGTATATATTTTTTACATTTATTATACATAATTATGCACATGGAATTTGAACTATATATATATTGTCAATTTTATTATTATTTATGAGTTTCATCTTCTTTTTTTATTATTTTTTTGGCATTATTTATTTATATATCCATATTTTCATTTATTTTTTGTTTTTTATTTTTATTTTTTACTTTTCTCATTATTAATTTACCTTCACATCTTTTTACATTCATATTTTTCACAATTTTCCATATTACATTGTAGTTTGCTCTTATTCCCTAAATTATATTCCACCCAGCAGATGCAGAGTCTCTAAGGCTGTGGTTCCACGGTCCGGAACCACAGTGCTTTGGACGGAGCAGAAATTCCGCACCGCCCAAAGCCTCGCCCCCTTTTGTACTCACGCTCTTTCCGGATGTGTTCCGGACACCTCCGGAACACATTCGGAAAGAACGTAGGGCTGCATAGCCCTGTGTTATTTCCGTTGCGGCGACGCAGCGTCGCCGCAAGGTACTAGGACATGCTGCGGTCTGAAAAGACGCGCCGCATGTCCGGAAACGCAGGTCTTCCGCATGCGTGTTTTTACGCATAGTGGAGACGAGATTTCTTGAAATCCCCTCCACTATGCTGTAACATCTGGACGCTGCGTGTTTGACGCTGCGCCAGCGCACAGCGTCAAACACGCAGCATTTACTGAAGCATTCCGGATCGTGGAAACTCACCCTTATTCATCCCATTGGTGGAGCGAATGCGTGGTTTTCCCTATTGCCTGCTTGCATTCACTGCGGCGTCTGTCTCCATGGAGCAGCTCTGTTTCACTGGCGTCCACGTGGTTTGCGTATGGCTTCCAGCACTCTGAGCTGTCTCCATGGTGATGCCTCGGTGTATGTGACAGCGCGATGAGGGCAACTGCGCATGCATCGTCACACTCACCAGGGATGGTCATTTTCTACACATCTGATTGGTTTAAAGGCATATAAATATGCATGGCTTCCTGTTTAGTTCTATACACACCCCCCGGAAGAAGGCTAATGCCGAAACGTACGTAGGGATCCTAGCAGCACACTTTGTATAGGTAATTTATGCCTCTCTTATACTTTTACATCGCACTATAGCACCTTAGCACTATGGCTAATATTCATTAGTTTTTTTGGTTTTTTGGTCTTTTGGAATTATCACTTTCTATAAATTTATTGTGCATGTGATATTGTTATATTTCCTATTCAGTTGTGGATGTAACTGCACTATAGCACTTTTCTTTGTTATTCCACTTTTTTTACACACTGCTATTTATTGCATATTTTTTGTTCATATTTATATAATTGTTAACAGCACAATTTTTGGCTTTATTTGCACTTTTGCACTTTATATAATTAATTGATACATAGATTTTGACCGTGGTTTTGTACTGATATTTATATCTAAATGAATTTCTTGGATGGTGCTTTCTGTGATTTATTTATTTATTTAGATCGGCTATACCTTTTACTATATGTGCTCCAGTTTTATACAGCTGTTATAAATTTTATCATTTTTGTTTAATAATATATATAAATTTATATATATATTTTTGCAATTATGTCATTATTGCACATTTTTTGTAGGTTTTTATGTATTTTTGTGCTTGACGTTTATTTATATACAAATTTGGTTTTGTGTCGTATTAATCATTTTACTGTGTTTTTCACAGACTCTCCTAACCATTTGTATAATGGATAATAAGGCCAGGGAGGCCACCTGGCAAACTCAGCTAACTGGCATTTTTAATCGTGAACAGGTTAATACTGGTTCTGATGATCAGAGAAACATTCTTGAGCTTCAAAACAAGGCAAAACAGCTGCTACATAAAAGATTGAAAATTTATTGGAATAAGGCCTTCCTTGAGAATTATATTAGACTTAAATTAATTCCTAGAGGATTACACATTAATGTGTTTCCATCCTTCCCAATAGAAGATGCCAATTTTGTGTCTAATTGGGAAGAAGTGTGTTCCCAAAGCTCCTTCAAATTTATGGAACTTCTAAATGAACTTAATATTAAATCCCTGGCATCTTTGGATTTACAAATTGATATGGTCCAAAATAATTTGAAATCTATTTCCTCTATTGAGGAATTGAATCTTTTTTCATCTAAAATGAGTAAATGCTTTGATGAATGGGAAACACAAATACGTGATACACATTCAAATAAATTGGCAAGAGATACTAATGATTTTAATCAGAAGAAAATATATAAATGGAAACGCCCCGATGCAGGTCCACGTGGTGAGAGATCCATTTCCATCTCATCAGTCTCTTCATCTGGTGAAATTTCTGATTCCTCACATTACTCCATGTCTACCCGGTTTGGGAGATCAAAACGAAAATGGGACAGGAAACCGAGTGATAATAAGCGTAAACCTATATCTGGAAATACCAATACTTTAAAGGTAATTAATTTATCTGACCAATTTTTTTCTGATGTAGAAATTTCCTTGCTATCAAGGGGGTTATCTTTCTCACCCTCTGCACGTTTTGACCATTTCACAGCCATAAAAGATCTGAATTTATTTGCTCTTTCCTTGATTTTTAAAAAATGGTTCCATAGTGATGCAAATTTGCAAAATTTCCCTAGCCCTGAAGAAAAAGAAGCTATACACATTCTAGAGGAACTTCATGATGAACATGATTCAGGTTCCAAAATCATTAAAGCAGAAATCTCAAAAATTTCCATCCTTTTCCTTATGTCCCAGTGTTGATATATTTGTTCGACTTGTGTCTGCAGAATTTGAAAAAATTCCTTCACATATATACCTGGATAATTTAACTAGAGATGAATGAATGCGCAGAATACGCAGATATGCTTTGGCCCATCAGGTAATCTTTATTTGGGACATCATCTCTTTATATTTTCCTTACTCAATCTAAACAGTAGACACCAGTCGGCTATATTCCTCTAGGCTGGGTACTACTTCTAAACTTTAGAACTCCTATTAACCCTTAAGAGCAGGTAAAACATTTGTGCCTTATGTCTTCATATTATGCTATATATTTTCTGCTCCTTACATATTTGTGTTGCTATTTTTAGTTTCAGACACTATTGGAGTTTATTCTGTTTCAAGTGCCATATAGGTAGATTTATACTACAACTAACCACGAGGTAATAATCACCTGTTCTCTTTATATTCTTGTGTTTATTTTCCGTTGGGATCAACTTCCCTGTACTTACTTTATTTTTGCATAATACTAAACATTGGAGCCTAATAACATTGGAACTATTATTGATTACTTATTTTTCTTCCTGTCTATACATGTTCCCAGATGAAGTAGTACTGCAATTTTTGTATATTTTGTATATATTGTACCAAATCATCTTATGTTGTTTTTCCATTCTTTATAGTACCCCATGATTAAGATCCAGAAGGATCGAAATGTTGGGTATTTTCTCTGCACTTGTCTACTTGTTGTTTTTGGCACTATCCTCTCACATTGAATTTGGATGAATTATGTAATAAAATCACTATTTTTTCATTTCTACAAGATTGTGTGTGCAGTAAAATATATTTCCTATTTTTCGGAAAGAGACGGCAGTAAATTCTCTTTTACATGCATCTTCTGCACACCCTGGTCATGTCATAAGAGCCATTCCCACTGGACAGTTTTTAAGATTACGTCAGTTATGTTCATCTTTGGAAGATTTTAAAGTTCGTGCTGAAGAAATGAAGGAAAGGTTTCTTGAAAGAGACTATAGTCATAGATGCATCAAGAAATGTTAAAGGAGAATCGTCTATGGTGGAATCTTAGTTCTCTGAAGAATTATGGAGACAGAAATGTCATCCCCAGAGGATTAAGGATCAAAAAAAAATTCCCAGCACGGTTTTATTCTGATTCATTTGTGCAAGAGTGGAATACCATACTCTCGGATTGTTCTTTGAAACTAATCTCATTAATCATAAGAAATGAAGAGTTAGTCTTACAAGATATACAGAGAAAGGTTGATTCCATTAAAACGGAGACACAACAGAAACTCACAAAGGAGCACTTCGATGAATTTTGTAAAAAAGCAATGAAAAGATTATAAAAGCAGAAGAGAAAATCATGGAAACCAAAAAGCGCAAATTGGAACGTGACTTGTATGATTATTCTGCAGAAAAGGTATATGAATGGGGTAGATGGGAAAATGTCAGCAAATCCCCAAAATCAATTCTAAGACGCCCTAAACAATAGTTTTAATATGCACCAGATGCAAATGCAAGTCACATTTAGTTCCTCAGATCCAGAAACTTCTAATGGGCAACATCTGACTCTGATATGGAGGCAACAAAAAGTTCAAAAAACTCTTACTTCAAAAAAACCAATCAGTTTTCCCCATACAAAAGAAAAGCTGCAGAAGGAAAGGACGGAAACATCGATCAAGCCAGAAACACGCAGAGATATCATCTCCGGAACCTTCATTAGGTACTTTTGATGTTGTAAATCTATTCACAGCGTTTTTGACAGAAGACCAATGTGAATTGTTATCTTATGGTTTATCATTTGTCCCCATTTGTTGTAATTTCGATCTATTTTCAACTATTTGTGACATTTTTATTATTATTATAGATTTTTATAGCACCATTTATTCCATGGCGCTTTACATGTGAAGAGGGCAAATATAGACAAGTACAGTAAACATGAGCAATACAAGGCACACACAAGTACAGAAGGAGAGAGGACCCTGCCCGCAAGGGCTCACAGTCTACAGGGATGGGTGAGGATACACTAGGAGAGGGTCGAGCTGGTCGTGCGGTGGTTCAGTAGACTGATGATCACTGCAGATTGCAGGCTTGTCGGAAGAGGTGGGTCTTCAGGTTCTTTTTCAAGGTTTCCATGGTAGGCGTGAGTCTGATGTGTTGGGCTGGAGAGTTCCAGAGTATGGGAGAGGCACGGGAGAAGCTTTGTATGCGGTTGTGGGAAGAAGAGATAAGAGGGGAGTAGAGGAGGAGATCTTGAGAGGATCGAAGGTTGCGTGTGGGTATGTACCGGGAGACCATGTCACAGATGTATGGAGGAGACAGATTGTGGATGGCTTTGTAGGTCATGGTTAGGGTTTTGAACTGGAGCCTCTGGACGATAGGAAGCCAATGAAGGGCTTGGCAGAGAGGAGAGGCTGGGGAATAACGGGGAGACAGGTGTATTAGTCGGGCAGCAGAGTGCAGGATGGATTGGAGTGGTGCCAGAGTGCTAGAGGGAAGGCCAGAGAGTAGGAGGTTGCAGTAGTCGAGGCGGGAGATGATGAGGGCATGCACTAGTGTTTTTGTACTTTCATGGTCAAGGAATGCACGGATCCGGGAAATATTTTTGAGTTTGAGACGGCAGGAGGAGGCAAGGTTTTGGACATGTGGCTTGAAAGAGAGGGCAGAGTCAAGGATCACTCCGAGGCCCCGAGCGTGCGGGACTGGGGAAAGTGAGCAGCCATTGACGTTAATGGACAGGTCTGGTGGGGGGGTAGAGTGAGATGGGGGAAAGATGATGAATTCTGTTTTGTCCATGTTCAGTTTTAGAAAGCAAGCAGAGAAGAAAGCAGAAATAGCAGACAGACATTGTGGGATTTTGGTCAGTAAGGAGGTGAGGTCAGGTCCAGATAGGTAGATCTGCGTGTCGTCGGCATAGAGATGATACTGAAAACCATGGGATTCTATAAGCTATCCCAGGCTGAGGGTGTAGATCAGGGGTGGGGAACCTCAGGCCCCAGGGCCATTTACGGCCCTCGATGACCTTTTATCCGGCCCCGGGCTGTATTTTGATTGCCACCAGCTCATTAATTTCTTCTTGCTCTGTAAGTACACATGTAGTGTTCACTACTGAACACTGAAGGGCATGCAATGAAAGATTACATCCTAAAAACTAGTGCCAGAGTCAGGATGTACTTTGTAGGCGGAGTTTGTACGGCCCCCGAAGGATGGTATAAATATCCAAATGGCCCTTGGCAGAAAAAATATTCCCACCCCTGGTGTAGATGGAGAAGAGTAGGGTCCAAGAACTGAGCCTTGGGGAACACCGACAGACAGGGGGCGAGGTGAGGAGGTGGTGTGGGAGAGGGAGACACTGAATGTTCGGTTTGTTAGATATGATGAGATCCAGGATAGGGCCAACCTGTGATGCCAAGAGATGAGAGAATCTGTAACAGGAGGGAATGGTCCACAGTGTCGAAGGCAGAAGACAGGTCCAGGAGAAGGAGGACAGAGTAGTGACGCTTGCTCTTGGCGGTTAGTAGGTCGTTGGTGACTTTAGTTAGGGCAGTTTCAGTTGAGTGATGCAGTCGGAAGCCTGATTGTAAGTGGTCAAAGAGGGAGCAGGAGGAGAGGTGGGAGGACAGTTCAAGATGGACATGCTGTTCCAGTAGTTTTGAGGCATAAGGGAGAAGAGATATCGGGCGATAGCTAGACACAGAGGATGGGTCAAGGGAGGTCTTTTTGAGAATGGGTGTGATCGAGGCATGTTTGAAGGATGAGGAAAAGACACCATTTTTAAGTGAGAGGTTGAAGAGGTGTGTTAGAGTAGGGGTGAAGACGGTGGTAAGGCTAGGGATGAGGTGGGATGGGAGCGGGTCAAGCATGCAAGTGGTGAGGTGTGATCTTGATAGGAGGGTGGAAAGCTGATCTTCTGTCAAGGTGGAGATTTTGGTTTTTGAGGAAGAGGGTTAAGCAGCTAAGAGGGGCAATGGGGTCTGTGGGCCAAAGCTTTCTTTGATCGTATCGATCTTCTGCTTAAAGAAAGAGGCAAAGTCTTCAGCTGAAATGAGAGGAAAAGGAGGAGGTACTGGGGGACAGAGTAGAGAATTGAAAGTGTTGAAGAGCTGTTTAGGGTTGTGAAACAAGGAGGATATGAGAGATGAGAAGTAAGTTTGCTTTGCAGCAGTGTTCGTGGACTTGAAGCTGGTGAGGGACTGCTTGTATGTGGTTAGGTGCTCGGCAGAGCGGGATTTTTTCCATCTCCGCTCAGCAACCCTGGAAGCTCGTCTCAGTTCTTTGGTGAGGCTGGTCAGCCAGGCTGCCTGTTGATTGTACAAGTTTTGCTATGTGTGAGGGGGGCAGCCGAACCAAGTGCTGCTGTTATTGTAGTGTTATAAAAGTGGCAGCAGAATTTGTGTCATGAAGTGAAGATATGTCTGTAAGAGGGAGGAGGACTCAGAGAGCATTGGTAAATTGAGGTGTTTGAGATTTCTGCGAGGGTGAGTTAGTTTGTGGAGTGAGGGTTGTGCACTAGAAGAGGAGAGAGAAGAGAACGTCAGTAGGTTGTGGTCAGACAGGGGAAGGGGTGAGTTAGTGAGATTAGTAAGGGAACAGAGGAGGGTGAAACATCTTTGTGAGTGGCCGCAGAGGACCATTGAGTGAGGCCAAAGGAGGCAGTGAGCGATAAAAGTTTAGAGGCCGCTGGGGTGGAAGCATCAATGGGGATGTTGAAGTCACCCATGATGATAGTGGGATGTCAACAAAGAGGAAATGGAGCAGCCAGGTGGTGAAGTGATCAAGAAAGGTGGAGATGGCAAGTTCTGGGGGCGGTAGATGACAGCCAGCTGGAGTTGGAGGGGGAGTAGATGCGGACGGAGTGCACCTCAAATGAGGGAATAGTAGTGGAGGGGGTAGTGGAATTGGGGTAAAGGAGCAGGTATCAGATAGGAGCAAACCAACTCCTCCACCACGTTTGTTGCTGGTGCGGGGGTGTGAGATAGGTGGAATCCACTGTATGAGAGTGCAGCTGGTGAGGCTGAGTCAGAGGGTGTGAGCCAGGTTTCGGTGATGCCACGGAAGGAGAGTTTATTGGTGATGAAAAAGTCGTGGATAAATGACAGCTTATTGCAGACAGAGCGTGCGTTCCATAGTGCTCCAGGTAGGGGACCGGAGGAGTGGGGCTGGGTGAATGGGTATGAGGTTATCATGGTTGCGAAGATGTGTAGAGGATCGTGGCAGGGTGATAGAAGTGAGTGTGGGGATGAGTTGAGGAGGGCCAGGATTTGGGGATATGTCACTAGCAATGAGGAGTAATAGACAGAGCATTAGAAGGTGGGAACATGATAAGACATGGTGTGGCCGTGTGTTTCTGGAGAAAAAGGATTGTACATGGAGGAACAGTTCTGAGGAAAAGGTGAGATGGCTGGGGAGGATGGAGGGGGAAATGACTAATTTCTTACTAAGTGGGGGATTGCGGGAATAGGAAGAAAATAAGTAGTATGGGGGTGAAAGTGAAAAGAAAAGGAAACATGGTAGTGGTTATATATTCTGTCAACTTACAGTCAAATTCCAGTCCAATTCTAGTCTAATTCAGAGAATAGTAATTAGAAATCTGTAATTTGAAAGATGAAGTTGAAAGATGGATGGTCAGACACATCTTGGTCAGACTCATGGCTGAGACTAAATGTGCACTTGAGAGGAAGCAGCTGTGAGGGGGTTGTGGGCGTGATTACCCAGACCACATGGTCACAGTTAAGCAAAGCTAATAAAAGAGGGGAAGGGACATGCAACTCAGGTATGCATGAGAGACACAGGGGGAGAGGATATATTTTGCAAAGAGAAAAATGGTAAGTAGTGAAATGCTAGAGATTATATGCACTTCATAGACACTCACAAGCGGTGGAAAGCTTGCAAAGTTAATGCAGTTCACAAAGCATAGTCACAGGAATTTGGCAAAGCTGAGGAAATTTGGTGCATACCATGCAAAGTTAATGCAGTTCACAAAACACAGTTACAGGAATTTGGCAAAGCTGAGGAAATTTGGTGCATACCATGCAAAGTTAATGCAGTTCACAAAACACAGTCATAGGAATTTGGCAAAGCTGAGGAAATTTGGTGCATACCATGCAAACTAATGCAGTTCACAAAACACAGTCATAGGAATTTGGCAAAGCTGAGGAAATTTGGTGCATACCATGCAAAGTTAATGCAGTTCACAAAACACAGTCACAGGAATTTGGCAAAGCTGAGGAAATTGGTGCATACCATGCAAAGTTAATGCAGTTCACAAAACACAGTCACAGGAATTTGGCAAAGCTTAGGAAATTTGGTGCATACCAGCAAAGTTAATGCAGTTCACAAAACACAGTCACAGGATTTGGCAAAGCTGAGGAAATTTGGTGCATACCATGCAAACTTAATGCAGTTCACAAAACACAGTCACAGGAATTGGCAAAGATTTGTCAGGAATATCACTCTGAAATTGCATTTCCAGGATGCTCCCGATGAAAGTAATACTTGCAATGATGTTCCTGAGAATATTTTTAAGGAGTTTGGTTTTTTGGAACAGCTGTCAATAATGTGTTTAGAAGAATTACAAGATAAACATATAGATAGCAATATTCATCCTTCCAAAATCAAAATGCATGTTCCTAATCCTTATTACTACCCAACACAAGCGAGAAGACCAGTCATGGACAAGTTTCAAAATATTATAGAAGGTGAGCTTAGAAATCTATCAGATAGCCTTCATCATAACAGTTTTCCTCACAGCAATTTGAGACCCACCCTTAAATTAGCTTTGCAACAATTAAAAAACAATGTCTCTATAGTCATAAAAAAATTCAGATAATGTGGCTCTATAGTTGTGATGAATAAAACAGATTATGTAGCCTGAGTAGAGAACATGCTATTTGATCAGACTATCTATAAAGCTGTGCATACTAATCCTTTGGCTAAAATTAAAGACTGCATCACAATGTCATTGATGAGGGATTTAATCTAGGTTATTTCAGTACAAAAGAAAGGACTATCTTAAAATTTCTAATCCAGTCACTCCCACACTCTATGCATTGCCGAAATCACACAAAAAAATGCATCCTCCTCCCATGAGACCCATAGTCTCTGGTATTGGGTCTGTGTGGGAGAAGTTGGTGAATGGCTTGATCTTTTGCTTCAACCCCTTGTCCAGAGAGTACCAGTTACATCAAAGATAGCACAGATGTGCTGCTCCCAATGGAGAATTCACATGGAATGGCAATCTTTTTTTGATTACAACTGATGTTGTTTCGCTATACACATCCATCCCCATTAAGTGGCATAACATGCTCTGCAATTTCATCTTTGCAAGTACAGTAATTTCTCCCTTGATTTTAAAATATTCATATTAGAAGTTGCCAGCTTACTAATCTCAAATAATTATTTTTGCTTTAATCAGCAATATTATATGCAAATTGGTGGCGTCTCTATTGGTGCTAAATATTCCCCTTCACTCGCTAATTTAGTGATGAGTTGTGGGAGGAACTGTACATTTACACTGTGGATAATCCATTCAGAAACTGTATCATTGGTACGGCAGATACATAGATGACATCATCATTATATGGAATTCAGATGTATCTGCCGTACAGGAGTTGAATTTTTATTTAAATTGCAACCCTCTAAATCTGAAATTTGTAATTTCACATAAAACTTCATGTATTGATTTTTTAGAGTTAAGTCTGCAGGGCATTGTGGGAAAAACAGTGTTGACACAAACATTCAGAAAGGACACAGCAGGAACACTATACTTCATGCAAATAGCCATCATCCCAAACACACAATAAAAAGTGTACCCATTGGAGAAATGACACGAGCTAAGCGTAATTGCAGTACAGAAAAAGCTTATGAAGATGAAATCCATAATATTAAATCTCGCCTAACATCAAGGGGTTATAGTCAATGGAATCTGCATAGAGCTGAAAAAATTGTAGCCCAGAAACCGCGCTTTAAACCCAGACAGAAAATACAAAGTGATGCCAATAATCGTGTTACCCTAGTTCTCCAATATAGTAGTCAATTTGCTGCCATCAAAAGAATCATACAATATAATTTATCTATATTAAAAGAGGATTCAGACATCAATAACATTATAACACAGGGTTTCAGGATAGTTTCCAGAAGAGCACCATCAATAGGACAGAGTCTTTCACCCAGCTTTCTAAACACATCCCCAATTCAATCCACTAATTGGCTTAGTACTAAAGGATTCCACAAATGTGGTATCAAATCTTGTAAAATGTGTAAGTATACTAAAACAAGTTTTAACTTTAGTGATTCTAGCGATAACAGTAATTATACTATCAAAACTTTTATAAACTGTAACAGCAAAAATGTAGTCTATATAATGTAATGTATTTCTTGTCAATTAAAGTAGTCGGAAGTATGAAACGCATTCTCAAAACAAGGATTAGGGAACACATATATGACACAGAAAATATCAGTGCAAATAAAAATACATCTTAAGTCTCTAATCATTTTATTGAATGTCATGGTGGTAATATAAATTCACTTCTTGTGTATGCAATAAAAAAATACATACACCATTAGAGGTGGTGATACAGAACTCACTTTGAGAAACAGAGAAGCTTGATGGATTTTTAAGCACAACACCAGAGTGCCCTTCGGCTTGAATAAAAGGAAAGGCATAATGCTGTTTTATTAATTGCTGTATTCCCTCTCTTCTCTTGCGATCTCTGTGCTGCCAGCTTAGTTAATCAGCGTAACAAATTAGAAGAGGAAATTTTTAAGGTACAGAAAGATCCTTTTTTTTATTCACTTCATTTGCTATAATATTGAACTTTATTATTTATCTATTCTTAGAAATGTTCCCTGGAATACGTTTTCTCTGTTTATTTGTATGCATCCAGCACCCTCTTCATTAAACATTTGACATGGCTGTATTCACTCATGCGTAATCAGGCACAGTTCTTTTATCTGTAAGGGTATGTTTCCACTATCAGAAACAGTCCGGATTAGCTGCGTGTTTGACATCTCCACTATGCTGTAAAACACCAGGCCTTTTCAGACCACAGCATGTCCTAGTCCCTTGCGGCGACGCTGCGTCGCCGCAAGGGAAATAACACAGGGCTATGCAGCCCTGCGATCATTCCGGATGTGTTCTGAGGTGTCCTGAACACATCCAGAAAGAGCGCGCGTTCAAAAGGGGCGGGGCTTTGGGCGGAGCGAATTTCTGCTCCGTCCAAAGCGCTGTGTTTCTGTACCATGGAAACACAGCCTATCTGTGCTCTGTTCAATGCGTTTTTACTTCTCAGACATAAATTCTGTGGTAGCTAAATTTGACATAATTAATGAACAAATTAAAGGCTTTAGATTAAGGGTACATAAAAAGCTTTCTTGTTTAGAAACAATATTATTATATACATATAGAAATGTTTATTTAAAAGCATTATTTTAACTAATTGTGTGCATTGTTGGATGTCACCTATGTTATTTTGCACTTTTCCTCCTCAGCCATATGCGTTATAATTTTACACACTTAATTTCTATGCCATTCAAATAATTTTTTTCAGATACAAATCTGCATTATTATACAGTGGTTTTCCTCATCCCACTTGAAAGGATCGAGGGTGTGTCTTATGAAATCCCAGCACTCTTCCTCATCAATCATTTGCCATGGCCGTATTTATTCATGTGCTACTCAGGCACTGTATTTTTGGTTGTTTTTTTTTTTCCCAACTAATGGAATAAATCAGAAGTATAAGATTACAAGCATAAGAAAGTTCTTTTGTCCAGAGACAATATCAATTATATATATAATATATAATATATATATATATGAAAATGATTTTGGGAAGTTCATCTTAACCCCTTCACCCCCAAGGTGGTTTGCAGTTAATGAACCGGGCCAAATT
>JARQOD010000003.1:299407403-299548434 GCA_033576555.1 Oophaga sylvatica | reverse complement strand
TCATGATGTATACTTTGTTCTGCATGTGTGATCGTTTTAGTGCTATTTATGATAATAGCTGTAATTATACCATCTACAAAAGTTACAAAATTAATAATATGATATAATTCAGAATTTTTGTGCTTTCAATATAATCTTAAAAATAGCCTTTTTTTCATTGCTCTTTTTGTCATGCTTTCTGTATTTTATCTTGCCTGTTTTCACCTGTCACTTGTTGTGTTAATTAATTATGTTAATTGTTTCACTGGTGTGTTCACCTAAACTTCACTATAAAGGGCCCGTCTCACACAACGATCTCGCTAGCGAGATCGCTGCTGAGTCACTAGTTTTGTGACGCAGCAGCGATCTCCCCAGCGATATCGCTGTGTGTGACATTCAGCAACGATCAGCCCCCTGCTGGGTATCGCTGATCGTCGCAGAAATGTCAGGACATTTTTTTGATCGCTGGTCTCCCGCTGACAGGCACGCATCGCTGCGTGTGACAGGCGGGAGACCAGCGATCCGCTGGTAACCAAGGTACACAGCGGTTTTCCAGGCGCGGGGCTGTGCCTAGAAACCCGCTGTGTACCTTGGATACCAGCGCCCTGATGCAGGGAGCTGGTAACCAAGGTACACAACGGGTTTCCAGGCACCGCCCAGCTCCTGGAAACCCGATGTGTACCGTGGTTACCAGCTCCCTGCATCAGGGCGCTGGTATCCAAGGTACACAGCGGGTAACTAAGCGATGTTACCCGCAGTGTCGCTGTGCTGATCGCTGCCCTGAGCTGCCTGTTTGGCAGCTCAGCAGCGATCATGTAGCGATACACCAGCGATCCTGACAAGTGCATATCGTTGTCGGGATCGCTGGTGTATCGCTATGTGAGACCCAGCCTTAAAAGTGTTGTATCGTATAATGTTTGTTATTATGACTAAGGTTGCTGCAACACCTGAAACGCGTTGATAACGCATTACTTGCTGCTATCTATGCTGATACTTTTATCCTCTATGCTTGAAATTTCAAGTGAATAAGGAATTGCTTTTTTCACTTTATCGTGGAGCTGGATTTTTTCTCCATTTTGCCATGTTTGACGTTTTGACACAACGGTTCCGTGCTCCGATTCCTGGGATGTCATACTGGTGAGCTGGACTTTATTTCATGAAGAAAGCATACTTTCTGGCGCTCAATACTGAAAGGCAAAATATTATTTTTTCCATTCAAAAACCCAAAGTTGTTAATAAGGCTAGATTTATTACTAACTACCATTCTCAGTGGGATCACATGCGGGATGCTCTTTGCAAGCATTGGTCATTTTTGACTAGTGATCCAATTTTAAAGCAACATCTTCCTCTCCAACCCTGCATTACGGCACGTCATGCACCAAATCTGCAAGATAATCTAGTCAGGAGTTTTTATCCTATTAATAACCAGTCTATTTTATTTCCATCAGTATGCCCTAAACCAGTTGTACAATGGGGTTGCTCCCCATGTGGCAACTGTGTAGCGTGTTCAAATGTAGAACATGCTACTACCTTTTGTTCTTCAGACAATAGATCTTTTAAAATTACTCAAAATATTAATTGTAACACAAAGGCTGTTGTTTATCATGCTACTTGCCCTTCTTCTAAAATTTATGTTGGGCTAACTACCAGACACCTAAAAATTCGTGTAAGGGAGCATGTGAGGGACATTATGGCAGCAGAAAAAGAAACAGTGATTGATCATTTAAAAACTATACCTAAGAACTTTAAAATACACCATAATTGTGATCCATCTAGTTTACGTGTTATTGGTATAGAACGCGTGGTTACTGATTTGAGGGGAGGCAACGTCAGTAGCCGCCTAGCACAAAAAGAAGCCAGATGGATCTGGACCCTCCGCACCCTTCACCCTTTTGGACTCAATGAGAATTTGAGCTATTCCAGTTTTCTCTGATCATCAGTACTACATGCATAACATTTATTATGTAAATAACTTTTATATAACTTTCAGTATACTTCTTAATGTAATTTTATATACCATATATACTCGAGTATAAGCCGACCCGAGTATAAGCCGAGGCCCCTAATTTTGCCACGGAAAACTGGGTAAGCTTATTGACTCGAGTATAAGCCGGGTGTATAAGCCGCCGTCCTGCTCTGTGCTCCCCCGTCCTGCTCCGTGCTCCCCCATCCAGCTCTGTGCTCCCCCCTCCTGCTCCGTCCTCCTCTGTGCTCCCCCCTCCTGCTCATTCATCCGTGTCCTCCTCCATGCTCCCACCTTCCTGCTCCGTCCTCCTGTGACCCCCCATCCTGCTCCATGCTCCTGTGCTCTCCATCCTCCCCCGTCCTGCTCCGTGCTCTTCTGTGCTCTTTGTCCTCCCCCCGTCCTGCTCCATGCTCCTTTGTGCTCTCCGTCCTCCCCACGTCCTGCTCCGTGCTCCTGTGCTCTCCATCCTCCCCGCTTCCTGCTCCGTGCTCCTCTGTGCCCTCCATCCTCCCCCTGTCCTGCTCCGTGCTCCTCTGTGCCCTCCATCCTCCCCCCGTCCTGCTCTGTGCTCCTCTGTTCTCTCCATCCTCCCCCTCGTCCTGCACCGTGCTCCTCTGTGCTCTCCGTCCTCCCCCCATCCTGCTCCATGCTCCTTGCCCTCCCCATGCTCCCCTCATCCTCCTCCATCATACTCACCCTCCCCGTGCCATCGCCGAACGTCCTGGCAATCCTCCGTTGTACCCGACTTCCTGCAGCTTTTGTATTGATATTTATATCTAAATGAATTTCTTGGATGGTGCTTTCTGTGATTTATTTATTTAGATCGGCTATACCTTTTACTATATGTGCTCCAGTTTTTATACAGCTGTTATAAATTTTATCATTTTTGTTTAATAAAATATATTAATCTATATATATCTTTTTGCAATTATGTCATTATTGCACATTTTTTTATAGGTTTTTAAAAATTAACTAGGCCTGGATTAGGCAAGACTTCTGTACACCACCGAATGAAAACAGCGAAACATAACCTCAAATACATTGTCTTTTTTGTGGAGGTGTATTCTTGTAGCGCCGGCGTCGGCGTCCCTGACCTCTGCCAGGCAGGGACGCTGTTCCCTTCACCCCTCTGCTCCAGGTCCGGCGTCCTCCTGCCGCTCTGCTGGCGGCGCACGCTCCTTTCCTGCCACTGTGCTTATGGGCGCGCGCGGGCGCTGCCCTCCCTCTTAAAGGGGCCGCGCGCGTCGTCCTAAGGAGTCCCCGGCCAATGGCCGGAGGACTTCACCTTATATAAGGCCCCTCCTCCAAAATGGAGGTGCCCGAGCAATGTTGTTGCACTGTTCACTACTCTGCTTCAGTCCTCAGGGTCTTTGCCAGATACCTGTCTGATTCCTGCCAGGTTGCTGTCATCTGTTACCTGCTTGCCGCTCACCTGGGAGCGCTCATCTGTTAACTGCCTGCTAGCTCACCTGGGAGCGCTCATCTGTTACCTGCCTGCTAGCCTACCTGGAGGCTCTACCGTCACGTACCGTGATCTTCTGCTATTCCTGTGGCTCTCGCCCGCTCACCTGGGAGCGCTCATCTGTTACCTGCCTGCTAGCTCACCTGGGAGCGCTCATCTGTTACCTGCCTGCTAGCCTACCTGGAGGCTCTGCCGTCACGTACCGTGATCTTCTGCTATTCCAGAGACTCTCGCTCGCTCACCTGGGAGCGCTCATCTTCTAACTTCCTGCTAGCCTACCTGGAGGCTCAGCCATCACAGGTCGTATCTACATACAACTCATCCAGTAGGCTGCCCCGGTCACTTACCGTGACCTCCTGCCCACTCATCCAGAGACTGCCCCGGTCACTTACCGTGACCTCCTGCCCACTCATCCAGAGACTGCCCGGTCACTTGCCGTGAACTCCTGCCCACTCTTCCAGAGACTGCCCCGGTCACTTGCCGTGACCTCCTGCCCACTGATCCAGAGACTGCCTCGGTCACTTGCCGCGACTTCCTGCCCGTTCATCCAGAGACTACCCCGGTGATCTGCTGTGACTACCTGCCCGTCCACCCTGGTCGCCACCCGCTCTCTTACAAGGTCCGCCCCTTTGTATAGTAGCTCAGAGGTTCCGCCTCCCAGACCCGTTACAGTTTGCTCGGGCCATGGAACCCGGTGGCGCCCAAGTTCCCTCCATTTCGGACCTGTGTCATGAACTGTCCCGTCAGAAGTCCCAACAGGAGTCCATCTGGGTCACCTGCGGAATGTCAATTCTCGCCTGGACACTCTGACAGCTCCACCAGCAACCACCGCTGGTGCCATGACTCGCAATCCGGCAGCCCCTCTGCTCCCCAATACCATGGGCTCCTGTCACGGACCCCGGCTCTCCGCACCTCCTCGCTTTGGAGGCGACCCTGCTCAGGCTCGGGGCTTCATTAATCAGTGCACTCTGCACTTTGAACTCCTCTCCCACCAGTTTAACTCAGACCGGGCCAAAATTGCCTTCATCATGTCCCATCTCACTGGGGAGGCCCTGGCCTGGCTGAATCCTCTTTGGGAGAGAGGAGATCCTCTGGTGTCCGACCTGTCTGCCTTTCTCGCGGCTTTTCGGAAAGTCTTTGACGAACCCGGACGAAAGATCTCATCCGCATCATCTCTGCTACGCCTCGTCAGGGAATCTCACCGTGGGCCAATATGCCATACGTTTCTTCATGGGACCCTTGACGAGCTGCCTTTCGATTTCGGGGGGTTTTCCGTTTTTGGAAGGTTGTCCGCCGATAGGAATCTCGCACGGTCGGGATATTTCACTCACCCGATCTGGATTGAACCTCGTCCACCGGATTGACCTACGGTCACCGGAGCGGGGCCAAGTTAGCTCCCGTGAGAGAGATTCCGTCTAGCTCTCTACATTCAAAACCCGTTACTATCGCTCGTTTCTCCCAATATGTCATATCCTGAGCCTATGCGGTCGAGGAGATTGTCTAACCCGTGGACTTATGCGGCTCGGGGGAGTTGCTCTACTGGTGGCAGTAACGCTTGCTAGTCGCTAAGGGCTTAAATGAAGCTTGGGCTTCCGTTTTCTGGTGTTGTGGGTCTTTTATTGGGTTGGTGGGGATATCTTTTTTTTTTTACTAGCCTATTTTTTGATTTTAATTTGGTCATTATAGTTTCAGAGTTCATGGTGTAAAACTAACCGTTCCCTACACTATTTGGATTCCGGTTTTTGCACTTGATGGGAGTCTATGAACTCACATACAATAAGAAGACCATAACCCTTTTCTTCATATTATTTCGAGTTGGGTTATCATAATGTTTGTACTTATTCATTCATTCTTGTATGCTTTATATTGTTCTAAATGGATTCGTGTGTTTATTGGTCTGGGGTTTATGTTTCGGAATTATGGGTATTTTAATTGGTTTTTCCTGTTAAGTTATTATTATTGTCCTTCCAATATATGATTGGTTTCATAATTCCTATCATTTTTGATTTTTTTATTTAACTTTAGCAAATATTACTCAGGTATTGAGCACTCAATCTATTTGTCCCACGGTTGTTGAGTTATAGTTGTCCCGTGGCATAAATCTACCCTTATTTAGACTTACTGATTTCCTGTATTGCCTTATGAGGGGAACTATCATGGATTGCGGAATTAGCCCGGCAGGGCAGTTCTGTCACGGAGGCACAGTTGCGGTCTTGGGTGCCCTGTCACTATGTTCTCACCAGAAGGACTGGCAGGGAAAGGTCCCTTCCGCCACCAGATTATTTTCCTTGAGGGGGAATTCACCAAGACTGAGATCGGGTAAGTTCTTGCAACATGCAGCCTTCATGAGGCGGGATTGAATTGGAGTTTAACACACGACCGCACAGTGTTGACTATGATCCTTTAGTCTCTATATAGCTGCCCCTGCCCTTACAGCTTGCTCAGAAAAGCTCGGAACTCTCTTCGCGTGGGCGAGGGACGTGACGAGGAGTTCTTTCTTGGCGTGATTCTAGATATGACGCAACCGTTATACATTCTCCTAATGGCTAGTGATGATTTCTAATGGGGAAACCAAGCTTATTTGGGTCCTGATACTCGATATTATTGGGCCAGTATTAATTTCTAATGGCTTTTTAGCCAAAAATGGCGCCATCGAGTTATTTCCCTGGATGGATTAAGGTCTCTTAACAGTTTTGGCTTGACAAATTTTATACTGTTTACTTATTGGCCTTTTAGCACCATTTTGTACTTACAAAATGATGTGATTGTTACATGAAAATATTGTATTTTTGTACCATTCAGTGGCATACATCATTAATTTGTCCCCACTATCTGTGAATTAGTTCTTGATTGTGGTATATTGACCCCTTGTGGGGATGTTTATTCTAAAGTGGGTACTATATGTGACTACATACTGTGGCAGTAAGGAGCATCGGATTCGTACCTGTCCGAAGAGGTCGGGAAACGCCTGTGTCTAGGTTCGCTCAGAGAGGTCGACCTAGACAAGGAGAAAGCCTCTCCATCTCTGCTGCTGTCAGTCTCAATTCTCTGTGGGGAGAATCGTTATTTTGAACTAGCCCAACTTGACTCTGGAGCAGCCAGGAATCTTATGTCACAGTCCCTGGTAGAAAAATACCGCATTCCCACCAAACCTCTGGTTGTACCATTATCAGTCGCTGCTGTGGACGGGGGTCTTTTACCACACCCATCCAACTCATCACCGAACCCATAACTCTGCAAGTGGGAATGCTGCATTCTGAGAGCATCTCTTTTCATGTTCTGCCTGGACTCTCTCACGCCCTCTTACTAGGGCTACCTTGGCTCCAGAGACATGGACCCGTGCTCGACTGACAGACCGGAGAGGTTCTTCGCTGGGGACAGGATTGTCATAAGATGTGTTTGGTTCCTGTTCATCCTGTCTGTCCTTCTCCTACCCCAACTAATCTACCTGGACTTCCGATTCCCTATTGGTCATTTGCTGATGTCTTTAATAAAAAGAGGCAGAGACATTACCTCCGCACAGACCATACGATTGTCCTATCGACCTGTTACCTGGTACTACGCCTCCTCGTGGGCGTATTTACCCATTATCCGCTGCTGAGACCCGGTCGGTGTCCGAATATATCGAGGAGAATTTGGCCAGGGGATTCATCCGGAAATCTACCTCCCTGGCAGGAGCAGGCTTCTTTTTTGTAAAAAAGAAGGACGGCTCTCTTCGCCCCTGTATAGACTATAGAGGTCTTAACCAGATCACGGTGAAGAATAAGTACCCCCTTCCGCTCATTCCAGAATTATTTGATCGTTTGAGGGGGGCTAGAATCTTCACCAAACTGGATCTCCGTGGGGCGTACAACCTGGTCCGTATCCGTCAAGGGGATAAATGGAAGACTGCATTTAACACCCGGGACGGCCACTATGAATATCTAGTGATGCCCTTTGGTCTCTGTAATGCTCCTGCCGTCTTTCAAGAGTTGGTCAATGACATCTTCCGGGACCTTCTCTACTCCTGCGTAGTGGTGTACCTGGACGACATCTTGATCTTCTCTCCGGATCTCCAGACTCACCGGAGGGACGTTCGTCAGGTTCTGCTCAGGCTCAGGCAGAATCACCTCTTCGCTAAATTTGAAAAATGCCTCTTTGAGCAGACCTCGCTGCCGTTTTTGGGCTATGTTATTTCTCAGACCGGCCTACGAATGGATCCAGAGAAACTGTCGGCCATCGAGAAATGGCCCCGACCGGAGGGATTGAAGGCCATTCAGCGGTTCCTGGGCTTCGCCAACTACTACCGCCTCTTCATACCGCACTTCTCTTCCCGACTGGCCCAATTTCCGCACTTACCCGTAAGGGTACTAACCCCAAAGAGTGGACGCCCGAAGCAGAGGAGGCCTTTCTTTCCTTAAAGCAGGCCTTCTCTTCCGCCCCAGTGCTGCATCGCCTGGACGGCAACAAGCAGTTCTTCATGGAGGTTGACGCTTCCTCCTCTGGAGCCGGAGCGGTACTTACTCAAAAATCATCTTCTGGGAGGATGGTAACGTGTGGCTTCTTCTCCAAACTCTTCTCCTCTTCTGAGCGCAATTATTCCATAGGAGACCGAGAGTTATTGGCCATCAAGCTGGCATTGGAGGAGTGGCGTTACCTACTCGAGGGGGCTCTTCATCCGGTAATTATTTACACTGACCACAAAAACTTGGCTTACCTCCAGCATGCCCAGAGACTTAACCCGCGCCAGGCCCGGTGGTCCTTGTTTTTTGCTCGTTTTGATTTTGTTCTACATTTTCGCCCGGCAGACAAGAACATCAAGACGGACGCCTTGTCCCGATCCTTCCTGGTGTCGGATCTCGAGGAGGAACCTAAACATATCATCGATCCCGCCAGAGTAATGCAGGTGGCTCCCGTGAGTCTAAATCGTCTCCCTCCCGGTAAGACGTTCGTATCAGTACCCGATTGGGAGAGAATCCTACACTGGGGCCATTCGTCTAAATTAGCTGGCCACGCCGGTCAAAAAAAGACCCTCCAGCTTATTACTCGGCATTACTGGTGGCCTACCCTGCACAAGGACGTAATAGACTTTGTTTCTGCCTGTGCCTCATGTGGCCGCAACAAGGTTCCGAGACATCTGCCTGCCGGTCGCCTCTTTCCGCTTCCTGTACCCGCTGCTCCTGGCAGCATATAGCCATGGACTTCATAACGGACCTCCCCGTTTCTGCCGGTTGTACGGTCATTTGGGTGGTCGTTGACCGCTTTTCCAAGATGGCTCACTTTATTCCCCTGCCAGGTCCGTCTGCACAAGCTGGCTAAAGACTTTATCCGCCACATCTTCCGTCTTCATGGCCTGCCCCGCCATATCGTGTCGGATCGAGGGGTACAGTTCACCTCACGTTTCTGGAGAGCCACTTGTAAATTGCTAGACGTCACCTTGGACTTCTCCTCCGCCTACCACCCACAGTCCAATGGTCAAGTGGAGCGGGTCAATCAGATCCTGACCAGTTACCTCGGCACTTGTTAATGTCCACCATTCTGACTGGGTGGATCTCCTGCCATGGGCCGAATTTTCTTACAACAATCACGAGAGCGAATCTTCCTCCAAATCCCCGTTTTTTGTAGTCTTCGGTCAGCATCCTCGGATCCCATTTCCCGTCTCCATCTCGGTGGACAATCCGGCTGCGGAATCTCTTGTTAACAAATTTTCCTCCATATGGGAGAGTACCCGGTCCGCACTCCTTCTGTCATCCGAGCGTATGAAAAGACATGCTGACAAAAAACGTCTGGATCCTCCTCAATTCTGTCCTGGGGATAAGGTCTGGCTCTCGTCCAAGTATGTCCGGCTCAAGATTCCTTCCTATAAGTTAGGGCCTCGATTCATCGGTCCTTTGGAGGTCATCAGTCAGATCAACCCAGTGGCCTATAAATTGAAACTTCCGGCCAACTTGCGGATCCTAACTCCTTCCATGTATCTCTCCTCAAACCGGTGGTACTTAACTCTTTTTCCAAGTCTACAGGTACGCCTCCTGCTTCGGTTTCAGCTGAAAACGAATTTGAGGTAGAGAACATTTTGGCCACCAAAAGGGTAAGAAGGAAGACCTATTTTTTGGTGGATTGGAAGGGGTTTGGTCCTGAGGAGAGAACGTGGGAGCCTCGGGAGAACATCCATGCCCCTCTCATCCTAGCTAAATTTCTTTCTGGCCTAAAAAAGGGGGGGCCTAAAGGGGGAGGTACTGTAGCGCCGGCGTCGGCGTCCCTGCCCTCTGCCAGGCAGGGACGCTGTTCCCCTCACCCCTCTGCTCCAGGTCCGGCGTCCTCCTGCCGCTCTGCTGGCGGCGCACGCTCCTTTCCTGCCACTGTGCTTAGGGCGCGCGCGGGCGTTGCCCTCCCTCTTAAAGGGGCTGCGCGCGTCGTCCTAAGGAGTCCCCGGCCAATGGCCGGAGGACTTCACCTTATATAAGGCCCCTCCTCCAAAATGGAGGTGCCCGAGCAATGTTGTTGCACTGTTCACTACTCTGCTTCAGTCCTCAGGGTCTTTGCCAGATACCTGTCTGATTCCTGCCAGGTTGCTGTCATCTGTTACCTGCCTGCGCTCACCTGGGAGCGCTCATCTGTTACCTGCCTGCTAGCTCACCTGGGAGCGCTCATCTGTTACCTGCCTGCTAGCCTACCTGGAGGCTCTACCATCACGTACCGTGATCTTCTGCTATTCCTGTGGCTCTCGCCCGCTCACCTGGGAGCGCTCATCTGTTACCTGCCTGCTAGCTCACCTGGGAGCGCTCATCTGTTACTGCCTGCTAGCCTACCTGGAGGCTCTGACGTCACGTACCGTGATCTTCTGCTATTCCAGAGACTCTCGCTCGCTCACCTGGGAGCGCTCATCTTCTATCTTCCTGCTAGCCTATCTGGAGGCTCAGCCATCACAGGTCATATCTACACTCATCCAGAGACTGCCCGGTCACTTACCGTGACCTCCTGCCCACTCATCCAGAGACTGCCCCGGTCACTTACCGTGACCTCCTGCCCACTCATCCAGAGACTGCCCCGGTCACTTACCGTGACCTCCTGCCCACTCATCCAGAGACTGCCCCGGTCACTTGCCGTGACCTCCTGCCCACTCATCCAGAGACTGCCTCGGTCACTTGCCGCGACTTCCTGCTCGTTCATCCAGATACTACCCCGGTGATCTGCTGTGACTACCTGCCCGTCCACCCTGGTCGCCACCCGCTCTCTTACAAGGTCCGCCCCTTTTATAGTAGCTCAGAGGTTCCGCCTCCCAGACCCGTTACAATCTCGTGTACCTCTTCACAACCACACGTGGGTATCCACTTCCTGATTTGGTATGTTTGGTGTTGTCTTCTTCTTTATCCTCATCCTCATCATCCACAACCAGTACAACACCAGTGTGAATGTATTCCGGGATGCAAAAGTCACTCAATTTTTGGCAATGGTTTTTTTCATGATGCCTGTTACTAATTTGAAACCAAAACCAATGTTACTCCCACAGGGGGAAATCTCAAAAAAATGAGATATACGTATACTCTTCCTATTTATTCTTATATTTTCCATTTTTCCTATCTGTGGAATATCCTCTTATGACCTAGTGTATACCTCTGAAATATACAGTATAGACCAAAAGTTTGGACACACCTTCTCATTTAAAGATTTTTCTGTATTTTCATGACTATGAAAATTGTACATTCACACTGAAGGCATCAAAACTATGAATTAACATATGTGGAATTATATACTTAACAAAAAAGTGTGAAACAACTGAAAATATGTCTTATATTCTAGGTTTTTCAAAGTAGCCACCTTTTGCTTTGATGATTGCTTTGCACTCTCTTGGCATTCTCTTGATGAGCTTCAAGAGGTAGTCACCGGAAATGGTCTTCCAACAATCTTGAAGGCATTCCCAGAGATGCTTAACACTTGTTGGACTTTTTGCCTTCACTTTGTGGTCCAGCTCACCCCAAACCATCTCGATTGGGTTCAGGTCTGGTGACTGTGGAGGCCAGGTCATCTGGCGTAGCACCCCATCACTCTCCTTCTTGGTCAAATAGCCCTTACACAGCCTGGAGGTGTGTTTGGGGTCATTGTCCTGTTGAATAATAAATGATGGTCCATCTAAACGCAAACCGGATGGAATAGCATGCCGCTGCAAGATGCTGTAGTAGACATGCTGGTTCAGTATGGCTTCAATTTTGAATAAATCCCCAACAAGTCACCAGCAAAGCACCCCCACACCATCACACCTCCTCCTCCATGCTTCATGGTGAGAACCAGGCATTTAGAGTCCATCCGTTCACCTTTTCTGCGTTGCACAAAGACAAGTGGTTGGAACCAAAGATCTCAAATTTGGACTCATCAGACCAAAGCACAGATTTCCACTGGTCTAATGTCCATTCCTTGTGTTCTTTAGCCCAAACAAGTCTCTTCTGCTTGTTGCCTGTCCTTAGCATGGTTTCCTAGCAGCTATTTTACCATGAAGGCCTGCTGCACAAAGTCTCCTCTTTAAAGTTGTAGAGATGTGTCTGCTGCTAGAACTCAGTATGGCATTGACCTGGTCTCTAATCTGAGCTGCTGTAAACCTGCGATTTCTAAGGTTGGTGACTCGGATAAACTTATCCTCAGAAGCAGAGGTGACTCTTGGTCTTCCTTTCCTGGGGCGGTCCTCATGTGAGCCAGTTTCTTTGTAGCCTTGATGGCTTTTGCAACTGCACTTGGGGACACTTTCAAAGTTTTCCCAATTTTTCGACTGACTGACCTTCATTTCTTAAAGTAATGATGGTCACTCATTTTTCTTAGCTGCTTTTTTCTTGCCATAATACAAATTCTAACAGTCTATTCAGTAGGACTATCAGCTGTGTATCCACCAGACTTCTGCACAACCAACTATGGTCCTAACCCCATTTACAAGGCCAGAAATCCCACTTATTAAACCATTCCCGGTGACTACATCTTGAAGCTCATCAAGAGAATGCCAAGAGTGTGCAAAGTAGTCATCAAAGCAAAAAGGGGGCTACTTTGAAGAACCTAGAATATAAGACATAATTTCAGTTGTTACACACTTTTTTGTTAAGTATATAATTCCACATGTATTAATTCATAGTTTTGATGCCTTCAGTTGAATTTACAATTTTCATAGTCATGAAAATACAGAAAAATCTTTAAATGATAAGGTGTGTCCAAACTTTTGGTCTGTACTGTAAAAATAGTGAAATACGATTATATTATATTTTTATTTATATCCCTGTCTCTGAGCTGTTGCTAGGGACAAACATATCTCATTGGACACATTCTTGCTTCATATCTATGAACCTGTGTTCGCCCCTTCTTTTTGTTATTTTGCTTCATTGGTGGATTCACATTTTTTATTATTTATTTGACTTCAGTATGATTTATCATTATGTCTCCTCATTCTCCACCTCTAGATCACCAGGGTTCACGGGTTCTGTACTGCTACAGGCAGTCTAATTTTTGGTAAGGGTGTCTATGATGCCCATAAAATATTTTTAACAATTTTACTCTCCCAGGGGGAAATGTTTGTCAGCCCATGCACTTTGTGTATAGGCAGTACGAGTCTAGTAGACCCGCTCCTTTAAATTGGGCCTAGTTTCTAACGTCTCATCATCCGCTGCCACTAGATCACCAGCATTAACTTGTTCCGTTCTGCTACAGCCAGTGCCGAATTCCAAACAAGGGTGGGTGATTTTGCTGGGCGTAAATTACTTGTTATGGAAAAGGTTGCGGTGTACCCCACAGGGGAAAATGTTTGACAGCCAACACACTTAGTGTATGGGCATTCTAAGTCTAGGAGACCCGCTCCTTTAAATTGGGCCTAGTTTATAATCAGGCCTTCCTCCACGTCTCATCAGCCGCTGCCAGTAGATCACCAGGGTTAACGTGTTCCATGTGGCTACATCCAGTATAGAATTCCTATCAATGGCGAGTGGTTATGCTGGCCATAAAATACTTGTTATGGAAAAGGTTGAGGTGTACCCCACAGGGGAAAATGTTTGCCAGCCATTACACTTAGTGTATGGGCATTCCAAGTCTTGGATACCCGCTCCTTTAAATTGGGCCTAGTTTTTAATCAGCCCTTCCTCCACGTCTCATCAGCCGCTACCAATAGATCACCAGGGTTAATGTGTTCCATGCTGCTACAGCCAGTGTGGAATTCCTAACAAGGGTCTGTGGTTATGCTGGCCCTAAAATACTTGTTATGGAAAAGGTTGAGGTGTATCCAACAGGGGAAAATGCCAGCCCATACACTTAGTGTATGGGCATTCCAAGTCGAGGAGACCCGCTGCTTTAAATTGGGCCTATTTTTAATCAGGCCTTCCTCCACGGCTCATCAACCACCACCACTAGATCACCAGGGTTAACATGTTCCATGCTGCTACAGCCAGTGTAAAATTCCTAACAAGGGTGGGTGGTTATGCTGGGCGTAAATTACTTGTAATGGAAAAGGTTGAGGTGTACCCCCACAGGGGAAAATGTTTGCCAGCCAACACACTTAGTGTATGGGCATTCCAAGTCTAGGAGGCCTGCTCCTTTAAATTGGGCCTAGTTTTTAATCAGCCTTTCCTCCACGTCTCATCATCCACTGCCACTAGATCACCAGGCTTACCGTGTTCCGTGCTGCTACAGCCAGTGTCAAAATCATAACAAGGGTGGGTGTTTTTGCTGGTTGTTAAATACTTGTTATGGAAAAGGTTGAGATGTACCCCACAGGGGAAAATGTTTGCCAGCCCATACATTTAGTGTATGGGCATTCCAAGTCTAGTAGACCCGCTCCTTTAAATTGGGCCTAGTTTTTAATCAGCCTTTCCTCCACGTCTCATCATCCACCGCCACTAGATCACCAGGGTTAACATGATTCGTGCTGCTATAGACAGTGTCGAATTCCTAACAAGGGTGGTTGGTTATGCTGGGCGTAAAATACTTGTTATGGAAAACATTGAGGTGTACCACACAGGGGAAAATATTTGCCAGCCAACACACTTAGTGTATGGGCATTCCAAGTCTAGGAGACCCGCTCCTTTTTAATGGGAATTTTTTTATGAGGCACTCCTCCATGTTTCTTCCAAGGGTGTTTGGGGTTATTGGGGTGCATATGACTTGGTAGCATGGCAGGCCTTGGAGTCAAAGAACAAAAAAATAGAATGGGAGGACAAAATGAATAATGTGAAGTGGATTTTCCTGGGCCCATCTGGTACCTGGGTTCAAAGGCTTATTGGTGTGCATATGACTTGGTAGCAGGGCAGGCCTTGCATTCAATGCAACATTTTTTATGGAAGCCCTCCTGGACATCTCGTGAAAGGGGTATTGGGGTGCATCGTAATTCTTGGCAGCCCATACGCTCACAGCATAGGCTAAAAAAGTTTAGGAGACCCACTGTTAATAATGGCCCTTTAAGCAGACTAATGCTGCCTGATGCCCCTGTAAAAATAGGCTATGTTACTTTAAGAGTCCCTCCTTCATAAATGAAACAAGATGTGTCTGCTTAGGGTTGTTAAATGTTACAATGACATTTCCCAGTAAATGCATTTTTTTTGGTTGAAAGCAATATTAAAGTTGAAAAACGCTTTGTCTGAACATAGCCCAAGTGGTGGAGGAACATTTTGGTTTGGGGTTAATTATTTTACCTTATATACATGTCATTAACCTGGAAAGGATGTACCTTTAAATATTTCCCAGCAAAATCAGTTTTGTTTTGTTTTGGTATGTTTTTTGGTGCACCGGTAAAAATGTCATGAAACTGACAACATTGTTTAAGCTGTGAACTAGGAGTCAGGAATGATTCCAGGGGCGATCCCCATGATGTCCCCGTGTCATTTGAGCAGTGTTTCCATCATTTTCAGATGCATTTGGACCTTAAAAGGACCCCAGGCGGGATCGCGGCAAAAATGCTCGGGTCTCCCATAGACTTACATTGGGCTCATTGTTCTGTCCGAGTACCCGAGTATTCCAGTTTGCTCGACCCGAGCAGCGAGCACCCGAGCATTTTAGTGCTCACCCATCACTAGTTACCACAGCTGCACAAACAAGAGCTGACTTTTCTGAAAGCGAGTAGAGTAGGGTGGACACGACAAACTGCTGTACTCTGAGTGAGGTGCAGACGGAAATGCTATAGTGAATTGAGAAAGATGTGATGTGCTCGGTGTCTGAGATCTATCAAAAACAGCAGGCATGCTTACTTTCGTAACAGCTGATGGGCTGTCACTCACCACAACTGTAGCTGGTAAACAAGTGGAGGTTCTGCAGCTGGAGGCCTGTGGGAGAACACTTTCCATGTTGATGAAGGAGAGAGAAGCAGCAGATGTGGTTGATGGGTCGGTGACGAGGCAAGCTAGTCCGCATTTTAGGACAATGAGGTACCCAAACTAATGCATGTTGTTCATGCTTGTAACAGTCAAATTATTGGATTTTTTGCATCTGGTCAGTTATTTTTTACAAAATTAGCAGATAACGTAAGATCCTTTGAGGTCTCAAAAATAGACCAGGCTGGCCAACCATTGCAACTCTTGCGAACTGCAGACCCGTGACCGCTGCTTGCCACAGCCAGAGTTGTGGCTCAGGATGTAGTGCTTGTCGTGGTTGCATCCCTCAGTGTCTGTGCAGGAAGTCACCATATAACCTACTTGACTTCCTCCTCCTCCACCTCCTCTAATGAGCTTAGTCAGCTGCGTACCTCTGGGTTCCAACCAAATGAGATCTACAACCTTAGCACAGTACAGTCCACGTGAGCCTCAGGTATCTGAGTATTATAAGGATCACCTCCACCCCTGTGAGTTAACATCTGGTGATGATGGTCTGGATTCTGCTAGGATCCTACTTCGTCTGGCCCTAAATCCAATGGAAAACATTTTTGCCCATTGATGCAGATGCTTTCCTCCTCTTGAGTCTGTGAATCTTAGAAGCAGACCTCTGATAACCATGGAATAAAATTTGCAAAGAGCTCTGCAGACAGGCCCATCTGTGGTCCCCTACAGTCAGTTGGGCAATTGGAGACTTGTGACGTGAGGGGAAACAAGGGTAACATAGTAACATAGTAACATAGTTATTAAGGTTGAAGGAAGACTTTAAATCCATCTAGTTCAACCCATATCCTATCCTAACTTGCCCTAACATGTTGATCCAGAGGAAGGCAAAAAAAACCCAAGTGGCAAACAGTAAGCTTCACATTGGGGAAAAAAATTCCTTCCCGACTCCACATATGGCAATCAGACTAGCTCCCGGGATCAACGCAATTCTAGGAAACTAGTGTATATAACCTGTAATATTATACTTTCAAGAAAGGAATCCAGTCCCTTCTTAAATTTTAGTAGGGAATCACTCATTACAACATTAGACGGCAGAGAGTTCCATAGTCTCACTGCTCTTACAGTAAAGAATCTGCATGTGTGATTATGACTAAACCTTCTTTCTTCCAGGCGTAGAGGATGCCCCCTTGTCGCCGTCACAGGTCTAAGAGTAAAAAGATCATTAGAAAGGTCTTTGTACTGTCCCCTCATATATTTATACATTGTAATAAGATCACCCTAAGCTTCGTTTTTCCAAACTAAATAACCCCAAGTGTAATAACCTGTCCTGGTATTGCAGATCCCCCAGTTCTCTAATAACCTTGGTCGCTCTTCTCTGCACCCGTTCCAGTTCAGCTATGTCTTTCTTATACACCGGAGACCAGAACTGTACACAGTATTCTAAGTGTGGTCGCACCAGTGACTTGTATAGAGGTAAAATTATGTTCTCCTCATGAGCATCTATGCCTCTTTTAATGCATCCCATTATTTTATTTGCCTTTGCAGCAGCTGCCTGACATTGGCCACTAAATGTGAGTTTGTCGTCCACCCATACACCCAGGTCTTTTTCAGTGACAGTTTTGCCCAGTGTTTTACAATTAGCCACATAATTATACATCTTGTTTGTTCTACCCAAGTGCATGACCTTACATTTATCCCCATTAAAGCTCATTTGCCATTTATCAGCCCAAGCTTCTAGTTTACATAAATCCTCCTGTAATATAAAATTGTCCTCCTCTGTATTTATTACCCTGCATAGTTTAGTGTCATCTGCAAATATTGAAATACTACTCTGTATGCCCCCTACAAGGTCATTAATAAATATGTTAAAGATAATCGGCCCCAATACTGACCCCTGTGGTACCCCACTGCTAACTGTGACCCAGTCCGAGTGTGCACCATTAATAACCACCCTTTGTTTCCTATCCATGAGCCAGTTCTTAACTCACTTACACATATTTCCCCTATCCCCATTGTTCTCATTTTATGTATTAACCTTTTGTGTGGCACCATATCAAAAGCTTTTCAGAAGTCCATGAACACCACGTCCACTGCATTCCTTGGTCCAGTCCAGAACTTAACCCTTCATAAAAGCTAATCAGATTAGTCTGACAAGAACGGTCCCTCGTAAACCCATGCTGATACTGTGTCATGAGGTTATTCAGCCTCAGATTCTCCAGTATATTATCCCTTAAAAAACCCTCCAGGATTTTACCCACAGTAGATGTTAAGCTCATTGGCCTATAATTTCCAGGTTCAGTTTTTGCCCCCTTTTTGAAAATTGGCACCACATTTGCTATATGCCAGTCCTGTGGTACAGACCCCGTTATTATGAAATCTTCAAAGATTAAAAATAATGGTCTATCTATGACTGTACTTAATTCTTGCAGTACTCGGGGGTGTATCCCATCCGGGCCCGGGGATTTGTCAATTTTAGTGATTTTTAGACGCCGCCGTACTTCCTGCTGGGTTAAGCAGGTGACATTTAAAGGAGAAATTTTTTTTATCACTGATCATGTTATCTGTCATGGGATTTTCTTGTGTAAATACAGTTGAAAAAAAGTCATTTAGCATATTGGCTTTTTCCTCATCCTTATCCACCATTTCACCCAGACTATTTTTAAGGGGACCAACACTATCATTTTTTAGTTTCTTGCTATTTATGTAGTTAAAGAATATTTTGGGATTATTTTTACTTTCTCTGCCTCCATCTTTGCTGTCTTGATTTGCTTTTTACAGAATTTATTCAATCTTCTGTATTTATTTAATGTCTCATCACTACCTACTTGCTTTAATTCCCTAAACGCTTTCTTTTTGTCACTTATTGCGCTTTTACAGCTCTATTTAGCCATATTGGTTTCCTCCTAATTCTAGCATGTTTAATCCCATAGGGTATATACTCTGCACAGGTCCTATTCAGGATGCTAATAAATGTCTTCCATTTTTTTTGTGTATTTTTATGTCTCAGGATATCGTCCCAGTTTATTGCACTAAGATCATCTCTCATCCGTTGGAAATTTGCCTTCCTGAAGTTTAGTGTCGTTGTAAACCCTCGACTACACATCTTATTAAATGATACATGAAAGCTTATTATTTTGTGATCACTATTACCCAAGTGACCCCCAACCCTTATATTTGATATGCGGTTTGGCCTGTTGGTTAATATTAGGTTTAGCAGTGCCCCCCTCTTGTTGGGTCCTGAACTAGTTGTGAAAGGTAATTGTCTCTCATAGTTGTCAAAAACCTATTACCTTTGCTGGAACTGCAGGTTTCTGTTCCCCAATGTATTTCAGGGTAGTTGAAGTCCCCCATAATAATGACTTCTCCTTGAGTCACTGCTTCATCTATTTGCTTTACGAGGATATTCTTTGTTGCTTCCATTATTTTAGGAGACTTAGAACAAACCCCTATCAGTAATTTATTATTTTTCCCATCTCCCCTACTCTCCACCCACAGAGACTCTACATCTTCATTAGATTTACAGATATCACGCAGGGTGGGTTTTAACAATGATTTTACATATAAACACACCCCCCCACCTCGCTTATTTTTACGGTAATTTCTAAACAGTCTATAGCCTGTAAATTAACCGCCCAGTCGTGGCTCTCATCCAGCCAAGTCTCAGATATCCCCACCATGTCATAATTATGTTCCATCAAAATTAATTCTAATTCCGCCATTTTGTTGGTGAGGCTTCTGGCATTAGTATACATGCACATTATGTATCTCTCTGTACCTCTATTCTTTCTTAAATTATTATCTGTTCTGCCAGGTAGGCAGCACACTGTTCGACGATCCCTGTCTTTGTGACGGATTGCCCTATCTGTTCCCCTAATAATTGAGTCCCCCCACTACCAGCACCTGTCTGGCCTGCCCTGCTCTCCTAATTCCCCCCTTACTGAAGCAGACACTCCTCCGGCTTTCAGAGGACGTGACTGGCTGCAGCAGTGCTACCCCTGTACCGACACTCCCCTCATCCCCCCACAAGTGACACCATTTTGGAAACTAGACCCCCTAAGGAACTTATCTAGATCTGTTGTGAGCACTTTGAACCCCCAAGTGTTTCACAAAAGTTTATAATGCCTGGGTGTGAAAAAAAAAAAAAAACAATTTTCCACAAAAATTATTTTTTAGTCCCAAATTTTTGATTTTCCCAAGGAAATTGGACTGCAAAAGTTGTTGTCCAATTTGTCCTGAGTACGCTGATACCCCATATGTGGGGGGGGGGGGAACTGTTTGGGGCACGGCAGGGCTTGGAATGAAAATAGTAACGTTTTGGAATGCAGACGTTGATGGGGTCATGTTCCGTTTGCAGTGCCCCAGATGTGCCTAAACAGTGGAAACCCCCACAAGTGACCCCATTTTGGAAACTAGACCCCTAAGGAACTTATCTAGTTCTTTGGTGAGCACTTTGAACCCCCAAGTGCTTCACACAAGTTTATAATGCCCGGGCATGAAAATAAAAAATCCTATTTTTTTCCCACAAAAATTATCTTTTAGTCACTAATTTTTTATTTTTCCAAGGGTAACAGGAGAAAATTGGACCACAAAAGTTGTTGTCCAATTTGTCCTGAGTACGCTGATACCCCATATGTGGGGGGGAACCACAGTTTGGGTGCACGGCAGAGCTCGGAATGGAAGGAGCACCATTTGACTTTTTCCAACCAAAATTGGCTGGAATTGAGATTGGACGCCATGTTGCATTTGGAGAGCCACTGATGTGCCTAAACAGTGGAAACCCCACACAAGTGACCCCATTTGGGAAACTAGACCCCTAAAGAACTTATCTAGATCTATGATGAGCAATTTGAACCCCCAAGTGCTTCACACAAGTTTATAACGTAGAGCCGTAAAATTAAAAAAATCATATTTTTTCCACAAAAATGATCTTTTCACCACAATTTTTATTTTCCCAAGGGTAACAAGACTCCAAAAGTTATTGTGCAATTTGTCCTGAGTACGCTGATACCCCATATGTGGGGGTAAACCACTGTTTGGGTGCATGGCAGAGTTTGGAAGGGAAGGAGCGCCGTTTGACTTTTTCAACGCAGAATTGGCTGGATGCCATGTCGTGTTTGGAGAGCTCCTGATCTGCCTAAACAGTGGAAACCCCTGACAAATGACACCATTTTGGAAACTAGACCCCTCAAGGAACTTATCTAGATGTGTGGTGAGCACTTTGAACCCGAAGTGCTTCACAGAAGTTTATAACGTACAGCCGTAAAAAAAAAATCTCTTTTTTTTTTTACTAAAATGATTTTTTCGCCCCCAATATTTTTGGATTGCAGACTTTGATGGAATGGTCTCGGGGCATCATGTCGCATTTGGAGAGCCCCTGATGCGCCTAAACAGTGGGAACCCCCCACAAGTGACCCCATTTTGGAAAATAGACCCCACAAGGAACTTATCTAGATGTGTGGTGAGCACTTTGAACCCCAAAGTGCTTCACAGAAGTTTATAATGTACAGCCGTAAAAATATAAAATCCTTTTTTGTTTTACTAAAATTATTTTTTTGCCCCAATATTTTATTTTCACAAGGGTAACAGGAGAAATTGGACCCCAAAAATTGTTGTCCAATTTGTCCTGAGTACGCTGATACCCAATATGTGGGAGAAAACTACTGTATGGGTACACGTTGGGGCTCGGAAGGGAAGTAGTGACCAGTGGCGTAACTAGAAATGGCGGGGCCCCACAGCAAAATTTTGAACGGGGCCCCCTCTCCCAAACGGGCGGCGGGGGGGGCGGGGTTCTGATAGTGGGCGGAGCCAATAGCAGTGGGCGGAGCAAATCACAGCAATTCTCTAGGCCCAAAAAATACTCTTCAGTCTCATAACGGCCAGCTTTTTGCCCAAATCAGAGCTGTATTTAAAGCAGACATTATGGAAACACAATATAATATAATGGACTGGTAGCAATGCAGCCCCCTTATGCTACCATTACTAGTAACCATGTCCCGCATAACTATTAATGCAGGCACATTATGCCCCCATAACTAGTAATAAGCCCTCTTATTCTCCCATCAGTAGTAATGTGCCCCTCAAGTAGTAATGCAGCCAAGAATGCAGAGTTATCACTCACACAGTATGTGCCCCCGTTAATCTTCGGTGGTATCTTCAGCTCCACAGTGGAGCACACTCACCACCAGTGTTCACCCTTCTGGGCGCCGCCGACGAGTGACGTCAGCAGCGTGATCACATGACATGATCACGCTGCAGACGTCGCTCTGACCCGGCGGTCAGAGCTTCAATTGTACTGGCGTCTGTATAGACACCAGTGCAATTGATTCCTGGGAGACGGCACGCAGCAGCTTCTCTGCGCCGGCTGTCAGCATGACAGCCAGCACAGGGAACCGCCGACTCTCAGGCCATGGGCGGCGGAACACAGCCGCAGGGGAGACAGCTGCAGCAGGGACGGGCCCCCTGCTAGCCCGGGCCCTATGGCAGCTGCTTCCCCTGCTTCCACGATAGTTCCGCCCCTGGTAGTGACGTTTTGGATTGCAGACTTTGATGGAATGGTCTGGGGGCATCATGTCGCATTTGGAGAGCCCCTGATGCGCCTAAACAGTGGAAACCCCCACAAGTGACCCCATTTTGGAAAATAGACCCCACAAGGAACTTATCTAGATGTGTGGTGAGTGCTATGAAGCCCCAAGTGCTTCACAGGAGTTTATAACGTACAGCTGGAAAAACAAAAAAATCATTGTTTTTACAAAAATGATATTTTCGCCCCTAGTTTTTTATTTTCCCAAGGGTAACAGAAGAAATAGGACAAATTGCACAATAACTCTTGGGGTCCAGAGTACGCTGATACCCTATATGTGGGGGTAAACTACTGTTTAGGCGCATGGTAGAGCTCAGAAGTGAAGGAGCACCGTTTGACTTTTTCAACGCAGAATTGGCTGGAATTGAGATCAGACGCCATGTCACATTTGGAGAGCCCCTGATGTGCCTAAACAGCGGAAACCCCCCAATTCTAACTCCAACCCTAACCCCAACACAACCCTAACCCTAGTCCCAACCCTAACCACAAACCTAACCCTAACACACCCTAACCCTAATCCTAACCCTAATCCTAACTTTAGCGCCAACCCTAACCCTAACTTTAGCAGCAACCCTAACCCTAACCCTAATGGGAAAATGGAAATAAATACATTTTTTTAATTTTATTATTTTTCCCTAACTAAGGGGGTGATAAACGGGGGTTTGATTTACTATTTATAGCGGGTTTTTATGATTGGCAGCTGTCACGCTAAAAGACGCTTTTTGTTGCAAAAAATAGTTTTTGCATCATCACATTTTGAGAGCTATAATTTTTGCATATTTAAGCCCACAGAGTCATGTGAGGTCTTATTTTTTGCGGTATGAGTTGACGTTTTTATTGGTACCATTTTTGAGCACGTGACATTTTTTGATTGCTTTTTATTTAGATTTTTGGGAGTTTAGAATGAACAAAAATCAGCAATTCATGAATTTCTTTTGGGGAGGCGTTTATACCGTTCCGCGTGTGGTAAATTTGATAAAGCAGTTTTATTCTTCGGGTCAGTACGATTACGGCGATACCTCATTTATATCATTTTTTTTATGTTTTGGTGCTTTTATAGAATAAAAACAATTTTATATAAAAAATTATTATTTTTGCATAGCTTTATTCTGCGAGCTATAACTTTTTTATTTATTTGCTGATGATGCTGTATCATGGCTCGTTTTTTGCGGGACAAGATGACGTTTTTAGCGGTACCATGTTTATTTATATCGGTCTTTTTGATCGCGTGTTATTCCACTTTTTGTTTGGTGGTATGATGATAAAGCATTGATTTTTTGCTTTGTTTTTTTTTTTTTAAGGGGTTCACTAAAGGGGTTAACTAGTGGGACAGTTTTATAGGGGGGGTCGTTACGGACGCGGCGATACCAAATATGTGTACTTTTATTGTTTTGTTTTTTTTTTTATTTACAGGAATAAATGAATTTATTGGGGATATTTTTTTTTAAAAAATTTTTTTACACTTTTTATTTTTTTAACTTTTATACTTTGTCCCAGGGTGGGACATCACTGTGTAGGGTGAGATCGCTGGTGTGACAGTGTGCACAGCACTCTGTCATACCAGCGATCGCTCTGGCAGTGCTTCAGACTTCTCAGTGCCTGCTCTCAGCAGGCACTGAGGAAGCCGCCTCCCTGCAGGACCCGGCGGCCATCTTGGATCCGGGTCCTTGGAGGGAGGAGAGTCCCTCAGAACAGCGTGACACATCGCGCTGTTCTGAGGGTCTCAGGGGAGCGTGCAGGGAGCCCCCTCCCTGCGCGATGCTCCCCTGTGCCCCTGGCACACCGCGATCATGTTTGATCGCGGTGTGCCAGGGGTTAATGTGCCGGGAGCGGTCCGTGACCGCTCCTGACACACAGTCCCGGGTGTCAGCTGTGATAATCAGCTGACACCCGGCGGCGATTAGCTGTGCTCCCCCCCGGGAGCGCAGCTGATTGCCCTGGACGTACTATTCCGTCCATGGGAATGAGGTCCAGGGTCACACGGACGGAATAGTACGTCCGATGGAATAAAGGGGTTAAAAGTATTGTCTATAACTAATTATGCTTTTTATTGCATGTTATTCATATTCAGGCTGTGTCCCATTGAATTTCTCACATCATAAGAAAGAGAGTCTGGAATACTCATGATGTATACTTTGTTCTGCATGTGTGATCGTTTTTGTGCTATTTATGATAATAGCTGTAATTATACCATCTACAAAAGTTACAAAATTAATAATATGATATAATTCAGAATTTTTGTGCTTTCAATATAGTCTTAAAAATAGCCTTTTTTTCATTGCTCTTTTTGTCATGCTTTCTGTATTTTATCTTGCCTGTTTTCACCTGTCACTTGTTGTGTTAATTAATTATGTTAATTGTTTCACTGGTGTGTTCACCTAAACTTCACTATAAAGGGCCCGTCTCACACAACGATCTCGCTAGCGAGATCGCTGCTGAGTCACTAGTTTTGTGACGCAGCAGCGATCTCCCCAGCGATATCGCTGTGTGTGACATTCAGCAGACGATCAGCCCCCCTGCTGGGTATCGCTGATCGTCGCAGAAATGTCAGGACATTTTTTTGATCGCTGGTCTCCCGCTGACAGGCACGCATCGCTGCGTGTGACAGGCGGGAGACCAGCGATCCGCTGGTAACCAAGGTACACAGCGGTTTTCCAGGCGCGGGCTGTGCCTAGAAACCCGCTGTGTACCTTGGATACCAGCGCCCTGATGCAGGGAGCTGGTAACCAAGGTACACAGCGGGTTTCCAGGCACCGCGCAGCTCCTGGAAACCCGATGTGTACCGTGGTTACCAGCTCCCTGCATCAGGGCGCTGGTATCCAAGGTACACAGCGGGTAACTAAGCGATGTTACCCGCAGTGTCGCTGTGCTGATCGCTGCCCTGAGCTGCCTGTTTGGCAGCTCAGCAGCGATCATGTAGCGATACACCAGCGATCCTGACAAGTGCATATCGTTGTCGGGATCGCTGGTGTATCGCTATGTGAGACCCAGCCTTAAAAGTGTTGTATCGTATAATGTTTGTTATTATGACTAAGGTTGCTGCAACACCTGAAACGCGTTGATAACGCATTACTTGCTGCTATCTATGCTGATACTTTTATCCTCTATGCTTGAAATTTCAAGTGAATAAGGAATTGCTTTTTTCACTTTATCGTGGAGCTGGATTTTTTCTCCATTTTGCCATGTTTGACGTTTTGACACAACGGTTCCGTGCTCCGATTCCTGGGATGTCATACTGGTGAGCTGGACTTTATTTCATGAAGAAAGCATACTTTCTGGCGCTCAATACTGAAAGGCAAAATATTATTTTTTCCATTCAAAAACCCAAAGTTGTTAATAAGGCTAGATTTATACTAACTACCATTCTCAGTGGGATCACATGCGGGATGCTCTTTGCAAGCATTGGTCATTTTTGACTAGTGATCCAATTTTAAAGCAACATCTTCCTCTCCAACCCTGCATTACGGCACGTCATGCACCAAATCTGCAAGATAATCTAGTCAGGAGTTTTTATCCTATTAATAACCAGTCTATTTTATTTCCATCAGTATGCCCTAAACCAGTTGTACAATGGGGTTGCTCCCCATGTGGCAACTGTGTAGCGTGTTCAAATGTAGAACATGCTACTACCTTTTGTTCTTCAGACAATAGATCTTTTAAAATTACTCAAAATATTAATTGTAACACAAAGGCTGTTGTTTATCATGCTACTTGCCCTTCTTCTAAAATTTATGTTGGGCTAACTACCAGACACCTAAAAATTCGTGTAAGGGAGCATGTGAGGGACATTATGGCAGCAGAAAAAGAAACAGTGATTGATCATTTAAAAACTATACCTAAGCACTTTAAAATACACCATAATTGTGATCCATCTAGTTTACGTGTTATTGGTATAGAACGCGTGGTTACTGATTTGAGGGGAGGCAACGTCAGTAGCCGCCTAGCACAAAAAGAAGCCAGATGGATCTGGACCCTCCGCACCCTTCACCCTTTTGGACTCAATGAGAATTTGAGCTATTCCAGTTTTCTCTGATCATCAGTACTACATGCATAACATTTATTATGTAAATAACTTTTATATAACTTTCAGTATACTTCTTAATGTAATTTTATATACCATATATACTCGAGTATAAGCCGACCCGAGTATAAGCCGAGGCCCCTAATTTTGCCACGGAAAACTGGGTAAGCTTATTGACTCGAGTATAAGCCGGGTGTATAAGCCGCCGTCCTGCTCTGTGCTCCCCCGTCCTGCTCCGTGCTCCCCCATCCAGCTCTGTGCTCCCCCCTCCTGCTCCGTCCTCCTCTGTGCTCCCCCCTCCTGCTCATTCATCCGTGTCCTCCTCTATGCTCCCACCTTCCTGCTCCGTCCTCCTGTGACCCCCCATCCTGCTCCATGCTCCTGTGCTCTCCATCCTCCCCGTCCTGCTCCGTGCTCTTCTGTGCTCTTTGTCCTCCCCCCGTCCTGCTCCATGCTCCTTTGTGCTCTCCGTCCTCCCCACGTCCTGCTCCATGCTCCTGTGCTCTCCATCCTCCCCGCGTCCTGCTCCGTGCTCCTCTGTGCCCTCCATCCTCCCCCCGTCCTGCTCCGTGCTCCTCTGTGCCCTCCATCCTCCCCCCGTCCTGCTCTGTGCTCCTCTGTTCTCTCCATCCTCCCCCTCGTCCTGCACCGTGCTCCTCTGTGCTCTCCGTCCTCCCCCCATCCTGCTCCATGCTCCTTGCCCTCCCCATGCTCCCCCCATCCTCCTCCATCATACTCACCCTCCCCATGCCATCGCCGAACGTCCTGGCAATCCTCCGTTGTACCCGACTTCCTGCAGCTTTTGTATTGATATTTATATCTAAATGAATTTCTTGGATGGTGCTTTCTGTGATTTATTTATTTAGATCGGCTATACCTTTTACTATATGTGCTCCAGTTTTTATACAGCTGTTATAAATTTTATCATTTTTGTTTAATAAAATATATTAATCTATATATATCTTTTTGCAATTATGTCATTATTGCACATTTTTTATAGGTTTTTAAAAATTAACTAGGCCTGGATTAGGCAAGACTTGTGTACACCACCGAATGAAAACAGCGAAACATAACCTCAAATACATTGTCTTTTTTGTGGAGGTGTATTCTTGTAGCGCCGGCGTCGGCGTCCCTGCTCTCTGCCAGGCAGGGACGCTGTTCCCCTCACCCCTCTGCTCCAGGTCCGGCGTCCTCCTGCCGCTCTGCTGGCGGCGCACGCTCCTTTCCTGCCACTGTGCTTAGGGCGCGCGCGGGCGCTGCCCTCCCTCTTAAAGGGGCCGCGCGCGTCGTCCTAAGGAGTCCCCGGCCAATGGCCGGAGGACTTCACCTTATATAAGGCCCCTCCTCCAAAATGGAGGTGCCCGAACAATGTTGTTGCACTGTTCACTACTCTGCTTCAGTCCTCAGGGTCTTTGCCAGATACCTGTCTGATTCCTGCCAGGTTGCTGTCATCTGTTACCCCGCTTCTAACTGTCACCCAGCTTGCTGCTTCAGTGTCCTGCAGCTCTATCCTTGCGTCCCCCCCTCATCTATCCCATTGAGCGTCTGCTCAGTGAGCAGAAGACTCCTTTCCATATTGTCTATGGATCTCAGTATTGCCAGCTGCACATTTAGATCCAGCATTTGGGCTTCCAAATGCACAACGTGCTCACATCTCGCACAGCAGTATGCACCCTCGACCAGCTGTTCAAGGAATGCATACATGTGGCAAGATGTACACTGGATGGCATTGGCAATAGTGGAGCACATTTCTAATGGGGATTTCACCAGACAGCAAAGATAAGTAAAAAAAAATGTATTAATAAAATATAAAAGCAATTCAGTAATTCCTCCCTTGTTAATTGGGTTGACACTTCTAAAAACTCTACTATGTGTGATGTTAAGATGCAGGAAGAGGAGGAGAGGCCACTTGCTGCAGAGCTTGCCATCTACTGGAGCACATGTTCTTTCTAGCCCTCATCTGCAAGGCGTACCTGTTATGAATGTGCTAGAGATGGTTTCTGAGCAGAGGCTCCCTCTGGTGGTTACAGACAGTACTGAGCCTTTCATCGAGGAATGGCAATCTGGGATCGCTGACTGGTCTGATATAAGGGAGGTTCTCTCCCATGATGATTGCCGGTGATCAATTGTTCTTTTCTCAATTGTGGTTCCTGGTTCATTTGGAAGTTTGCTGAGTCTTGCCTGCATCTTCTGCTATCAGATAAGATATTTTCTGCTTTTATTTTTGTGCTTGCTTTTTGCATTGTTCCCTGCACTTCTGTGGAGGTCAACCAGGTCCCCTCCGGGGGCTTGTGCTCCTCTCAGTTTATCTGAAGCCACTGTTATTTGTTCATTTGCTTTTTCCTGTTTTATCAGTGGCTGCGGCTTAGTTTTGTTACACCAGAGATCTGATTTTAGGTGGTAAAGATCGTGTGATCTCAGGTGTTTTTGCAATCAGAAAAGTTGGTATTTTTTAGGGGTTTTTTTGGATTGCAGTGAGTATCCTTTCCTGTACTTTTCTGTCTAGACAGATTGGGCACCAGCGTTTGCTCATTCTATTTTCTGTCTGTGTACGTGCTTCTTCTTGTCTAACCGCCATTGCATGTTTGGGGGCTTCCTATTTTCTTTGGGGATCTGCTCCGGGGCAGATAGCTTTCATCTTTTTGCCTTTAGGTGTAGTTATCTCTCAGGCTGTGACGAGGCATCTAGGATCAACGTAGGAACGCTCCACGACTACCTCTAGTTGTGTGGTTAGTTCAGGGTACTGCAATCCAATAGGTTTCAGCATCTCTGGTGTATTGCCGTTTTTGCTTATTCTCCTCAGCTACCTAAACACAACACGTACCGCTGTGTGGCTGCCAAAGAAAGAGAGTCGAGTAGTAATTACTCACTGCAGCAAAACAAACCTATTTCTCTTCTCTCATATCATCCTTGTGTCACATTCCTAAACAGCTATACAGTACTTTCAATTCTTTCCTCTGACCCTCCCTCTCCACTCATCTCATCTGAAGACTTTGCCTCAGTCTTGAAGCAGATTGACCACATAAGACAAAGCTTTTGCCTAAATTCCCTACAGCTTCTCCTTATAACTGCATAACTCCAAAACCTTCTCTACCATCATGGAAGATCAACTTTCCTCTTTACTCTCCAAATCACGTCTCATCCTCTGTGAACTTAATCTAATTGTGTCTCATCTCATTCCAAACCTTACCACCGTCTTCATCCCAACCCTAACTCGCCTCTTCATCCTGTCACTAACAACTGTTGTCTTCCACTCATGCTTCAAACATATGTCGATCACATCCATCCTAAAAAACCCTTCCATTACCCATCCTTTATAGCTATCGTCTCATATAACTTATCCGCTATACCTCAAAACTACTGGAACAACACGTCCATTTTGAACTGTCCTCAAACCTCTCCTGCTCCCTCTTTGACCACTTACAATTTGGCTTTCGACAACACCATTCCAGTGAAACTGCCCTGAATACAGTCACCAACAACCTAGTAACCATCGCATCCAAGCAACATTACTTTGTCCTCCTCTTGAAGGACCTGTCATCTACCTTCGACAAAGTGGACCTTACTCTTACTACAGGCTTTCTCATCTCTTGGCATCACAGACTTGGCCCTATGTTGGATTTCCTCATACCTAACAGACAAGACATTCAGTGTCTCATGGCTTTCAGTATCACCTCTATGCTGATGACACATCGATCTACCATTCTGGACCTGATATCACCTCATTTCTAATGAGAACCTACAATGACGCTATATCATCTTTTTTCTTTGCTAGATTTCTAAAACTTAACATGGATAAAACCAAATTCATCACCTTTCCACCATCACATTCAACTCCCCAACTGACCAATCCATCAAAATCAATGGCTGCCCACTCTCCCAAGTTTCGAAAGCTTACTCTGATCTCTCCTTCAAACCTGAGATCCAAGCCCTTTCCACTTCCTGCTGACTCCAACTCCAAAATATCTCCCACATCCACATATTCCTCAACCAAAACTCTGCAAAAACACTAGTGCATGCCCTCGTCATCTCCTGTCTCGACTTCTGCAACCTCCTACTCTTTTGCCTCCCTTCTAATAATGTCATACCCCTCAAATCTATCCTGAACTCTGCTGGCCGACTAATCCATTTGTCTCCCCGCTATACCCTGGCTTTCCTCTCTGTCAATCCCTGCACTGGCTCCCCATTGTCCAGAGACTCCAGATCAAAACCCTAACTTTAGCATACAAAGCTGTTATGTTTCGGTAGCTGAGGAGTGCAGGCAAAAAAAACAATACACCAGAGCAGTTGGAATCTATGAGATTGCAGTACCCTGACTAACCACCACAACTAGAGGCAGCCGTGGAGCGTTCCTACGTTGGTCCTAGACGCCTCGTCACAGCCTGAGAAACTAACTACACCTAAAGATAGAAATAGGAAAGCTATCTGCCCCGGAGCAGAACCCCAAAGATAATAGAAAGCCCCCAAACATGTAATGGCGGTTAGACAAGAGGAAATACTGACACAGAAAGAAAATAGTATGAGTAAACGCTGGGGCCCAAACTATCTAAATAGAAAAGGATAGGAAGGGTACTTACTGCAATCTCAGAAAACCCTGAAAAACACCAACTCTACTAATTTCAAAATCACCTGAGATCACACGACCTCTACCACCTAAATTAGTTCTCTGGTGTAACAAAATCAAAACAGCAGCCACTGAAAAAACTGGAAAAAGCAAAAGTACAAACATCAGTGGCTGAACTAAATGAGAGGGCAAAAGCCCCCGGAGGGGACCCTGAAGGCCCCCACAGAAGTGCAGGACAAAATGCAAAAATATAGTACAAACACAAAAGAAGAAAAGGTCTTATCTGATAGCAGGAGATGCAGACACGACACAGCAGGCTACAAGGGAAACTGGAATGAAGGATTCAGACCAGAACAATTGATCACCGGCAACCCTGATGGGAAAATGACTCCCTTATATAAGACCAGTCAGTAACACCTGATTCCCAGTCCTCACAATCTTCACTAGCACCGCTTGTAACCACCAGAGGGAGCCTCTGCTCAGAACTCATCTCAAACCCATTCACAACACAAAGCCTTAGAAAACCTGTCTCCTCCATATGTCTGTGACCTAGTCTCTCGGTGCTTACCTGCAATCAACCTCTGATTCTCACAAGATCACCTTCTCTACTCCCCATTTTTGTTCTCTTCCCACAATCACATACAAAATTTGTCCTATGCATCTCACCTACTCTGGAATTCTCTACCACAACATATCAGATTGTCGCTTACCATAGAAATCTTCTGACAAGCTTACCAACTGCAGTAACACTCACTCCACCAAACCACTGTACGACTAGCACTACCCTCACCTAATCCATTGTAGATTGTGAGCCTTCACAGGCAAGTCCTCTCTCCTGTACCAGTCTACCAGTCAGTGACTTGGTTTTGTTCAAGATTATTGTACTTGTTTGTTATGTATGCTCCTTTTCATGTAAATTACTGTGGAATGAATGGTGCTATAATAAATAATAATAATTGTACTATTTGTATGCTGGGTTAATTGATGCCATTTTTCCTGGTGTCTGCTCCTAATTTGAGCTGTTTTGGCAGGTTTTGGATTTACCTCCCATTGAAATTATTGGGGTTTGGGTATGTTTGTTGATCTGGAACTGAACTGAACCATGAAAGGTTCTTTCATTTCTATTCCTTGACGGAGTCTATTTTCCAAAATGAGGTCATTTGTGGGTGGGGTTCTTGTTATGATTTGGTAGCTGAGGAGAGCAGGCAAAAACGGCAATACACCAGAGAGGTTGGAATCTACTGGATTGCAGTACCCTGACTAACCACCACAACTAAAGGCAGCCGTGGAGCGTTCCTACGTTGGTCCTAGACGCCTCATTACAGCCTGAGAGGTTAACTACACCGAAAGATAGAAAGAGGAAAGCTATCTGCCCCGGAGCAGATCCCCAAAGAACAAAGGAAGCCCCCAAACATGTAATGGCGATTAGACAAGAGGAAATACAGACACAGACAGAAAATAGTAAGAGCAAACGTTGGGGCCCAATCTGCCTAGAAAGAAAAAGGATAGGAAGGACACTTACTGCAATCCAAAAAACCCTAAAAAATACCAACTCTTCTAATTGCAAAAACACCTGAGATCACACGACCTCTACAACCTAAATTAGTTCTCTAGTGTAACAAAACTAAGCCGCAGTCACTGAAAAAACTGGAAAAGGCAAATGAACAAATAACAGTGGCTCAGATAAACTGAGAGGAGCACAAGCCCCCGGAGGGGACCTGGCTGACCTCCACAGAAGTGCAGGGAACAATGCAAAAAGCAAGCACAAAAACAAAAACAGAAAATATCTTATCTGAGAGCAGGAGAAGAGGCAAGACTCAGCAAGCTTCCAAGTGAACCAGGAACCACAGTTGAGACAAGAACAATTGATCACCGGCAACCATGATGGGAGGGAACCTCCCTTATATAAGACCAGTCTGTAACTCTTGATTGCCAATCTTCATTGAATGGTTCAGTACTGTTTGTAACCACCAGAGGGAGCTTCTGCTCAGAATTCATTTCTAACACATTCACAACAGGTTCTACTGTTAGGGCACATCAGGGGCTCTCCAAACATGACATGGCATCCACTCTCAATTCTAGCTAATTTTGTGTTCAAAAAGTCAAACTGTAGTCTTTTACTTCTGAGCCCTACCGTGCACCCGAACAATGGTTTTTCCCCACATATGGGGTATTGGTGTACTCAGACGTAATTCCACAACACTTTTTGCAGTCTATTTTCGACTGCTACCCTTGAGAAAATAAAAAATGGAGCTAAAAGCTAATTTTTGTGTAAAAAATATTTTTTTTATTTTCACAGCTTTAAGCTATAAACTTCTGTAAAGCACCTGGGAGTTCAAAGTGCTCACCACACATTTAAAGTTCCTTGAGGGGTCACGTTTTCAAAATGGGGTCACTAGTGAGGGGTTTCTACTGTTTAGGTACATCAGGAACTCTCAAAACGTGACATGGCGTCCGCTCTTGATTCAAGACAATTTTGCATTCAAAAAGTCAAATAGTGCTTCCCTTCCGAGTCTTACCACCAAAAAAGTGCTTTTCCCCACATATGGGGTTTTGGTGTGCTCAAGTAAAATTACACGCCAAATTATGGGGTCCATTTTCTCCTGTTACTCTTGTAAAAATAAAAAATTGGGTTGAAAGTTAAATTTTTGTGAAAAAAGTTAAATGTTCATTTTTTTTTCTTCAACATTGCTTTAGTTCCTGTGAAGAACCTGAAGGGTTAATAAACTTCTTGAATGTGGTTTTCAGCACCTTGAGTGGTGCAGTTTTTAGAATGGTGTCACTTCTGGGTATTTTCTGTCATATAGAACCCTCAAAGTAACTTCAAATGTGATGTGGTCCCTAAAAAATGGTTTTGTTAATTTTGTTGGAAAATGAGCAATTGCTGGTCATCTTGAAACTTCCTAACAAAAATAAAAAAAAGTTTCAAAACTGTGATGATGTAAAGTAGACATTTGGGATGTGTAATTTATTAACTATTTTGTGCAACATATCTTGCTCACTTAAGGGCATAAAAATAAAAATTTTGAAAATTGTGAACTTTTCCAATTTTTTGCCAAATTTCTGATATTTTCACAAATAAACGTTATATTTTACCACCATTAAGAAGCACAATATGTCTTGAAAAAACATTCTCAGAATCAGTTGGATCCGTTTAAGCGCTCCAGAGTTATTACCTCATAAATTTACAGTCATCAGATTTAAAACATGAGGCCAGGTCATTACCCTACAAAGTGACTGGGTCCTTAAAGAGGTGTTCAGGACACCTCCGGAAAGAACGCAGGGCTACATAGCCCTGTGTGAAATTCTGTTGCGGCGACGCACCGTCGCCGCAACACGCGAGGACATGCTGCGGTCTGAAAAGACGCGCCGCATGTCCGTTTACGCAGGTCTGCCACCTGCGTGTTGTTACGCATAGTGGAGACGGGATTTCTTGAAATCCCCTCCACTATGCTGTAACATCTGGACGCTGCGTGTTTGGCGCTGCGCCAGCGCACAGCGCCAAACACGCAGCGTTTACTGATCGTGGAAACTCACCCTAAGGGAAAAAAAAATCACATGATCTGCCATAAGAATAATGTGACATGTCACATGATACATCAGGTGCGTGATGGACATTTTCTAAACTGCCTTGGGCTCTTGCTACTCCTAAACTGCTCCTAATCATAGCTGATAGCCAGCAATAATGCCTACAATTGGTGCTAGCACTGATCATGGGCATTGTAGAGTATTAGATCAGCGATCAGACCAAGAAAAGTTGATGTCTCATATTGGGACCAGGTCAAAAAATAAAGTAAGTTAAATAAAGTTTGTAAAAATGTGAAAAAAATAAAAGTAAAAGTACAAAGAAATGAAAAAATGTTTTGTAAGTAAAAATTGTTTTTCTATAAAAACAAAAGTAAGGCTTTGTGCACACGTTGCAGATTGTTAGCGTTTTTGCCATGGCAAAAACGCTTACCCAATGCAACTCATTATATCCTATGGGATTCCGCAATGCTGTGCACATTCTGTGTGTTTTTCCGCGGCCAAATCGCATCGCGGAAAAAAACGCAGCATGTTCATTCTTTTACCGGAATCGCGGCGATTCCGACGCCATAGGAATTTAAATTTTTATGCCCTTAAATCAGAGAAATATGTCACACAAATTTCTTAATAAATAACATTTCCCACATGTCTACTTTACATCAGCACAATTTTGGGAACAAATTTTTTTTTGTTACGAAGTTATAAGGGTTAAAAGTTGACCAGCGATTTCTCATTTTTACAACACCATTTTTTTAACGGAACACATCACATTTAAAGTCACTTTGAGGGGTCTATATGAAAGAAAATACCCAAAAGTAACACCATTCTAAAAACTGAACCCCTCAAGGTGCTCAAAACCACATTCAATAAGTTTATTAACCCTTTACGTGCTTCATAAGAACTGAAGCAATGTGTAATGAAAAAATTAACATTTAACTTGGTTTGCAAAAACTTTACTTCGGAACCAATTTTTTTTATTTTCACAAGTGTTAAAAGAAAAAATGAACCACAAAATTTGTTGTGCAATTTCTCCTGAATACGTTGATACCCCATATGTGGGGGTAAACCACGGCAGAGGGCGCAAGGGAAGGGGCACAGTTTGACTTTTTCAACACAAAATTGGCTGGATGCCATGTCGCATTTAGAGAGCCCCTAATGTGCCTAAACAGTGGAAACCCCCAACAAGGGACCCCATTTTGGAAACTAGACCCCTTAAGGAACTTATCTAGATGTGTGGTGAGCACTTTGAACCTCCAAGTGCTTCACAGAAGTTTATAACGTAGAGCCGTGAAAAGAAAAATCATATTTTTTCCACAAAAACGATCTTTTCACCCTAATTTTTATTTTCCCAAGGGTAACAAGACACCAAACATTTTTGTGCAATTTGTCCTGAGCATGCTGATACCCCATATGTGGGAGTAAACCACTGTATGGGTGCAAGGCAGAGCTTGGAAGTGAAGGAGCGCCGTTTGACTTTTTCAACTCAGAATTGGCTGGACACCATGTCGCGTTTGTAGAGGCCCTGATGTGTCTAAACAGTGGAAACCCTCCATAAGTGACCCCATTTTGGAGACTAGACCCCCTAAGGAACTTATCTAGATGTGTAGTGAGCACTTTTGAAACACCAAGTGCTTCACAGAAGTTTATAACGCCTGGGCGTGAAAATAAAAAATCATTTTTTCCACAAACCTGATCGTTTAGTCCCCAATTTTTTATTTTCCCAAGGGTAACAGGAGAAAATAGACCACAAAAGTTGTTGTCCAATTTGTCCTGAGTATGCTGATACCCCATATGTGTGGGGGGACCACTGTTTGGGCGCACGGCAGGGCTTGGAAGGGAAAGAGCGCCGTTTGACTTTTTCAAACCAAAATTGGCTGGAATTGAGATTGGACGCCATGTCGGGTTTGGAGAGCCCCTGATGTGCCTAAACAGTGGAAACCCCCACAAATTACACCATTTTGGAAACTAGACCCCCTAAGGAACTTATCTAGATGTGTGGTGAGCATTTTGAACCCCCAAGTGCTTCACAGAAGTTTATAACGTAGAGCCGTGAAAATAAAAAATCATTTTTTTCCTAAAAAATGATTCTTTAGCCCGCTATTTTTTTATTTTCCCAAGAGTAACAAGAGAAATTATACCCAAAAAGTTGTGCAATTTTTCCTGAGTACGCTGATACCCCATACGTGGGGTGTAACCACTGTTTGGGAGCATGGGAGAGCTTGGAAGGCAAGGAGCGCCATTTTGTTCTGCAGACTTTGATGGAATTTTCTGCGGGCGTCATGTTGTATTTGCAGAGCCCTTGATGTGCCTAAACAGTAGAAACCCCTGCAAGTGGCACCATTTTGGAAACTAGACCCCCCAAGGAGCTTATCTAGATGTGTGGTGAGCACGTTGAACCCCAAGTGCTTCACAGAAATTTATAAACGCAGAGCCGTGAAAATAAAAAATTATTTTTTTCCTCAAAATTTTTTTTAGCCAGCTATTTTTTATTTTCCCAAGGGTAACAGGAGAAATTAGAACCCCAAAATTGGTGTGCAATTTGTACTGAGTACGCTGATACCCCATATGTTAAAGTAAACCACTGTTTGGGCGCACGGCAGGACTCGGAATGTAGGGAGCGCCATTTGACTTTTTGAACGCCACGTCGTGTTTGGACACCCCCTGATGTGCCTAAATAGTGGAAACCCCTCAATTTTAGCTCCAACCCTAACCCTAATCCCAACCCTAATCCTGACCATAATCTTAACCCTAATCCCAACCCTAATTCCACCCTAATTGTAACCCTAACCCTAATTGTAACCCCAACCCTAATTATAACCCTAACCCTTAGGCTAGGTTCATATTGCGTTTTACCAGCCCATTCAACACATAGCGTTGACAGGCTGGTAACGGTATAGCATAACGCGATCACGTAATGCTATACCCGCTAGCTCAGTGTGCTAGCGCAGATGAATCATCTGCGCTAGAGGTGATGGAGCCCAGACGCTGCAGGCCGCGTCCAAGGCTCCATCACTGAATAACGGCACGTCGCGAACACATGCCGCTTTATGACATGCGTCGCGATGCACCCTCAAATGGGGGTGAATGGCAGCATTAACGGACTGCGTTGTAACTCAGTCCGTCTAAAGGACTGCCATAACGCAGTATGAACCCAGCCTAACCCTAACCCTAATTCCAACCTTAACCCTAATTATAACCCTAACCCTAATGGAAAAATTAAAATAAATAAAATTTCTTTATTTTATTATATGTCCCTAACTAATGGGGTGATAAAGGGGTGTTTATGTACTGTTTTTTTTTTATTTTGATCACTGTGATAGTTTATCACAGTGATCAAAATGTACTTTTAGAGAATGAATGAATCATTTTTTTAATCTGCCGCCATGCGCCCGCCATTTTTTCTTACAGGATGAAGAGGCCGGGAGGATCGGAGGACAGGGGGAGCTGCCGGAGGTCAGGGAGACATGGAGAACACCTGCAGGTACCAGGGGGGTGATCGGGGGTCCCGGGGACACTATTTCTCTCCCCTCTGATGTGCGATCACATCAGAGGGGAGAGAAATTACAGGCAGGATTGCAGCTTTGCTTTTTCTTTTGCGATCGCCGTTATATGGCGATCGCAAAAGAGTTTGGACTGCGGGGGACCCTTATTATGTTCTCTGGGGTCTCGGCTACCCCAGGCAATCACCCAACCCCCCGGCACCTCGCGGCGGGTGCACTACGCTTGCGCCCGCCATTTTCTCGCCATTGGAGCATGGTGGCGGCACCGGGGGACACAGGAGGGCACTAAGACCACCAGGGGCCACAAAGGGGACCCTATTTCTCTCTCCTCTGATGTCCGATCACATCAGAGGAGAGAGAAATTAAATGGCACATCAGATTTCTTTTTTTTGTTGCGATCGCCGTTATAGGGTTAATAACGGCGATTGCAACACCGGGGTCGGTAAGAACCGACCCAATTCATGTTCTCTGGGGTCTCGGCTACCCCCGGTAGCCGAGACCCCGGAGAAAATCCGACTGTGGTGGCGCTATACACTTTTTCTACAGAGCCGTTAATTAAAGGCGCTGTGGTTTAAGTACCCTTAATGACCGCCGTTAAAAGGCGAATCGGCAGTCGTTAAGCGGTTAACTTGTTTGGTGAACACCGTAAAAAAAATTAATGAAAATCACGCCAAAAATGACAATGAAAAGACAAATTATTGTTTGTAAAAAATTGATTTTAGAGTGCAAAAGAAGCAAAACATAAAAAACCCTATATAAATCTGTTATCACTGCAATTGTATTGACCTGAATACTAAAGGTACCTGATGATATTTACCGCACGGTGAATGGCATGAAAAAATAAATAAAAACCATTTGTGAATTTCTGTTTTTTGTTCTCAGCCATCCAAAAATAATAAAAAAGAAATGGCCGGAGCTGAGCCTCCCAACCCCCCCAAGGCGTGGGCGGAGGAAAGCATGACGGGGGTTTGGGATTTATGGGGGATATTGTAATGGAGGGGGCGTTGGTGGGTTTACAGTATATAGTGGGGAAGGGCGAGGTCCCACTTTCAGTTCCCGCTCTTTAATGCACGACAGTGATCCACTCACCATGTCTGGCGTGGACCATGTGTTGAAGCGGCTGAGAGCTGCTGCGCTATCGCAAGGCTGGCTGGAGATGCAGGTGGCGAATATCATTGGTGGGAGTTCCGGGGAGCCGGCACATTCCCCGCTGCAGGAGCGGCGGTTCCGGCGGATGAGGCATCCAGTGCAGACTCGGCTCCTCAGGCCTCGCGCATGTGCAGAAGCCCCTCACGGGACCCTCCAGGCCGGGCGCCATGTAGATCCCGGACCAGCAAACCCCGGCCTGGGAGGAATCAACACGCCATGCGGGCCTCAGCGGCTGTGTCAAGGCCTTCGGCTCGCGCTGCCGAGGGGGCAGGGCAGACACGCGCCGGGTGGCAGTCAAGGCCTAGTTTGGTGGGGTGCTGCGCTGGTGATGCGCTTGCCAGGCAGCCTGCCTCAGCGAGAAGAAGGGGAGGCAGTCATCCTGAGAGAGTAAGTGGAGCGGCTGCAGTCCTGCAGGGCATTCGGTTCCGGCCCCTACAGCCATGGCAGGGGGGTTCGTTCCTAGATGGTTCTGGGGATTTGTTGCGGGGGGCCACTGGGGCTACAAGTGCTGCACAGCTGTCCGCCGATTTGGGCGCAAAGGCTGGGGAAGTGGCGGCCCAGGCTTCATCTTCACCACTGGCACAGTGGTCAGGATCCCCTCTATCAACATGGGTCCAGGCACCTGGTTTGAGGGGCGGTGATGTAATTCCTGGACCTGTGCGGCAGTTTGTGGGGGACTCTCAAGTCACCAGGGTAGCGGGGATTTGTCCTTGGATCCAGGATTTCCGGCTGGAGGGTCCACAGAACCCTTGCAGCCTGGTGAGTATACATCTATGTCACATCTTGGTCATCGAATGTTGTATTCTTCATCAATGGGGGAGGGTTTGTTTGGGGACGGTAATAGTGTGGGGGGGTCAGCTGGGGGTGGGGAAGTGGTTACAGTGGGGGTTAGGGATATGTTGGCAGATGTGCGGTACTTACTGTCCTGTCTGGATCGGGGTATGGTTTCTCCAGCGCAATTGGGTGCATGGGTCAGTCCTTAGGGGGAGGGTACATGTGGCCGAATAGAGCGGACCTGTCAGGGCAAGTTGCGGAGCGTGAATGTCGTGTACATCTGGATGATAGGGTGCACGGGGAGGTGTACATATGTTTTGAAGGTCCACTGGGGGCGCATCTGAAAAAAAGAGATTAGGGAGCGCATTTGAAAAGACGAGTATGTCGAGATTTTTTCTCTTCTTCCTGTTGAAAAATTTAATTGAGACAAGAGCAAGAAGGATGACAGCAAAAAAAGAAGAGAAAGAGGAAGAGAAGCGTCGGTGGCGTTTGATTCCGAAGACGTTTGTCAATTGACTACAAGCCTTTGCCACCTTGGCAAGCATTATAGGGGAGAAGGCGCCTGATAATTGCTCTGCTTGGTTTTGTTATTTAGATGCCATTGGGGAGGCTCACAAGGTATACTGGGGGCAGGCATGGCTTAGATATGATGAGCAATTTTGGCAGAGAAAAGCAGTTCGTCCTGCAATCCGCTGGGAACAAAAGGATATAGGTTTATGGATGAGGGTTATAGCACAAAACAAATTTAGTCATTCCTTTCACGGGGGCTGGGAGCACCAGACAGAGCAGCGGCAACACCAACTCAGCTGGGGTAGGTAGTCAGGGTCAGTCGGGAGGGCACAAATTGGGAGTGTGCTGGCAATTTAACGACGGCCAATGCAAGTTTGGAGCCAACTGTAAATTTAAGCACCTTTGCTCAAACTGCAGCGGCTCCTCACATGGCGCCGTCAAGTGTTTCAAAAAAGGCAAGTCCAAGACAGGAGGTGGAAATTCTCAAGGGGGAGAAGCCAGTGAGACTGGAAAGGATGGTCCCTTATCTAAATAGGTATGGGGACAGGGAAAAAGCGGCTTTGTTGTTGGCGGGTTTCCACGATGGCTTTGTAATTCCCCCTCCCCCTTTTGCTATAACGCGAGTGCTGAAGAATTTGCCTTCGGCGTTGTTGCATAGCGACGTTGTTGCAGAAAAATTGGAAAAAGAAGTTTTGTTGGGCCGCATGGCAGGCACCCTTTGTTGATCCCCCTTTTCAAGATTTGTTGGTCTCCCCCCTGGGTGTGTTTCATCATCTGTCTTATCCTCGCGGTAGGTCCATAAAGGATGGCATTGACCCAGAGCTCTGCTCCGTGGTTTACTCGTCCTTTGACGAGGCGGTTAAGTGGGTTAGGAGTTGTGGTCGCGGGGCCCTCATGGCTAAGACAGATATTGAATCTGCATTTCAGTTATTACCAGTTCACCCGGACAGCTAAAAGCTGTTGGGTTGCTATTGGGACGGAGGGTTTTTTGTGGATAGGTGCTTGCCCATGTGATGCTCGTTATCCTGTGCGTGTTTTGAAGTATTCAGCTCTGTTTTTGAATGGGTGGTTCGGGATGTTTCCGGTTGTGAGTCGATCATTCATTATTTGGATGATTTTTTGAGTGTGGGTCCAGCGGATTCTTTGTGTTGTCCCAGGATGTAAAACGAGTGGGTGGCGGAGCGTTTTGGAGTGTCATAGGCGCCGGGCAAAGTGGAGGGTCCTAGCACGTGTTTGTGTTTATTGGGTATCGTGATCGATACTGTGGAATGGGAATTCAGGCTGCCTGAGGAAAAGGTCTTCGCCCGGCGGTCAGTGGTGTCGAGGGCGTGCCAGTTAAAGAAATTGCCCTTGCTGGATCTTCAGTCGCTGTTAGGGAAACATTGCGTGCCGGGTGATGCCGATGGGGAGAGTATTTTCATGTAGACTGGCCAGCGCTACGGCGGGAGTCATCATTTCATCAGATTGTCAGCCGAGCTCAAGGCTGATTTGGCAGTTTGGGGTTCTTTTTTGGAAGGGTGCAATGGTCATTCTCTGGTGATGGCGGAGGTTGTTCACAACGGAACTTTGGAGTTGTGCACGGATGCAGCGGGTGGCGTGGGTTTTGGGGCCTATTTCAGGGGGCAATGGTGTGCGGCACGCTGGCCTGAAAGGTGGGTGGTTTAGTCCGGAATGTAACACTGTGGGAGATTTTTCCGATCTTAGTGGCCGTGCATCTGTGGAAGAAGGAATTTCGGGACAAACGGGTGCATTTTAATTGCGACAATATGGAGGTTGTGTGCGGGATTAACGTGCTTACCGCATCGTCCCCCGGTGGTTAGGTGTTATGATATGGTAGCTGAGGAGGGCAGGAGCAAAAAACCGCAAAGGCAGCCAAACACCAGAGAGGTTGGGATCTAATATGTTGCAGACCCCTAAACTAACTGCACAACTAGAAGCAGCCGTGGGACGTTCCTACAATGCCCTAGACACCCCGTCACAGCCGGAGAGATTAGCTACCCCTGAAGATGGAAAGAGGAAAGCTACCTGCCTCGGAGTAGAGCCCCAAAGGAATAGGAAGCCCCCAAGCATATAATGGCGGTTAGACAAGATGAAAACACGAACGCAGACAGAAAATAGAATGAGCAAACGCTGGGGCCCAAAACTGTCTAGATAGGACAGCACAGGAGAGAATACTGTCTGCAACTCAGCAAAACCCTAGGAAAAGCTCCAACACTTCTGATTCCAAAAATGCTGAGACCACACGGTCTCGACCACCTATATCAGATCTCTGATGTGAACACGCAGCTACCCAGCAGTAAAAAATCACAAGAACTGAGCAAATGAACAAATACAGAAAGAGAACAGAGACCAGCACAAGCCCCCAAAGGGGACCTGGCTGAACTCAAAAGCAAGGCAGCAAAAACAAGGAAAATCAAACCACAGAAGAAAAACAGAAAGTAATTTATCTGAATGATAGCAAGAGACAGCAGAAAAGCAGCTCCGAAGTCGTCTCCAACACGTTCACAACAGTACCCCCCCTTGAGGAGCGGTGTCATGGTCTGCTGAGTTTCTGGGATTAGGTGGTTTTAGGGTTAACCGGGATGGCCTCACTCTGGGATTCTGGGAGGCTTTTTATAGCCTCATTGTGGGGCCATCCTCTGTCGCTTATACTCTGACCCTTGGCCGAGTGTGTGTGACCCTGTTGTGCTTGTGCCAGTGCTTTGTGCCTGTGCTACGTTCTGTTTGTCTAGTTCTGATTTGGCTGTGTCCCTGTTTTGAGTTTTGCCTGTCCCTTTTGTACTCTGCTGCCCTCTACGTGTATGACCCTTGGCTACGTTCTGACTCCGCTCTGCCTGCTCCTCTTGTACTTCGTCGCCCTCTATGTGTATGACCCCTTGGCTACGTTCTGATTATCCGTTCGGTATATGCCCCTAGGTAACTGTGTCCCGTAGTTACCCTTCTAGGAGTTTTCCTTCACCTCATAGCTCTCTGGAGCTTAGGCCACGCCCACTAGCAGTCACGTGCCTGCAGGTCCTTTGGTCTGAAGCATTCTCTATCTGCTTATGCTGACTCTGAGAGACGTGTGGCCGGCTCCGCCCACTAGAGTCACATGTGGAAGGTCCTGTTACTGAGAAACACACGTCATCTCTGCTGCGGCTCTGCTCCAGGTATCTTTGGGCATAGTTTGTTCACTAAGGACACACGCACTGGCTCAGTGAGCAAGTGCAGTGCGGTGTCCCTGACAAGCGGTCACCGAATCATCACGTGCGCCACCAGGCCGATCAGGATGAGCTCGGTGATAGGCACAGACCAGTCTCTCAGCATGAATGTCAGAAGCAAATACCCAAGAATTGTCCTCCTGATTGCCTTTCCATTTAACCAAGTACTGGAGTCTCCGTCTAGCCAAACGAGAATCCAATATCTTCTCAACTTCATACTCCAAATTGCCTTCAACCAAAACAGGGTCAGGAGGTGCAGCCATAGGAACCACAGGCTCGACAAACCTCTTCAATAAAGATTTGTGGAATACGTTGTGAATCTTAAATATCCCTGGAAGAAGCAAACGGAAGGAAACGGGATTAAGAATTTTCACGATCTTATAAGGTCCAATGAACCTTGGCTTAAATTTTGGAGATGCAACCTTCATAGGGATATTTTTTGAGGACAACCAAACCAAGTCACCCACTTTAAACCGAGGACCATCAGTCCTATGCCAGTTGGCAAACCGCTGGGCTTTCTCCTGAGAGACAACTTATCCACTACTTGATCCCAAATCTGCTGCATTCTCTCCACAATAGAGTCAACACCCGGACAGACAGAAGCCTCCACCTGCTCTGAAGAAATCGAGGATGAAACCCAAAATTGCAGAAAGCAAACTCAGCCAAAGGCAAAAAAGAGACCCAGTGATCTTGTTCAGCAAACACAAAACATCTCAAATAAGTCTCCAAGGTCTGGTTTGCTCTCTCAGTTTGTCCATTGATCTGAGGGTGGAACGCAGAGGAGAAAGACAGCTGAACTCCCAGTTTGGAACAAAATGTCCTCCAAAATCTGGAAACAAACTGGACTCCTCTGTCAGACACAATGTTCTCTGGAATGCCATGCAACTGAACCACCTGTTGAAAAAACAAGGGCACCAACTCAGAGGAGAATGGCAACTAAGGTAGTGGCACAAGATGTATCATCTTGGAAAACCTATCACAGATCACCCAGATAACGGTCATTCTCTGAGAGACAGGGAGGTCGGAAATAAAATCCATAGAGATATGGGTCCATGGCCTCTTGGGCACAGGAAATGGCATTAACAAACCACTAGAGCAAGAGCAAGGTTTGGACTGAGAACAAGTCCCACAGGACTGCACAAAGTCCCTGACGTCACGAGACAAAGAGGGCCAAGAAAAGGTTCGGCTCACCAAATCTCTGGTACCAAAAATACCGGGATGGCCAACGTGGAGCAATGAATCTCAGACATCACATTCTTCCTCCACTGATCTGGGACAAACAATTTCCCAACAGGGCAGCGTTCAGGTTTATCCTCCTGAAATTCCTCCAGAGCCAGTCTCAAATTGGGCGAGATAGCAGAAAGAACCTAACACTCCTTCAGACTAACAGCAGGCTAAGTTACCTCAGGAGAATCCGCAAAGAAACTCCTCAAGAGGGCATCCGCCTTAACATTCTTAGTGCCCGGGAGAAAAGAGACCACAAAATTAAAACATGTGAAAAACAAGGCCCACCTGGCCTGTCTAGGTTTAAGTCACTTGGCTGATTCAAGATAAACCAGGTTCTTATGGTCCGTGAGGACCATCACCTGATGTTTGGCTCATTCCAGCCAATGTCTCCACTCTTCAAAAGCCCACTTCATAGCCAATAACTCCTGATTTCCCACATCATAATTATGTTCTGCTGGGGAAATTTTTCGAGAGAAAAAGGCACAAGGGTTACTCTTAGAGGTCTCCGGATCCCTTTGGGGCAAAACGGCTCCTGCACCAATCTCAGAAGCACCAACCTCCACCTGAAATGGTAGAGAAACATCAGATTGCCGCAGAACAGGAGCAGAACTGAATCTCCGCTTAAGCTCCTGAAACGCAGAAACTGCCTCAGGAGACCAATTCACTACATCAGAACCCTTTTTGGTCAAATCAGTCAGTAGTTTCACAATACTAGAGAAATTACCTATAAATTTACGAGAAAAATTAGCAAAACCCAAAAATCTCTGAAGAGCCTTCAGGCTAAGTGCACACGTTCAGGAATGTGTGCAGAATTTTCCTGAGCAAAACTGACTTTTTTTGCGGTAAAAACGCGTATTTTTTGCGCAGATTTTGTGCGGTTTTTTTGGATGGATTTTGCGCATTTTTACCGCGATTTTTCCCTGAACTTTCTATGTCAATAATATAGCAGGAAAAACGCTAGAATTACGCGAAATTAATGAACATGTTGCTTCTTTTTACGCGATGCCATGTGCACAAAAATTGCGGAATTCATTCTAAATAATAGGATGCTTTATTCATGCGTTTTTTACGTTTTTTTGCTGTGAAAAAAATGCAAATAATCCTGAACGTGTGCACTTAGCCTCAATATAGTGGGTTGAACCCAATCACAAATGGCCTGAACTTTGACCGGGTCCATTTCAATAACAGACGGAGACAAAATGAATCCCAGAAATGAAACCTTCTGTACGCCAAAAAGACATTTTGATCCCTTCACATACAATGCATTTTCTCTCAAAATCTGGAATACAGTCCGAACATGTTCCACATGAGAATCCCAGTCATTGTAAAAAATCAAGCTATCATCCAAATAAACAATCAGAAATTTATCCACGAAATCCCGGAAAATATCGTTCATAAAGGATTGGAAGACGGAAGGGGCATTAGTGAGCCCAAAAGGCATCACTAGGTACTCAAAATGCCCCTCTGGGTTATTAAACGGTGTCTTCCATTCATCACCGTGCTTGATGCGAATAAGATTATACGCCCCCCTGAGGTCAAGCTTGGTAAACCAACTAGCACCTTTCACTCTGGAAAATAGGTCAGAAATCAAGGGCGGATGTTGATATTTAACAGTGATCTTATTCAGGAGACGATAGTCAACACACGGCCTCAATGAGCCATCCTTCTTGGCCACAAAGAAAAAGCTGGCGCCCAAGGGTGAAGAGGATGGTCTGATATGACCCTTCTCTAAAGACTCTTTGATGTAAGATCGCATAGCATCATGCTCAGGTACAGATAAATTAAAGAGCCGACCCTTGGGAAATTTACAACCGGGTACTAAGTCAATAGCGCAATCATAACTCCTATGAGGAGGTAAGGATGCAGACTTACTCTCACTAAACACATCAGAAAAATCAGTCAAATAGTCAGGGACATCTTGAGACTGGGGAGAGGCAGAAAAAACAGGAGTGTCAGCATCAACACATTGACAACCCCAACTGGTCACAGACACAGATTTCCAATCCAAAACAGGATTGTGAGTCTGTAACCAAGGAAAACCCAGAACAATAATGTCATGTAAATTATGTAACACCAAAAATTTGCAATTCTCTTGGTGGTCCGGGTCAACCCGCATTATCACCTGGGTAGAAAACTGGGGTTTATTCTCCACCAAAGGGGTAGAATCAGTGCCCAGCAAAGGAATAGACTTCCGCAGGGGTATCATGGGAAAACCACAACGTTTGGCAAAATCAAAATCCATCAGGTTTATAGCTGCTCCTGAATCAACAAAAGCCAGAGCTGAAAATGTGGACATGGAGCAAATCAAGGTAACAGTCAACAGAAAGTCGGAACACTATCCAAAACAACCGAGCGCGCAAAACGTCTTCACCGCTTGGGGCAGAAGGAAATAGCATGAGAAGCATCACAACAGTAGAAGAACAACTCATTACGCTTTTGAAACTCATGACGCTGTGCCCCAGATGTTTCTCCATCACACTGCATGGGCTCAGGGGCTGGCTCTCAAGGCCTCACAATCTCACGCATATTTCTACGCTCACGCAAACGTCTGTCAATTTGAATAGCTAATGACATAGAGTCATTGAGACCAGAGGGGACAGGGAATCCCACCATAATGTCCTTTACAGTCTCTGCCAGACCCTTCCGAAAAAAAGCTGCCAGAGCATCATCATTCCATTTAGTAAGGACTGCCCACTTTCGGAATTTCTGACAATACAGCTCAGCGGCTTCTTGAACCTGATTCAATGCCAACAAGGTTTACTCAGCTTGATCAGTAACATTAGGTTCATCGTAAACAACCCCAGAGCCTAAAAAAACACATCAAAATCATTCAAAACAGGATCCCCAAGTGTCAGGAAAAAGGCCCAGTCCTGAGGGTCGCCGCGCAGCAGGGAGATGACAATTTTAACCTGCTGCGCCGCGTTCCCTGAGGACTTAGGCTCCAAGGCAAAAAACAACTTACAGTTATTTTTAAAATTCAAAAATTTAGAGCGATCCCCAAAAATAAATCCGGCAGAGGGATCCTAGGTTCCACAACAGGCAACCCAGCAAGATAGATACTACAAAGAGGATACAAAGTATCCAAAAGCACACCACTCACAAAGATGTATATAATAAAATATCAAATTTATTAAAGTTACAGTAACAAAATATTAAATATGAACATACAAGGGAGAAGGAATAACCCAAAATGTAGTGCACAGAAAGTGACTGAAGGAAATAAATATCGGCATATGGCATATATAATTGTACATATAATAGTTTAAACAGCACAGCTGGTAAACAATGACCATTTCACAAGACATATACGGCTGCAAACCATCAGAATTTAAAGGTAAAGACCTAATGATAACACATACCCATATTAAATCAACCGATCCAAACAGTCACAGCAGCCCCGACGCGCGTTTCGCGTTTTGCAGCTTTCTCAAGGGGGATGTGCATGCCATGTCCTGACCAGTACCCAGTTATATAGCCCCTAAACCCATATTTGGGCCAATAGCAGCGCCCTCTGTGGCGACCCCTCCCTGGCATTACAGGTGCAGCAAGTTATATTATGATCAGCTGGCGTTCTTGACGCGCATGGCGCCACCGCCCCCAGATCCCACCACTTACTGTATCCGGCGCTCGGTCTCAGTGTGCGGGGAGGAAATCCCCCGTAACGTCATATCCGCCCATTGAGACCACAAGAGGCCTTAGGCAGCGAGTGTGTGAGCCGGGCGTAGCGCGCATGCGCGTCGCCATTTTATTGAAGCTTGTTGTCCACCAATGAGACTGTATTAATACCAGTGAGTATGCCGCATAACAAATCACATACATCAACCAAAATGGAGAAACAGTTAAATGTGCATATAAATTCCTGCCCGGTATGTGTTATCATTAAATGCAAAAAACCCACCATATGTAATCATGATGCGCCATATTGTGCTTACAAAAAGTATCAAAATGCTAACAATATATGCTGGCAAAGAGTACATGTATAAGATATCACAGAGCGGTATATATACATACATAGACAAGAATGCACATAAAAATACACATGAAAATCCAGGGAGTTGCTTTAGTTCGTTCATATGAAGTCATAAATGGTCCAATGTGGATAAGGAGTCACATAACGGATCCGGACACAGTAACATATTGGATAAACTAAGGTAAAGTAAACAATACACAAGTCAATAAAAAAACACACACAAAAGACAAAAAGGGCACATAATAAACTTTTTTTTAAAAAGTAAAGATGCATCTACAAAAAAAGGAGCGAAACTCAATTTCTCATTCAGTCCCATAGGGGCCATGGTGCCCAGTTCCACTATCCATTTGGTTTCTGCTTGAGCCAACAGGGATTTCACATCACCACCTCTGATGCCACCCCTTATTCTATCGATCCCATGGACCTTGAGGCCACAGGGATCTGAATTATGACATGATCGAAAATGTTTGGGCAATGTTCTCAGTAACGAAGGATCCTCCACCTCTCCTGCCGCAGCAATATTCCTGACATGTTCCCTCACTCTGACACGTAATTCCCTTGTCGTCAATCCAACATATAATTTGGGACAGGGGTATTGTGCCAGGTATATAACGTATGAGGTAGTACAAGAAATATAATGCATGATATCATATTGACGAGTACCCTCAGTACCACCGAAAGTTTTTGCCCGAATGATATTATGTAGATTTCATGCCCTACAACTGCCACAGGGGAAACAACCCCACCTCTGACCACTAGATCCAAAGAAGTTCTTTTGTTCAGCAATATAATGACTTTGGACTAGATGGTCTCTTAAATTTTTACTCCTTCTTGCTGTAACCAGAGGTTTCTCTGAAACTTCCTTATAAAGAATTGGATCGGTTCGAAGAACCGACCAGTGTTTAGTCAGGATCTGGCGGATGTTATCCCACTGGCAGTTATACGTAGTAATGAATCTCGTATGTGAATCTCCTTTCTTTTTGGATCCCAGGGGTTTATGTAATAACACTTGTCGTGGGGTGTATTTTGCTCGATGATATCCATGCCTTACATTCCTATGGCTATAACCTCTAGCCAAAAAAAGTTCTCTAAGATCTTTAGCCTGATGTTCAAACTGATCCACTGTAGAGCAGATACGTTTTGCCCTCAGGAATTGGCCAATGGGGATGGCTTTAATTGTTGAGTAAGCATGTCCAGAAGAGGAATGAAGGAAGGAATTGACTGAAGTATCCTTCCGATGAATGTCAGTGTGGACAGATCCCGTGTCATCAACCGACAAGGCAATATCCAAAAAATCAATCTTATGTCTATGCCACCTATATGTAAGCCTGATATTATAGGCATTATCATTAAGGTTAGACATGAATCTATCTAATTCAGGGATCGGTCCCTGCCATATAATCAGGAGGTCATCGATGTACCGAAGCCAGCACTGCACATGGTCGGCGGCGCATGCCCCGTCCCCACGAAACACCTCCCTCTCCCAAAGGCCGAGGAAGAGGTTTGCGTAGGCGGGCGCACACGCCGCCCCAATGGCAGTGCCACGCCTCTGTAGGTAGAACCCAGCAAGATAGATAGCAATACTCCGAACTTCAGCAGCAAGCTGCTCCACACGATCGGACAAATGCTTGACTTCCATTGGGGAAAAAATTCCTCCTCAGCCCCCAGAGAAAAAAGAGGGAAAAAATGTAACAAACAAACAAAAAAAAAATTTCTGACAACTCTGACTTTTTTTTTTTTTACTATTTTTTCCCTTCTGTTGAGTACCATAGAATTTCAGTTTGTCCAGTGATTCTGATATGATATGGTAGCTGAGGAGGGCAGGAGCAAAAAACCGCAAAGGCAGCCTAACACCAGAGAGGTTGAGATCTAATATGTTGCAGACCCCTAAGCTAACCGCACAACTAGAAGCAGCCGTTGGACGTTCCTACGGTGCCATAGACACCTCGTCACAGCCGGAGAGATTAGCTACCCCTGAAGATGGAAAGAGGAAAGCTACCTGCCCCGGAGTAGAGCCCCAAAGGAATAGGAAGCCCCCAAACATATAATGGCAGTTAGACAAGATGAAAACATGAACGCAGACAGAAAATAGAATGAGCAAACGCTGGAGCCCAAAACTGTTTAGATAGGACAGCACAGGAGAGAATACTGTCTGCAATCCAGCAAAACCCTAGGAAAAACTCCAACACTTCTGATTCCAAAAATGCTGAGACCACTCGAACTCGACCACCTATATCAGATCTCTGGTGTGAACACGCAACTACCCAGCAGAAAAAAATCACAAGAACTGAGCAAATGAACAAATACAAAAAGAGAACAGAGACCAGCACAAGCCCCCAAAGGGAACCTGGCTGAACTCAAAAGCAAGGCAGCAAAAACAAGGAAAATCAAACCACAGAAAAAAACCCAGAAATTAACTTATCTGAATGATAGCAGGAGACAGCAGAAAAGCAAGCTGAATTCCAACCAAAACCAGGAAGTAACAATTGATCACCGGCGAGGATCATGGGAGGTCAGCTCACTTATATCAGGACAGTCCATCCCCCCTGATAACCATTCATCAATTGCAGGTGGTGGACTTTTGCTGTTCAACGTAGGTTCAATACCCTCAGCAACCACCAGAGGGAGCCTCAGCTCCGAAGTCATCTCCAACACATTCACAAGTTAGGGTTCTTCAAAAGTTGGTTTTGGTGTGCCTGTCATTGAATATGTATGTGACAGCGACTCATGTCCTTGGTGTTACGAATGACATTGCTGACTCTCTTTCTCATACGCAGTGGGATCATTTTCGATCATTGGCTCCAGAAGCGGAGGTCGAGGGTTTGGCATGTCCGGAGGAGCTATGGAATGTGGTCTAAAAGCTGCTGAATCATTAATCAGATCTTCGTTGGCTCCTAAGACTTGTGATTTGTACCAGGCTGTGTGGCATATGTGGAAAGGTTTTCTGGCGGCTGAAGGTTGGTCGCCTTCAAAAGTGACAAGAATTATGCCCGCTTTGTCCTTCGCTTTTCGCCTCAGAGGTTTTTTTGATTTGACGAAATCATTTTTAGTGAAACAGGCGGCGAAGGGGTTTCGCTGGACTAATGGGCGGGGGGAGACGAGGCGCTCTGTGTCCTTTAGTTTGTTAGAACAATGAGGCGGCGCTGTAGAGTCTTTGTGTTCATCATCTTTTGAGGTTCGCCAGTTTCGGCTAGCTTTTTCTTTTGCCTTTTTCGGTGCTTTGCGGGTGGGGGAGCTCATTTCGCCCAGCCGGGGCACGGTGGGGGGATTTTGACGAGGGATGTCGTGTTGGCCCCTCGGGGGATGGAATTTTGGTTGCGCAGGTCTAAGACGGACCAGTCCGGGAGAGGCCGGCGAGTTGTTTTGGGCTGGGTCGCAGGCTCTTTAATGTGTCCGGTGCTGTGCTTGCAATGTTTCAGGGAGCTTAATCCTAGTTTGGAGGGGTCTTTGTTGTGCACACTGATGGGTCAAGTGAGTATAGGTATCAGTTTTGTGCGATTTTTAACCCCTTTATCCCAGCTGACGTACTATTCCGTCCTTGTGACCTGGGACTTAATTCCCAAGGATGGAATAGTACGCCACATGCTCCGGGGGGAGCGCTGCTGATCTCGGCCGGGTGTCAGCTGATTATCACAGCTGACACCCGGCACTATGTGCCAGGAGCGATCACGGACCACTCCCGGCACATTAACCCCTGGCACACTGCGATCAAAGATGATCACAGTGTACCGGGGGCACATGGAAGCATCGCGCAGGAGGGGGCTCCCTGCGTGCTTCCCTGAGACCCTCAGAACAGCGTGATGCATCGCGCTGTTCCGAGGGACCCTCCTCCCTGCAGGGCTCCGGATCCAAGATGGCCGCGGGGTCCTTCCGAGTCCGGCAAGGAGGCGGCTCCCTCAGTGCCTGCTGAGAGTAGGCGTGGAGAAAGGCTGCAGCACTGCCTGTGAGATCGCTGGTCTGACACAGTGCTGTGTACAGTGTCAGATCAGTGATCCACCTCTATACAGTGATGTCCCTCCGTCGAACAAAGTAAAAAAGTAAAAAAAATAAAAATAACACGCGTAAAAAAAAAATCATAAATGAAGAAAAATTCCCCAATAAATTCCTTTCTTCATGTAAATAATAAAAAAAAAATAAAAGTACACATTTAGTATCGCCACGTCTGTAGCGACCCGCCCTATAAAACTGTCCCATTAGCTAACCCCTTTAGTGAAACCCATAAAAAAAAGAAAAAAAAAACAAGGCTAAAAAACAATGATTTATCATCATACCGCCGAACAAAAAGTAGAATAACACGCAATCAAAAAGACGGATATAAATAAACATGGTACCGCTGAAAACGTCATCTTGTCCCGCAAAAAAAGAGTCACCATACAGCATCATCAGCAAAACAATAAAAAAGTTATAGTTCACAGAATAAAGCGATGCAAAAATAATAATTTTTTATATATAATAGTTTTTATTGTATAAAAGCGCCAAAACATAAAAAACATACAAATGAGGTATCGCCGTAATCGTACTGACCCAAAGAATAAAACTGCTTTATCAATTTTACCACACGCGGAACAGTATAAACGCCCCATCCAAAAGAAATTAATGAATTGCTGGTTTTTGTTTATTTTGCCTCCCACAAATCGTAATAAAAAGCGATTTAAAAATATGTGCCCAAAAATGGTACCAATAAAAACGTCAACTCGTCTCGCAATAATAAGACCTCACATGTCTCTGTGGGCCAAAATAAGAAAAAATTATAGCTCTCAAAATGTGATGATGGTAAAACTGTTTTTTGCAATAAAAGCGTGTTTTAGCGTGTGACAGCTGACAATCATAAAAACCCGCTATAAATAGTAAATCAAACCCCCTTTATCACCCTCTTAATTAGGGAAAAATAATAAAATTAAAAAAATGTATTTATTTCCATTTTCCCTTTAGGGTTAGGGTTAGGGTTGGGGTTGGAACTAGGGTTACAGGTGTGTTAGGGTTAGGTTTGTGGTTAGGGTTATGATTAGGGTTGGGTTTAGGGTTAGGGGTGTGTTGGGGTTAGGGTGGAGTTAGAATTGGGGGGGTTTCCACTGTTTAGGCACATCAGGGGCTCTCCAAATGCGACATGACACCGGCAGACTATTCCATCAAAGTCTGCAATGCAAAACATCATACTGTAGTTTTCTCCCACATATAGGGTATCAGCGTACTCTGGACAAATTGGCAACAACTTTTTGGGTCCAATTTCTCCTGTTAGGCCGGCGTCACACTGGCGAGTGTGATGCGAGTAAGTCGCACGACTTTCTCGCATCAACACCCGACACGGCCGCCCGCTCTTGGACCCGAGTGTGCGGCTGCATGTATTTCTATGCAGCCGCATACTCGGGTCCGAGAGCGGGCGGCCATGCCGGGTGTTGATGCGAGAATGTCGTGTGACTTACTCGCCTCACACTCGCCAGTGTGACGCTGGCCTTACCCTTGGGAACATAAAAAACTGGGGACTAAAAGATCATGTTTGTGGAAAAAATATGTGTAAGGTTCTTTGTCTCTGTTGACATGTTCCTTGAAACTCAGTTTTCCGTCGGCCATTTTGCTTTCTGTCTTACTGCAGCTCTTGCCCTCAGTTAATATGGAGTTTCCAGTTTTCATGTTCCCGCCCTGATTCTTCCCTCTTGCTTCTTAAGCAGCCTCAGCTGAACAATCAGTGCTCCTGAATCAAGCCTCAGTCAGTCTGTGACCTGACTCCTGGAAGCCTTGGACTTGTACTCCAGCTATTCCCTACTGAGGAACCTTGGAACACTTTTGGACTCTGGAAACCTGCTGTTTGGTGAATCCATGTTTGCAGAGGAATTACGGTACAGAGAAGAGATCCTGAACCTGCTTTGGAGATTTATTGTAGTGCTTGAAGTTACTCTGGCCTGCTGTGTCTCCTGTCGCTGTTCCTGCAAACTGTGTGAACTTTTCAGCATGCTTGTATGAAGTAATACAAGTCATTTCATTTCAACCTATGTCTCCTGTGTTTTCCTCGCACCCAAGCACAAGACGCTATAGGAACTGTACACTATACATGACAAGATTCAGGAGTCAATGTTTAGTGTCTGCTGGGTCTGGGAAAGCCGTGTCTGCTGTGACTGTGGATATCAGATGTCCGTTTAATACCTTATGTGATGACAGTGGTTGTGACTTCTCACAACCATTCCAGGTGAGCGCATTCCCTTAAAATTTTACTCTGGAGTGTTACCACAGGTAAACACTATTGTTTTTTTTTTTTTTTCTTTCCTCTTCTCCTTCCAGCACTTCTGCCTTAAAAGATCTGGAAGATGGAGGCCCGCATAAAGGAACTTTGCGGAGTGACTGATACAATCCTTTCAGATGTACAGACTTTAAAAACCCGTTTTGCAAGCCTACAGGACCTCACTAATCATAATTTGCATGTGTTTGGACAGACTACCCAGGAATTGCGAGCCAGGATTGAGGCTCTAGAGGAACGAGCCCAGGCTCCTGCCATAACCCCAAGTTCTGGGATCCCCAAATTACCTCCTTTTCATTTTGGCAGTGAACGTGAGAAATTCAGGGGATTTATTAATCAATGCAATTTATTTTTCTCTGCACATGCTTCACAATTTCCCACTGAACGATCCAAAGTGCTTACTATAATCATGTTGCTTACCAATAAGGCTTTGATGTGGGCAAACCCTCTGATTGAGACTGAGGATGATTGTTTGAATCACCTTGATGCTTTTATTTCAGCCATGGGGCAGGTGTTTGATGACCCCAATCGAGGTGCAACAGCTGAAGCAGCCATGTTAACTTTGCGCCAAGGTAAGCGTTCAGTAGCCGAATATGCCCTGGATTTCAGGAGATGGGCTCTTGATACCACTTGGGACACTTCCGCTAAAAAATCTATTTTTCGGAAAGGGTTGTTTCCACTGATTAAGGATGAACTTGCTCGTGCCGACCCTCCCACTGCGTTAGGTGACTTTATTAACTATTGTATCCGTATTGATGCTCGTCTGACTGAACGCAGACAAGAGAGATGGTTCGAAAATAATCGCACTAACCTTTTACTACCTCCCTCCTCAGCTAAGGAACCTTTGAGTAGGATCACAAGGGAACCAGAACCTGAACCCATGCAGGTGTACTCTTTACAAAGACGGGTTAGTGATGCACGCAAAGAACATCGTATAAAGGAAAATCTATGTTTCTACTGTGGTAAGTCAGGGCACTTCATTATAAACTGCCCCAGCCGTTCTCGTAAGACTACTGCAGCAGTCATTCACTGTGAGTGTTGCGAGAGGAGCTCTGTCATGTCCGAGCCTCAGGCTCCAGAGAGATCTGCTGCAAGAGATCTTGATTTCTCGGACTTAAACTCTGTTAGTTCTGGGGACGATGACGGTATAAACGCTGCAATTTTTCAAGTTTCCTCAGCGGTGTCCCAGCTGAGTTGTAAAAGAAACAATTCTCATTGCTTCCTTTCCATCAAACTCTGGGTTGACTCTGTCTGGGTGTCTAGCTCTGCTATGATCGACTCAGGAGCAAGTGGAAATTTTATGGATATCTCCTTTACTCTGAAACAGGGGATACGTTCAGTGAAGAAGGCTACTCCAGTACAGATGGAGACTGTGGATGGCTCTCTACTGACTTCTGGACCAGTGGATCAAGAAACAGAGCCTTTGAGGGTCCTTATGGGTAAAGATCATCAGGAGAAAATGTCTTTTATGCTTATCTCTTCTCCCCACTTTCCCATTATTCTAGGGCTACCATGGCTGCAGGCGCAGAATCCTACGATTAACTGGGAGACCAAGGAATTACACTTTCCGGAGAAACAGATGAGTCAAGGAGTTTCAGCTTGCTCTGTTCCTAAAGGAACCATGTCAGTCCCTGAACTACCAGCTGTATACCAGGACTATGTGGATTTATGTGACAAGAAGAACGCTGATCAGCTTCCTCCTCACCGTCCATATGATTGTCCAATTGAATTATTGCCTGGAGCCGAGATACCTTTTGGTAAAATCTACCCCTAGCGGGGCCCGAGCTAAAAGCTTTGAAGGATTATATAGACGAAAATTTAGCCAAGGGCTTCATACGCCCCTCTTCATCTCCCGCAGGTGCACCCATCTTCTTTGTGAAGAAGAAAGATGGATCTCTGAGACCCTGCATAGACTATAGGGAACTCAATAAGGTTACTATTAGAAACCGTTATCCATTGCCTTTAATCCCTGAGTTGTTGGAGAGAGTGCGGCATGCCAAAATTTTCTCTAAACTGGATCTCCGTGGGGCCTATAACTTGGTCCGTATTAGACCTGGGGATGAATGGAAGACTGCTTTCAGGTCACGCTATGGACACTTTGAATATCTAGTTATGCCTTTTGGTCTGAGTACCGCCCCAGCCACTTTCCAACACTTCGTGAATGATATCTTCAGGGATCTCCTAGATACATTTGTGGTGATTTATCTGGATGATATTCTAATTTTTTCTAACTCCACAGAGGAACATCATGGACATGTGAGAATGGTCTTAGAACGCCTAAGACAAAACCATCTCTACATCAAACTTGAAAAATGTGAATTCCATAGGACCGAAATTCAATTTCTGGGTATGTACTATCTACGCAAGGGATTAGTATGGATGGAAGCAAGACCCAAGCCATCAAGGATTGGCCAATTCCTAGAAATGTGAAGGAGGTGCAGCGTTTCATCGGGTTTGCCAACTTCTATAGACGTTTCATTAAGAATTTTTCTGAGGTAGTGTCACCTATCACCCAACTTACCCGGAAACAGTCTAGGTTCTCCTGGACCCCGCAAGCTCAGGAAGCATTTTCCTGTTTAAAGGATAAATTTACCTCCGCACCTATCTTAGTACATCCCAACCCCGAGCTTGCCTTCATAATAGAGGTGGATGCTTCAGACTGTGCCGTTGGAGCTATACTCTCTCAGAGAACAGGTGAGAAGAATGTCTTGCATCCCTGTGCCTTCTTTTCCCAGCAGTTGTCTTCGGCTGAGAGGAACTACGATGTGGGCAATAGAGAATTGTTGGCCATTATTGCCGCCTTCAAGGAATGGAGACACCTTCTTCAGGGAGCTGCACAGCAAATAGTCGTCCTGACAGACCATCGTAACCTTGAATTTATCAGGTCGGCTAAGTGCCTGACTCCTCGCAAGGCTCGCTGGAATCTTTTCCTAAACCAATTTAATTTTGTCATTTCTTATAGACCAGGATCGCGCAATGGAAAGGCTGATGCACTCTCTAGGATTCATTCAGCAGAGACACGTCCACTTACTCCTCCTAAGACTATTCTTCCTGACTCTAGATTCCGGGGAGTGATTCATAATCAAGACCTACTTAAGGACATCAAGGAAGCATACCATGCGGATTCTTTGTTGGCTCAACCCCCAAGGGACGTAAGTCTTGTCTTTAAAAATGGTGTGTGGATTCAGGGACAACGTCTGTATATACCTGAAACAGTCAGATTGAGAGTATTGCAACTCATCCACGATTCCAAGATAGCCGGGCATAGGGGAATTCTAAAGACACAAGAATTTCTTTCTCGTTTCTTTTGGTGGCCCACTTACAGGAAAGATGTCTTAAACTATGTCACTTCATGTGAAGTCTGTGCAAGATGCAAAACACCTCGCTCCTCACCAACTGGTCTGTTGCAACCTCTTCCCACCCCGTCCCGCCCGTGGGGATCCATTTCTATGGACTTCATTGTGGAGTTACCAACCTCTCAAGGGAAGAACACCATTCTAGTGGTGGTTGACCGTCTAACAAAGGCAGCTCATTTTATCCCTTGTGTCGGCTTACCCACTGCAAAACAGACATCAGACTTGATGATTAAGAATGTGTTTCGCTTACATGGAGTACCGGATGAGGTCAATTCGGATCGAGGGGTGCAATTCACTTCAAGGTTTTGGCAAAATTTCTGTGCAGCATTGGACACTAAAGTAAACCTTTCTTCTGCTTTTCATCCCCAGACTAATGGACAGACAGAACGAACCAATCAGACCCTGGAGCAGTATCTCCGCTGTTTTATCTGCCACCTACAGGATGATTGAGTGGATCTACTTCCACTGGCTGAGTTCTCTTATAACAACTCTCAGAGCGCCTCCACTAAGCAGTCTCCTTTTTACTCCAATCTAGGTTATCATCCTAACATTCTTCCTCAATTTCCCATAGATATGCCCTTGCCGGCAGTGGCTGAAAGAATCACTTCTTTACAAAAGAATATGGATCTTCTAAAGGAAAATCTAGAATTGGCTCAGGAAAGGTACAAGAAAGCAGCAGATAAATTTCGTAAACCTGCACCAGCTTTCAAGGTAGGAGATTTGGTCTGGCTGTCAACCAGAAATCTTAAATTAAAGATTCCATCGTCTAAATTGGGACATAAGTACATTGGACCTTATAAGATCAATAAGATTATAAGTGCTGTTGCTTGTCGTCTTCAACTGCCCAGAACTATGAGAATCCACCCTGTCTTTCATGTATCCCTACTAAAGGCTGCAACACCCAATACGTTTCCTGGACGTTCTTCTCCTTGCCCTGACCCAGTGCTGGTCGATGGTCAGGAAGAATTTATGGTGGAAAGGATTCTAGATTCCAGGTTGTACAGAAATCAGTTGCAATATTTGATTAAATGGCAGGGCTACCCAGTGGAGGACAACTCATGGGAACCAGTCAATAATGTAAATGCTCCTCGCCTGCTCCGCCAGTTTCATCAGAGGTACCCTGACAAGCCTGGTCTGAGGTCATCCGGAGGTTGTCCCTAAGGGGGGAGTAATGTAAGGTTCTTTGTCTCTGTTGACATGTTCCTTGAAACTCAGTTTTCCGTCGGCCATTTTGCTTTCTGTCTTTCTGCAGCTCTTGCCCTCAGTTAATATGGAGTTTCCAGTTTTCATGTTCCCGCCCTGATTCTTCCCTCTTGCTTCTTAAGCAGCCTCAGCTGAACAATCAGTGCTCCTGAATCAAGCCTCAGTCAGTCTGTGACCTGACTCCTGGAAGCCTTGGACTTGTACTCCAGCTATTCCCTACTGAGGAACCTTGGAACACTTTTGGACTCTGGAAACCTGCTGTTTGGTGAATCCATGTTTGCAGAGGAATTACGGTACAGAGAAGAGATCCTGAACCTGCTTTGGAGATTTATTGTAGTGCTTGAAGTTACTCTGGCCTGCTGTGTCTCCTGTCGCTGTTCCTGCAAACTGTGTGAACTTTTCAGCATGCTTGTATGAAGTAATACAAGTCATTTCATTTCAACCTATGTCTCCTGTGTTTTCCTCGCACCCAAGCACAAGACGCTATAGGAACTGTACACTATACATGACAATATGATTTTTTTATTTTCACGCCTGGGCGTTATAAACTTCTGTGAAGCACTTAGGGGTTCAAAGTGCTCACCACACATCTAGATAAGTTCTTTTGCAGGTCTAGTTTCAAAAATGGGGTCAATTGTTGGGGGTTTCCACTGTTTAGGCACATCAGGGGCTTTCCAAATGCGACATGACACCAGCAGACCATTCCATCAAAGTCTGCATTACTAAACTTCACTACTTCTATTCCGAGCCCCGACGTGTGCCCTCACAGTAGTTTTCTCCCACATATAGGGTATCAGCGTACTCAGGAAAAATTGGACAACAACTTTTTGGGTCCAATTTCTCCTGTTACCCTTGTGAGCATAAAAAACTGGGGACTAAAAGATCATGTTTTGTGGAAAAAATATGATTTTTTTATTTTCTCGCCAGGGCGTTATAAACTTCTGTGAAGTACTTGGGGGTTCAAAGTGCTCATCACACATCTAGATAAGTTCCTTAGGGGGTCTAGTTTCCAAAATGGGGTCACTTTTGGGGGTTTATACTGCTTAGGCACATCAGGGGCTCTGCAAACTGAACATGACACCCATCAAAGTCTGAATTCCAAAATGTTATTACTTCCTTTCCGAGCCCTGCCGTGTGCCCAAACAGTATTTCCCCCCAACATGTGGGGTATCAGCATACTCAGGACAAATTGGACAACAACTTTTTGGGTCCATTCTTTGGGAAAAATCAAAAATTGGAAAATTGGGGACTAAAAACTCATTTTTGTGGAATTTTTTTTTTCACACCCAGTCATTATAAACTTTAGTGAAATACTTTGGGGTTGAACGTGCTCACAACAGATCTACATAAGTTCCTTAATGGGTCTAGTTTCCAAAATGGTGTCACTTGTGGGGGTTTCCACTGTTTAGGCACATCAGGGGCTCTCCAAACGCGACATGGCATGCAGCCAATTCTACGTTGAAAAAGTCAAACTGCGCTCCTTCCCTTCCGAGCTCTGCCATGCACCCAAACAGTGGTTTACCCCCACATATTGGGTATCAGCGTACTCAGGAAAAATTGCACAATAACTTTTGAGGTGTTGTTACCCTTGGGAGATTAAATATTGGTTTGAAAAGATCATTTTTGTGGAAAAAATATGATTTTTTAATTTTACGGCTCTACGTTATAAACTTGTGTGAAGCACTTTGGGGTTCAAAGTGCTCACCACAGATCTAGATAAGTTCCTTAGGGGTCTAGTTTCTAAAATGGGGTCACTTGTGGGGAATCCCACTCTTTAAGCACATCAGGGGCTATCCAAATGCGACATGGCGTCCAATCTCGATTCCAGCAAATTTTGGTTTGAAAAAGTCAAATGGCGCTCCTTCCCTTTTGAGCTCTGCCGTGCACCCAAACAGTGGTTACCCCCACATATGGGGTATCAGCATACTCAGGACAAATTGGAAAACAACTTTTATGGTCCAATTTCTTATGTTACCCTTGGGAAAATAAAAAATTGGTGACTTAAACATCATTTTTGTGGGAAAAAAATAGGATTTTTTATTTTCATGCCCGGGCATTATAAACTTGTTTGAAGCACTTGGGGATTCAAAGTGCTCACCACAGATCTAGATAAGTTCCATAGGGGGGGTCTAGTTTCCAAAATGGTGTCATTTGTGGGGGGTTTCCACTGTTTAGGCACATCAGGGGCTCTCCAAACGTGACATGGCGTACAATCTTAATTCCAGCCAATTTTGGTTTAAAAAAGTCAAACGGCGCTCCTTCCCTTCCGAGCACTGCCGTGCGCCCAGACAGTGGTATCGGCGTACTCAGGAGAAATTGCACAACAACTTTTTCTGTCCATTTTCTCCTTTTACCCTTGTTAAAATAAAAAAAATTGTTTGTAAAAGATCATTTTTATGACTAAAAAGTTAAATGTTCATTTTTTCCTTCCAAGTTGCTTCAGCTCCTGTGAAGCACCTGAGGGGTAATAAACTTCTTAAATGTGGTTTTGAGTACCTTGAGGGGTGCAGTTTTTAGAATGGTGTCACTTTTGGGTATTCTCTGCCATATAGACCCCTCAAAGTGACTTCAAATGTGAGGTGGTCCCTTAAAAAAAATGGTGTTGTACCACGCACAGGATATACTCGTTTTCCATGTGGGGGGCAACAATCTGGGGGTTCAGCCTTTCAGGGAGTTGATCAAGGACATCAAGCTAGACTTTTTGCGGTTGTGTTTATTGTATGTGGGGGTTACTATCGTTTGGTCCGAAACTGTTCCCTGTTAGCGCTGGCGTGGCATGAGGTCGCTGGCAAAAATTAATAAGGCTAGGATTAAAGTAAATAGGGCTGTGTCTTCTTTTGTACTTAGGAATGGAGGTGTGTCCATGAGGCATTTTGACTTGGAAAAAGGGAAGGGTGATTTTTGGTTGGCCAGTAAGAGTGAAGAGCCATGTGCACAACCTCAAAGTGGTGCTGGAGTAGAGGCCCAAGCCATATACAATTAAACAACAACTCCGCACTCAACTTAGGTAGATTGCAAAAATTATGAGAGATTTTAATGGTGTCCAGATAATGTAGTACAATAGGGAACGTTTCGGTCACATGACCTTCATCAGCTACTACAATAGATTAACAATAGGAAAGAAATATAAAGTGAAAATAAAAACAGAACAAAAGAACAAAAGTATACACAGTAAATATCAAGCGATAGGCAAAAAGGGTAATAGCATGAGTACATCAAGCTTCCAGGTAACATACTTTAAAGAACCAGTGTACATGGTAAATCAACAGCAAAACCAGTATGGTGAGATGCACAGAGATGAAAGAGGTAAAAGTACCCTATAAATTGTACTGCTCAGAAAGATGGACCAATGGACAGATCCTGATGTGTGCCCGTATGGAAAAAGCTATATATAAAGAAATAGGAGGAAGTGTGGTTTATAAAAAAAACAACAACATAGTATTTAACAGGCCATAAGTGCGGTGAGGTAACATACCAAAGCTACTTATGGAAAGTGGGCAGTCACATTACGACAGCCTGTGCAGTCAGCCTAGAGACAAAATGCACTCATAAATAATGTGGCCGTATAGAGCATTGAAAATAGTACCAGTATATCTGTTATGAATGTGCTGGAGATGGTTTCTGAGCAGAGGCTCCCTCTGGTTGTTGCAGACAGTACTGAACCTCACAGTGAGGAATGGCAATCTGGGATCACGGACTGGACTGATATAAGGGAGGTTCCCTCCCATGATGGTCGCCGGTGATCAATTGTTCTTGTCTCAATTGTGGTTCCTGGTTCATTTTGAAGTTGCTGGAGTCTTGCCTGCACCTGCTGCTTTCAGATAAGATATTTTCTGCTTTTCTTTTTGTGCTTGCTTTTTTCATAGTTTTCTGCACTTTTGTGGAGGTCAGCCGGGTCCCCTCCTGGGGCCTGTGCTCCTCTCAATTTATCTGTAGCCACTGTTATTTGTTCATTTGCTTTTTCCTGTTTTTTCAGTGGCTGCGGCTTTGTTTTGTTACACCAGAGATCTGATTTAGGTGGTAGAGATCGTGTGATCTCAGGTTTTTTTGGCAATCAGAAGTGCTGGTATTTTTTAGGGTTTTTGTTGGATTGCAGTCAGAATTCTTTCCTGTACTTTTCTGTCTAGACAGATTGGGCCCCAACGTTTGCTCATTCTATTTTCTGTCTGTGTCCATGCTATCTTCCTGTCTAACCACCATTATATGTTTGGGGGCTTCCTATTTTCTTTGGGGATCTGCTCCGCGGCAGATAGCTTTCATCTTTCTGCCTTTATATGTAGTTATCTCTCAGGCTGTGACGAGGCGTCTAGGATCAACGTAGGAACGCTCCACGACTACCTCTAGTTGTGTGGTTAGTTCAGGTTACTGCAATCCAATAGGTTCCAGCCTCTCTGGTGTATTACCGTTTTTGCTTTTTCTCCTCAGCTACCGAAATATAACATATATCATAGAAAATAATGAGCCAACCTTAAGGAGAGGAGAAGGAAGTACGCTGTGTCTCACCGTCGTGCGCTCAAGACGCGGTATCCACCGCTTGTCGGTTGCTGGTGTGACCGCAGCACTTCCTGGTTGAAGTAAGGAAGGGGAGGGATAGAGGAGTGTAGTGGACCAATCGGATGGCGGCACAGAGGCGGGCCCACAGTGACGTCACAGGAAGAAGATGGTGGTGTGTTCCACAGTCCCCCTGATGTGTTTCAGCATTAGAAGAGGCGGCCTCTCATGACAGAGAGGGAGGAGCATTGTGCAGTGAATATTAGGATAGAAGCAACTATATATTATGCGATGTTTCCAGTGAGTGACTTGATAAGAAGGTCTAATACAGACGACTCTGGAGGAAAACAGAGAATGGATGTTAGCAAATCTGAAGCAGTATGGATACAAATATGGCAATGAATATTGCAAAGCAGAACACAGAGAAATGGGGTATAGTAGTATAATATGAAAATATGATGTTTTAGATATAGCATTATTGTAAATGAGAACTCGCCATAAATTTTTATATGAAGTATAATAAAATTAATGTTACAGATATAGCATTGTTCTAAGTGAGAACTCGCCAAATAAAGGATGTCGAATATGCAGGGTAATTATTAATCAACTAGATAAACATATGACATTGGTCCAAACGGGACATAATTTACATAAAAGACAGTAACTCGTACTCTCTATTGAGGCCCTTGGGAGACAAGGTATCCAAAGTATGGATCCAATAGGCCTCTTGAGTTGTTTGACACGGTCTCCCCCCCTCCTGGGCTGTGGCACGTGTTCCAAAACCTGGAATCTGAGTTGAGCTATTTTGTGGCCCCTGGAGATAAAATGATGAGGAATCAGAAGCAATAGATTGTTACAATGAATCATGGATTTATGCTTAGATATCCGATCTTTAACTGGCTGAAAGGTTTCGCCGATATAAAGGAGACCACAAGGACATTTTATAACATAGACAACTTAAGGGGTATTACAGGTGAAATAACCCTGGATATTGTAGGACTTGCCGGCATAGGGGTGATGAATCTTGTCACCCTTTTGTACATTATTGCACTTGGTGCAGCTCAGGCAAGGGAAGGTGCCATTCTTAGGGTGTTGTAGAAAACGTCTGACATGTTATCTGCTAGGCCCAATGTCGGCCCTAACTAGGGAATCCCTGCAGTTGGGGGCTCGACAAAAACATGGTAAAAATGGAGTGGCAAATTCTGGGATGTTAGGATGAGCCCTGGAAAGGAGGTGCCAATGCTGGTGAATCGACCTGTGTATTAAACAGGCGAAAGGGTGATAGGAGTGAACAAATGCAATTCTGTTATTAGATTTAGAAGGAGGATTGGTCCTGTTGGTTTAAGATTCATTTAGGATATGTTGTGGATAACCCCTTTGTCTGAACTTCAAATTCATCTCATCAAGTCTGGTTTGACAAATTGCATTTTTGGACACAATGCGTCTGACACACTGAAATTGTGACTTGGGTATGGACTGCTTCAAGGGTGTAGGATAGAAGCTAGCAAAATGCAATAAACTATTGCGGTCAGTGGTCTTGACATATAAATCGGTAGATAGAACCCCATATTCATCTTTAATAACTAATGTATCAAGGAAATTGATCTTGACTGTATCATGAGAGATAGTGAAAGTCATGCCCGACCATGAGTGGTTTAGTAGGTCATGGAAATCAGTTAGGGACCCGAACGTGCCACCCCAAATGCAGAAAATATCGCCTATATACCGTCTCCAGACGATAACATTGTCCAAGAATAAGGAATTAATATAGATGATGGATTCCTCTAAATCGGCCATGTAACAATTTGCATACGGGGGTGCCACGTTCGAGCCCATAGCAGTCCCGCGGATCAGTAAGAGAAATCGTCTTGGAACAAAAAATAGTTCCTGGTTAATACCAGTGTCAGAAGATCTACACAGAGGTCGATTTGTGCCACAGTGAAATTGGAAGAAGACAATAGCTTCTTAACTGACTGGATACCCTGTATATGGGGTATGGAAGTATATAAATCCCTAACAACAAAGGTGACCAGGAGGGATTCCTGAGGAACCTGACTAATGTTATCGATCACTTCTAGAAAGGAATTAGTATCTAGTAGGAAGGATCTTGTAGATTTGATCAAGGGGGTAAAGATCTTCTCAAGGTAGATCGATAATGGCGAAAGAATGGATTCCGTAGAGGCGACTATGGGCCTTCCTGGTGGATGTTGGAGGTCCTTGTGAATTTTAGGGAGGGTATAAAAGAGCGGGATAACCGGATTAGGTTTGATGAGAAAGTCGTAGGTCTTTTTGTCCCTATCCATGTGTCTAAGTAAAGTCTCTGAGATTGTGGATCTTATTTGACTTGTTGGGTCATGAGGTAATTTCTGATATATAGTGGTATCACCAAGTTGTCTGAGGGCTTCACTGATATATTCAGATCGATCCATCACCACGATTGCTCCCCCCTTATCAGCTGGTTTTATGACTAAACTGGTATCCTCCTTCAGGGATTGTAGGGCTTGATATTCTACTTCGGTGAGATTAGGGGGGTTGAACAATTTACCCTGTTCCATGTTAGTATTATGATCCTGAAAGGAAGATTGTATAAAACCTATAAAGGTCTCAAGGGCATTGGATCCCAAAGGTGGCCTATAGAGGCTTTTGGACCTAAGGCCCAAACTAGAGATAGAAATAGGGTCAGGAATGGTGGTGGTGTTGTCAATGGTAGAGGGTAGGTTAGCAAAATGTAATCTTAACCGTAGAGATTGATAAAAATGTTGCAAGTCCATATCCAGATCAAATGTCCTGTACCTATAGGATGGGCAGAATGATAAGCCTTTCTGAAGGACATTAAGTTCAGCAATGCCCAGAGTGCGTGATGAGATGTTGGCCGACGGGGTTCACCTTAATGCGGTGGGTTCTGATATGTGGGCACTCGGCCTCCAGGAAGGGATAGAGAGGTCCATGGCTTTGCGTGTTGGGGGGGTATCGGTGTCATGTGTGCATCGCCACGAAGATCGTCGCGGTTGCACATTCTGACTTCTCACAGCTGAGTTGCTGTTTCTTTGTGTTTGGCAGTTAGGGAGTTAATTCTGTCTGTGCTCAGTTCTGGGACTGGGTGCAGTTTCTCCCGGCTGCAATTAATTATTTGTTGATTGGTTTCCTTTAAATCTCTGGTTGTCTGTTTGGGAGTTGCCAGTGAAATTCTTCATGCAGACCACAGATAGGATTGAATCTGTATAGACTTAAGTTAAAGAGCTCCTTAGTTGTTTTAAGCTCACCTTGCTTAGAGTTTAATATCCCAGATCATTTATGTTCCTTCTGTGTTTGAGTGTGTATGCAAGTCTGTGTTTTCTCCAGTCTGTCTTATATATCTAATCTGTGTATTTAGCAGAGATCAGCCCATATCCCTTTGGTGGTAATCAGAATCCTTCTTAGGACTGATTACAGGGTTCAGGGACTGATAGGAGACAGGGTTAGGCTGGAGACTTGGACCTCTGAACCATTATCAGTACCTCCAAGGTGAGGGATTAGTTAGGACCCCAGTTTAGGGTCAGGTTAGACCCCCGGTCCTCTTCTTTCCTGTGACAGTGTATCAAGTCCTCAAGATTAATCCTGAGTTCAACGGATATCGTGTCAGGTAAATCTATTCTATATTTACATGCTGATGTTGCTAATCTATATGTTGTATAGAGTGTTGTTCTTTTAAGAATAGTTTACTGACATCGTACACATATCATAAGACCGCGTGACATTTTCACTGGCCCATAAAATTATTCCCAGTTGCCATGGATCCAGTAGCCCAGCTGGCTCTGCAGTTGCAGGGATTATCCATGGAGCTGACGGACATTAAGTCCAAAGTTTTGTCTCCCTCGGAGCAAACCAGATTTGAACCTAAAGTAGCTCTCCCGGACAGGTTCACTGGTGGGCGAGACAAATTTTTTACCTTCAGGGAAGCATGTAAATTGTATTTTCGGCTTCGGCCTCGATCATCAGGGAGTGAAGAGCAGAGAGTGGGAATTGTTATCTCGCTCCTACAAGGGGACCCTCAATCCTGGGCATTTTCCCTTCCTCCGGGATCCCCGGCTCTACAGTCAGTAGATCGATTTTTTACTGCCCTGGGTTTGGTATATGATGACCCAGATCGGGTCTCTCTTGCTGAGACAAAATTACGTAAGATACAGCAGGGAGATCGTCCGGCGGAGGAATTTGCTTCTGAGTTCCGTAGATGGGCTACAGATACTCAGTGGAATGACCCAGCTCTTAGGAGCCAGTTTTGTCATGGGCTTTCTGACAAATTAAAGGACGTTTTGGCTCAGTATGATTCTCCTCCATCACTGGAGGCTGCTATGGCCCTGGCTATCCGTACTGATAGACGGCTCCGGGAGAGGTGCGAGGTAACTCCGCCCCTTGTTGTTACTCCACCTACTACTAAAGTCCCTTATGTTGAGGTTCCCCTTGTCTGTTCGGAGGAGCCTATGCAGTTGGGAGGGACATCATTTCGTAGGAGGGGATTGGCGGTACGCCGCAGGACTAGAAGGTGTTTCTTCTGCGGGAAAGAGGGACATTTTGTTGGGGGATGTCCGTCCCGTGCCTTGTTGAACAAGAAGTCGCCGGAAAACTGTTAATCCCAGGTTGTGTGGTGGACGACAATCTGGGAGTATGTATTTCGTCCGCTAGTTCTTCTCAGTTCCTTGTACCAGTGGAGGTGGTGGTTGGTACGAGAGTGGAGAGATTTTCTGTTCTTCTTGATAGTGGGTCCGGGGCTAATCTGGTTGACGCTCAGTTTGCTCAGGCTCAAGGTATGCATCTGAGTGTATTGGTCAAACCGATCCCTATATTCTCCATTGACGCCAGGCCTCTCGGCCAAGGTAGCTTTGTTCATGAGGTTCATAACATTGACCTTCGGGTAGGGGAAATACATAGGGAACTATTATCTTGTTATGTGTTGGAGGGTCTACCTACTCCTATTGTGTTGGGACTTCCTTGGTTGGTTAAACATAACCCTGTGATTAATTGGCAGTCCAGAGAGATAAGCCAATGGGGTGAGTTTTGCAAAAGTAACTGCATGAACACAGTCATCAGTGCGGTCGTGCCTAGTACTTTGCCTCCTTTTTTGGAGGACTTTGGGGATGTGTTCTCTGAGGAGGGGTGTCAGGAGTTGCCTCCTCATCGCGTGTATGACTGCTCTATTAATTTACTTCCTGATGCTAAGTTACCTAAAGCTAGGTTATATAACCTTTCTGGTCCTGAGAGGCAGGCTATGAAAGATTATATTTCTGAAAGTCTGGCCAAAGGGCATATTAGACCTTCATCTTCCCCAGTGGCCGCGGGGTTCTTCTTTGTGAAGAAAAAAGATGGAGGCCTACGCCCTTGCTTGGATTTCCGCGAACTTAATCGGATTACTGTTCGAGATCCGTATCCACTCCCTCTGATTCCTGATCTCTTCAATCAAATTGTTGGCGCCAAATGGTTCTCTAAATTGGATCTCAGGGGGGCGTATAATCTGATTAGGATAAAAGAGGGGATGAGTGGAAAACGGCGTTTAACACGCCGGAGGGACATTATGAGAACCTTGTCATGCCTTTTGGTCTGACTACTGCACCAGCAGTATTCCAACATTTTGTTAATGACATTTTTCGTCATCTGGTGGGGCTGTTTGTGGTCGTATATTTGGATGACATTTTAATTTACTCGCCAGATCTTGTGTCTCACCAGGAGCATGTGAGACAGGTGTTGCAGATCTTGCGAGACAATAAACTATACGCCAAACTGGAAAAGTGTGTATTCGCCGTACAGGAACTTCAGTTTTTGGGTTTCTTGGTGTCAGCCTCCGGTTTCCGTATGGACCCTGAAAAGGTGAGAGCAGTGCTTGAATGGGATCAGCCAGAGGATCTTAAGGCTCTGCAGCGTTTTCTGGGGTTTGCTAACTACTACCGGAAATTTATTTGTAATTTCTCATCTGTTGTCAAACCTCTCACTGACATGACAAGAAAAGGGACGGATTTTTCTAAATGGTCGGACAAAGCTTGCCAAGCTTTTTCCTCTTTGAAAAATGTTTTGCTTCGGCACCCGTTCTCATCCAACCAGATGCATCACAGCCGTTCGTTGTGGAGGTGGACGCGTCTGACGTAGGGGTGGGTGCAATATTGTCCCAGGGTCCGTCCCCTGGTAAATGGCATCCGTGCGCTTTCTTTTCTAAGAAATTGTCGTCCGCCGAAAGGAATTATGATATCGGCAATAGGGAACTTTTGGCCATTAAGTTGGCTTTTGAAGAATGGCGTCACTTTTTGGAGGGGGCAGTCCACCCGGTCACCGTCATTACTGATCACAAGAACCTGCTGTATTTGGAATCTGCTAAGCGTCTGAATTCCAGACAAGCTCGATGGTCGTTGTTTTTTACCAGGTTTAATTTTGTTGTCACTTATCGCCCTGGATCTAAGAATGTTAAGGCGGATGCCTTGTCTCGCAGTTTCCCAGGGGCCGGGAAAATGGATGACCCGATTCCTATCCTTCAGGAGGGGGTGGTAGTGTCGGCTGTATGTTCTGAGCTTGAGGAGGAGGTATTAGAGGTTCAGGGGGACGCCCCTGCAGGACCTCCAGGGAGACTGTTTGTCCCAAATCAGTTGAGACAAAAGGTTATTGAGGCACATCATAATTCTGCTTTAGCAGGACATCCAGGGAGTAAGGCTACTTTAGATCTCCTTTCTCGCCGGTTTTGGTGGCCTAACGTTAATAAAGATGTTTTAACTTTTGTCGCGTCCTGTGAGGTTTGTGCTCGCTCTAAGACCCCTCATACCCGTCCGTCTGGGACCCTCTTACCCTTGAAACTTCCGGAGTGTCCATGGACTCATTTGTCTATGGACTTCATCACGGACCTTCCTCAGTCGTCAGGGAAGACTGTCATACTGGTGGTTGTTGACAGGTTCAGTAAGATGGCACATTTCATTGCTCTTCCTGCCCTCCCTAATGCTAAAACTCTGGCGCAGGTGTTCATTGGGGAGATTGTGAGACTTCATGGGTTGCCTTCTGATGTGGTGTCAGATAGGGGGTCTCAGTTTGTGTCCAAGTTTTGGAGGGCATTTTGTTTACGTCGGGGGATGCAATTGTCATTTTCCTCGGCTTTTCATCCGCAGACCAATGGTCAGACAGAGCGTCTGAATCAGAGCTTAGAGACATATCTCCGGTGTTTTGTCTCAGAGAACCAAGAGGACTGGTCTTCTTTCTTGCCTCTGGCAGAGTTCGCTCTTAACAACAGGCGGAGCGAGTCCACTGGTAAATCCCCGTTTTTTGGGGCATATGGTTTTCATCCCCAGTTTTGTACTTTCAATGGGGGGGGCCCTTCTGGGGTTCCTGAGGAGGAGTGTTTCTCGTCGTCACTTGCTTCAGTGTGGAGAGGTGTATTGAATAATCTGAGTGCTATGGGGAACCGTTATAAACGTATGGCTGATAGGAGGAGAGTTTCTGGTCCAGATCTTAATGTGAACGATCTGGTATGGTTGTCTACCAGGAATATAAAACTTAAAGTCCCTCCTGGAAGCTGGGCCCCAGATTCATCGGGCCGTACAGGATCAGTTCCATAATTAATCCTGTGGCATTTCGTCTGGACCTCCCTCCTACATTTAAAATTCATAATGTGTTCCACAAGTCATTACTTAAGAGGTACGTGGCACCAGTCATACCATCACCTCTACCTCCTCCTCCAGTGGTGGTCAATGGTAACTTGGAGTTTCAAGTGTCAAAGATCATTGACTCACGTCTGAATCGCCGGTCCCTTCAGTACTTGGTGCATTGGAAGGGGTATGGTCCAGAGGAGAGGACGTGGGTTCCTGCGTCTGACATTAACGCAGATCGTTTGGTGCGGACCTTCCACAGAACTCACCCGGGCAAACCTGGCCCTGAGGGTCCGGAGGCCCCTCGTAGAAGGGGGGGTACTGTCATGTGTGCATCGCCACGAAGATCGTCGCGGTTGCACATTCTGACTTCTCACAGCTGAGTTGCTGTTTCTTTGTGTTTGGCAGTTAGGGAGTTAATTCTGTCTGTGCTCAGTTCTGGGACTGGGTGCAGTTTCTCCCGGCTGCAATTAATTATTTGTTGATTGGTTTCCTTTAAATCTCTGGTTGTCTGTTTGGGAGTTGCCAGTGAAATTCTTCATGCAGACCACAGATAGGATTGAATCTGTATAGACTTAAGTTAAAGAGCTCCTTAGTTGTTTTAAGCTCACCTTGCTTAGAGTTTAATATCCCAGATCATTTATGTTCCTTCTGTGTTTGAGTGTGTATGCAAGTCTGTGTTTTCTCCAGTCTGTCTTATATATCTAATCTGTGTATTTAGCAGAGATCAGCCCATATCCCTTTGGTGGTAATCAGAATCCTTCTTAGGACTGATTACAGGGTTCAGGGACTGATAGGAGACAGGGTTAGGCTGGAGACTTGGACCTCTGAACCATTATCAGTACCTCCAAGGTGAGGGATTAGTTAGGACCCCAGTTTAGGGTCAGGTTAGACCCCCGGTCCTCTTCTTTCCTGTGACAGTGTATCAAGTCCTCAAGATTAATCCTGAGTTCAACGGATATCGTGTCAGGTAAATCTATTCTATATTTACATGCTGATGTTGCTAATCTATATGTTGTATAGAGTGTTGTTCTTTTAAGAATAGTTTACTGACATCGTACACATATCATAAGACCGCGTGACAATCGGGCCTTTGAGGTGTTCAAAGCCCCTCGTTGTGGCGGTTGGGGGGGAGTCCTTGAAGTTGTTTGGAAATTGGTCTTGGGGACTCAGTGTATATGGTCTCCTCTTCCTGGATTTAAGTTGTTGGTGATCTGGTGAAACGTGGATGGGGAGTTTCCGACAAGAGTGGTCAGATCCCCAAGTTACGTTAGTGAACAGTATATCCTGGTGTTTGGTGCTACCGAGCCTGTGGGTAACGGCTGGGAGTAAAGTGTTTGGTGTCTGTTCACGGCAAGTTGAGTAATTCATCAAGATCTCGTGGCTTCAAGGACTCCTCCTCTGCGTTTATGATGTCATTTTATGATGTTATTTATAATGTTATTTATGGTACAAAGTTTATCATTGTTTGTTTGTTTTAATAAAGGCTGCTGTGGCCATTTAAATTCCAAAAGTATACGTTTGGTCTCTGCTTTTATGCGCGGCGTAAAGGGGCATTTAAGGGATTGGGTAGTTCAGCTTAGTTTCATACCCCTTCCCCCAATATAGCTGGACAATACCAACGTCAAGGATCAAAACATTTTATGCAGTTTAATATGGTAAGAATAAAAACTCCACTAATTATTCAGAAAGCAAGCTTCCACACAGCTCTTTCAGTGAAAATATAAAAAACGTTAAGGCTATGTGCACACGTTCGGAATTGCTGCGGAAATTCCCGCAGCATTTCCGCAAATCCCTGCTGCGGGAAACACGCATTCGGAATTGGCATGTATATTCCTGCAAAACACTAGCGCTTTGCAAGCGTATTTAGCTTGCAGAATGCTAGCTTTTTCCAAGTGATCTGTAGCATCGCTTGGAAAACTGATTGACAGGTTGGTCACACTAGTCAAACATAGTGTTTGACAAGTGTGACCAACATTTTACTATTGATGCTGCCTATGCAGCATCAGCAAAAAAGGGGGGGGTAGACTAAAAAGTGACAGGTGCAAACCGCAAAAAGCAAGACAAGGAGCGGAATAGGTACATATCCATCAAATAAATGCCTAATCACAGTTATCACTAGCTCAATAAAAGTGAAAGAATCCCATATTGGCACAAATGCAAGTGTTTTATCATAAATAAATAAATACAATGCACGTGGAAACAGACGTCTGCAACACCAACATTATAAAGTTATCACCGCCATATTGTGCTTCTAAAGAGTAGTGGACATACCAGATATAGAGGTAGATAGTACCGCACCGTCCCCTGCCAACCCCAACGCGCTTTTAGGTAAATACCTTCCTCAGGGGGAATCCCATTGTGAAGAAATGAGGGCTATTTATAGTAGCCATAGAATTGGATAAGCGCAGACAGCTGTAGCCCACCATGCCTGCAGACAAAACGTCACATCCGCTGACGTCGGTACACATGGGCCCATGTAACCAATCGGCAGACGGTGGGCGGAAGAGAGCAGGGCAGGGTGTAGGTACACACGGCGCATGTGCAAGATGTGGAAGCGGCCATCTTTGTTGTGGGCAACCAAGCATAGATGCCAATACTGAACGGACACATACATATAAGTCACCGCTGCATAACTGCACATGGTAATCATCCTAAATGAATGCAAAGGACCAAAGTGCTGATGAGAAGAAAATATTCACATCAATCAGCACAACATACATACATGTAAAGTACCAAGGTGACTATAAATCACATGTATGTGAAAAATATATCAAAGAATATCTGCATAATTAGTAGCAAAATATGTACATATGTATGATAGGCACCTTGATGCAATGTATGCAAGTATATACACTTTCAGTAGAGGGATCATAGCAGAGGGGAAAACATCCCAAAGTATATAAATACACAAAATCAAGTGCAAATTCTAACATATACCCAATGCATATATACAAGACCATATAAGTACCATACAATGTATATACATAATGAACACATTATAGCAACAATATCCCAAACAAATAACTGAAGACAAAAAGCGGTAGACATGATGACCTATACAATATGCATATATATATAGGGGTATATGTATACATCATAACGATAGAACAATATGACAACTGTATCTCAAATATACTATACATATACCAAACTATATCACGGCTATAAGTATTACGATATATAGAAAGTAAATAATATGTATACAATATAAATTATATGCAAACACAACAAATATATGGTGGGAGCTTCAGAGTATATCCAGATAAATAGCACAGGAGGAAAAAATTCATCTTGATCTTGAACAATTCCAAAATCCTTCACAATGGTAACAAGGCAGTGTACATCAAGTCACTAGAAGAAATAAAAAGATTAAAATATATAACAATAGAAAAAATGATAAAAGCCAGCGGGGAGAACCTGTACTCTCCTGATGTCAACAGCAAATCAAAGAAAAGGAGCGAAGGAGATACACTCATTTAAGCCAGAAGGATGGACCGTGCCAAGTAACCAGTTCTATCTCGTCTCCAACTTTGCCAACCTACTGGACAATGCACCAGCTCTAATGTTAATTTTTAATGATTCGATGCCATGTACTCGTAAAAGAGTCTTCTTCACTGCATTTTTTGGGTGGTTGTTTTAGATATACGCAGTGTGTCCTACACTGTCCCAATACACTAGCTATTGCAATGAAAATTATATACCTTTTGACATTCATGCATAATTATGCTTTATTCAAATAGCTTGGTGTGTTGCCCTCTTGTATATTTAACTTTTTCTGTGTTATGCACAGGTTTTCTGGTTCACACAATGGACTTTCGAGCCAGAGAGAAATTATGGCTCAATCAAATGGACAAGGTCTTTGGTAGTGGGGTGACGGATGTGCAGCAGCTGGTTGACTCTACATTGGATGATAAATGTTCCTCCATTAAAAATATGTTGGATAAGAGATCAAGGTTATGGTGGAACAAATTATTTTTGGAGAAATACAAAAGTAATAAAATGATTCCCAGGGGTCTCAGAGTGAAGGTGATCCCCTCATTCCCTATAGATGACTCAGTGTTTGTGGACAAATGGAAGGAGGCATGTAACAGCTGTGCATTCACGTTCATGGAACTCTTAATTGAATTGAATTCCAGTAAGATTAAGGAATTGGACACTTTAATTGATTCTACACAGTCTCATTTGCGCTCCAACTGTCCATCCGAAAAAAATTCAGCAAATTGAGGCTGAGCTTGATAAAACTCTTGATGCCACTGTTAAGAAAATTCAGGATACTCAAATGACTAAATATGCAAGGGATCTTAGAGACTATCAATCCAAGAGGTTATACCTGTGGAGGAATAGTACTCAAGTAAATCTTCATCTACATAAGAGTGCATCAAGTATTTCCATCTCCTCCTTGAGTAGTCGTTCTGATGCATCATCCATGTCTGGGGCTATTGTTGGATCTATGGAGAGTACAAGGCTCCGTGACCACTCTTACCATCCTTACAAGAGGAATACATCATCATCTTTGGCCAAGCGGGATAATAAGGTGATTAACCTTAGTCACCATTCCCTTTCTGAAACAGATCTGCAGATTCTTGGTAGAGGTCTCTCTTTTTCACCCACATCTAGTATCGACATATTCACTACTGTTAAAGATTTGCATATATTTGCAAGGACCTTGTTGTTTAAGAGGTATTTTAAGACCAATGCCTTACATTCCTTGTTTCCAATAGAGGAGTGTTGTGAATGGGTTTGAGATGAGTTCTGAGCAGAGGCTCCCTCTGGTGGTTACAAGCGGTGCTAGTCTGTCCAGTGAAGATTGTGAGGAGTGGGAATCAGGTGTTACTGACTGGTCTTATATAAGGGAGTTACCTTCCCATCAGGGTTGCCGGTGATCAATTGTTCTGGTCTGAATCCTTTATTCCAGTTTCCCTTGTAGCCTGCTGTGTCGTGTCTGCATCTCCTGCTAACAGATAAGACATTTTCTTCTTTTGTGTTTTTGCTATATTTTTGCATTTTGTCCTGCGCTTCTGTGGGGGGCCTTCAGGGTCCCCTCCGGGGCTTCTGCCCTCTCAGTTTTGTTCAGCCACTGATGTTTGTACTTTTGCTTTTTCCAGTTTTTTCAGTGGCTGCTGTTTTGATTTTGTTGCACCAGAGAACTAATTTGGGTGGAAGAGGTCGTGTGATCTCAGGTGTTTTTGAAATTAGTAGAGTTGGTGCCTTTCAGGATTGTCTGGGATTGCAGTAAGTACCCTTCCTATCCTTTTCTATTTAGTTAGTTTGGGCCCCAGCGTTTGCTCATACTATTTTCTTTCTGTGTCAGTATTTCATCTTGTCTAACCGCCATTACATGTTTGGGGGCTTTCTTTTATCTTTGGGGTTCTGCTCCGGGGCAGATAGCTTTCCTATTTCTATCTTTAGGTGTAGTTAGTTTCTCAGGCTGTGACGAGGCGTCTAGGACCAACGTAGGAACGCTCCACGGCTGCCTCTAGTTGTGGTGGTTAGTCAGGGTACTGCAATCTCATAGCTTCCAACTGCTCTGGTGTATTGCCTTTTTTACCTGCACTCCTCAGCTACCGAAACATAACAGTATCACCGGCCTAAAAATTGAAAATTGTATGGTACTCACAGAAGGGAAAAAATATTGTGAGAGAAAAAAGGTTGTCAGAGTTGTCAGAGATATTTTTTTGTTTGTTGCATTTTTTTTTTTTTCCCTCTGTATCTCTGGGTGCTGGGGAGGATCTTTTCTCTCAATGGAGTTTGCACAGTTGTCTGGCCGTGTGGATCAGCTTGCCACGGAGGTTCGGAGTATTGCTATCTATCTTGCTGGGTTGCCTGTTGTGGAACCTAGGATTCCCATGCCAGATTTGTTTTTAGGGGATCGAGCTAAGTTTCAGAATTTCAAAAATAATTGTAAATTGTTTTTTGCCTTAAAATCTAAGTCCTCAGGGAAAGCAGCGCAGCAGGTTCAAATTATCATCTCTCTCCTGCGCGGCGATCCTCAGGATTGGGCTTTTTCCCTGATACCTGGGGATCCTGTTTTGAGTGATGTTGATGCATTTTTTCAGGCCTTGGGGTTATTGTACGATGAGCCTAATGTCACTGATCAAGCTGAAAAAGCCTTGTTGGCATTAAATCAGGGGCTTGATGACGCTGAGTTATACTGTCAGAGATTCCGTAGGTGGGCAGTCCTGACCAAATGGAATGACGACGCTTTGGCAGCCCTTTTCCGGAAGGGTCCGTCAGATAATGTAAAGGATGTTATGGTGGGATTCCCTGTCCCCTCTGGTCTCAATGATTCTATGTCATTAGCGATTCAAATTGACAGACGTTTGCGTGAGCGGAGAAGTATGCGTGGAATGGTGTTGCCTTGTGAACCAGCTTCTGAACCCATGCAGTGTGATAGAGTGGTGTCTGGGGCACAGCGTCATGAGTTTCGAAAGCGCAATGGGTTATGTTTCTACTGTGGTGATGCCTCTCATGCTATTTCAGTCTGCCCTAAGCGGGGAAGACGTTTTGCACGCTCAGTTGTCTTGGGTAGTGTTCAGACTAAGTTTTTATTAACTGTCACTCTGATATGCTCTCTGTCCTCATTTTCTGCTCAGGCTTTCGTTGATTCTGGAGCAGCTATTAATCTGATGGATTATGATTTTGCTAAACGTTGTGGATTTCCCTTGATACCCCTACAGAAGTCTATTCCCCTACTGGGGATCGATTCTACCCCTTTGGCTGAGAATAAACCCCAGTTTTCTACTCAGGTGATAATGAGGGTTGAACCTGATCACCAGGAGTGCTGCAAATTTTTGGTTCTGTATAATCTGCATGACATTATCGTACTGGGTTTTCCTTGGTTACAGTCTCATAATCCTGTTTTGGATTGGAAATCTGTGTCTGTAACCAGTTGGGGCTGCCAATGTGTTAATACCAACACTCCTGTTTTTTCTGCCTCCCCCCAGGCTCAGGATGTTCATGACTTTTTGATTGATTTTTCTGATGTGTTTAGCGAAAGTAAATCTGCATCCTTGCCTCCCCATAGGAGCTATGACTGCGCTATTGAATTAGTGCCGGGTAGTAAATTCCCTAAAGGTCGCCTTTTTAACTTGTCTGTACCTGAACATGACGCTATGCGGTCTTATATCAAGGAATCATTGGAGAAGGGTCATATCAGACCATCCTCTTCACCCTTAGGTGCCGGTTTTTTCTTTGTGGCCAAAAAGGATGGTTCATTAAGGCCGTGTATTGATTATCGTCTCTTGAACAATATTACTGTGAAATATCAATACCCGTTACCCTTGATTTCTGACCTGTTTTCCAGGGTCAAAAACGCTAATTGGTTTACCAAGCTTGACCTCAGGGGGGCGTATAACCTTATTCGCATTAAGCACGGGGATGAATGGAAGACGGCATTCAATACCCCTGAAGGGCATTTTGAGTACCTGGTGATGCCCTTTGGGCTCACTAATGCTCCTTCCGTCTTCCAGTCCTTCATGAATGACATTTTCAGGGATTTTGTGGACAAATTTCTGATTGTTTATTTGGATGATATCTTGATTTTTTCTAATGACTGGGACTCTCATGTGAAACATGTTCGAACTGTATTCCAGATTTTGAGAGAGAATGCTCTGTATGTGAAGGGATCAAAGTGTCTTTTTGGCGTACAGAGGATCTCATTTCTGGGATTCATTTTGTCCCCATCTGTTATTGAAATGGACCCGGTCAAGGTTCAGGCCATCTGTGATTGGGTCCAACCTACTTCATTAAAGGCTCTTCAGAGATTTTTGGGTTTTGCCAATTTTTATCGTAAATTTATTGGTAATTTCTCGGTTATTGTTAAACCATTAACTGATTTGACCAGAAAGGGTTCTGATGTGGTGAATTGGCCTCCTGAGGCAGTCTCTGCATTTCAGGAACTTAAGCAGAGATTCACTTCTGCTCCTGTTCTACGGCAGCCTGATGTTTCTCTGCCATTTCAGGTGGAGGTTGATGCCTCTGAAATTGGGGCAGGTGCCGTTTTGTCCCAAAAAGATCCAGAGACCTCTAAAAGTAACCCTTGTGCCTTTTTCTCTCGAAAATTTTCTCCTACTGAACGTAATTATGACGTGGGTAATCGGGAGTTATTGGCCATGAAGTGGGCTTTTGAAGAGTGGAGACATTGGCTGGAGGGAGCCAAACATCAGGTGGTGGTCCTTACGGACCATAAGAATCTGGTCTATCTGGAATCTGCCAAGCGACTCAATCCTAGACAGGCCAGGTGGGCCTTGTTTTTCACACGTTTTAATTTTGTGGTTTCCTTTCTTCCTGGCACTAAGAATGTTTAAGGCGGGATGCCTCTCTGATGAGATTCCTTGGGGCTCTCCTGAGTTATCTGAGTCTTCTGTTTTGAAAGAGGTTAGTTTTTCTGCCATCTTGCCAAAATTTGGACTTGCTCTGGAGGGTGTCAGGAGGATGGCCCGAGTGCTCCCTGTTGGAAATTTTTGTACCCAGGACAGTGGAAAAAGAGGTGATGTTGGATTCATTGTTCCGTTGGGTCATCGGAATTTTTGGTACCAGAGACTTGTTGTCCTTTGTGCCTAACCTTGCTCGTGATGTCAGGGATTTGTGCAGTCTGCGGACTTGCTCTTGCTCCAAGCCTTGCTCTCGCTCTAGTGGTTTGTTGATGCCATTGCCTGTGCCTCCTGACCCTGTTTTGGTTGAGGGCAATCTGGAGTATGTGGTTGAGAAAATATTAGATTCTCGTTTTTCTAGACGGAAACTCCAGTATTTGGTTAAATGGAGAGGTTATGGTCAGGAAGACAATTCTTGGGTGTTTGCTTCGGACATCCATGCTAGTAGACTTATCCGTGCGTATCATAGAACTCATCCTGACCGACCTGGTTGCTCAAATGAGGGTTCGGTGACCCCTCCTCAAGGGGGGGGTACTGTTGTGAATGGGTTTGAGATGAGTTCTGAGCAGAGGCTCCCTCTGGTGGTTACAAGCGGTGCTAGTCTGTCCAGTGAAGATTGTGAGGAGTGGGAATCAGGTGTTACTGACTGGTCTTATATAAGGGAGTTACCTTCCCATCAGGGTTGCCGGTGATCAATTGTTCTGGTCTGAATCCTTTATTCCAGTTTCCCTTGTAGCCTGCTGTGTCGTGTCTGCATCTCCTGCTAACAGATAAGACATTTTCTTCTTTTGTGTTTTTGCTATATTTTTGCATTTTGTCCTGCACTTCTGTGGGGGGCCTTCAGGGTCCCCTCCGGGGGCTTCTGCCCTCTCAGTTTTGTTCAGCCACTAATGTTTGTACTTTTGCTTTTTCCAGTTTTTTCAGTGGCTGCTGTTTTGATTTTGTTGCACCAGAGAACTAATTTAGGTGGAAGAGGTCGTGTGATCTCAGGTGTTTTTGAAATTAGTAGAGTTGGTGCCTTTCAGGATTGTCTGGGATTGCAGTAAGTACCCTTCCTATCCTTTTCTATTTAGTTAGTTTGGGCCCCAGCGTTTGCTCATACTATTTTCTTTCTGTGTCAGTATTTCATCTTGTCTAACCGCCATTACATGTTTGGGGGCTTTCTTTTATCTTTGGGGTTCTGCTCCGGGCAGATAGCTTTCCTATTTCTATCTTTAGGTGTAGTTAGTTTCTCAGGCTGTGACGAGGCGTCTAGGACCAACGTAGGAACGCTCCACGGCTGCCTCTAGTTGTGGTGGTTAGTCAGGGTACTGCAATCTCATAGATTCCAACTGCTCTGGTGTATTGCCTTTTTTACCTGCACTCCTCAGCTACCGAAACATAACAGAGGAGGAACACGAGGCCCTGAGGATCTTAGAAGAATTGGCCATTGAACATACGAGTATTGGAGGTAAGATTCCTCCATCTATCCATCTGCGCTCCAGGAAGTTCCCTCCATTATCCTCGTGTGCCAACATAGATTTGTTCGTCCAGGTGGTGACGGAGAAATTGCACAAAATCCCTAGAAATGTGGTTAATGACAATCTGACACGGGAGGAGAGGAACGGATTGAGATATCTCCAGGAACTACCTGATGTAATTTTTAAACCAGCGGACAAGGGAGGTAATTTCGTCCTGTGGCCAATTAATATGTACAAGAGAGAGGCGTTTCGTCAGTTAAATGTTACCACCCACTATAGGAAACTGACATATAATCCTCTCTCGGCATACTCCTCTCAATTGGATAATATCCTGAAACAGGCCATTCAGGACAGCATTATCTCAAAGAACCTGGCAACAGCTTTAGTAGTTCCGGAACCTACCATCTCAACTTTGTACCTCCTCCCTAAGAACCACAAAAATGTTTCCGTACCACCTGGCAGACCAATCATTTCAGGGAATGGGAACTTCCTGGAGCACATTAATAAATGGATAGATTTTCATCTTCAACCCTTGTGTTGTGAATGTGTTAGAAATGAGTTCTGAGCAGAAGCTCCCTCTGGTGGTTGCAGACAGTGCTGAACCATTTAGTGAAGATTAGCAATCAGGAGTTACAGACTGGTCTTATATAAGGGAGGTTCCCTCCCATCAGGGTTGCCGGTGATCAATTGTTCTTGTCTCAACTGTGGTTCCTGGTTCACTTGGAAGCTTGCTGAGTCTCTCCTCTTCTCCTGCTCTCACTCTCAGATAAGAAATTTTCTGTTTTTATTTTTTGTGCTTGCTTTTTGCTTTGTTTCCTGCACTTTTGTGGAGGTCAGCCAGGTCCCTTCCGGGGGCTTGTGCTCCTCTCAGTTTGTCTGAGCCACTGGTATTTGTTCATTTGCCTTTTCCAGTTTTTTCAGTGGCTGCGGCTTAGTTTTGTTACACCAGAGAACTAATTTAGGTGGTAGAGGTCGTGTGATCTCAGGTGTTTTTGCAATTAGTAGAGTTGGTACTTTTTAGGGTTTTTTGGGATTGCAGTAAGTGTCCTTCCTATACTTTTCTGTCAAGGAAGATTGGGCCCCAACGTTTGCTCATACTATTTTCTGTCTGTGTCTGTATTTCCTCTTGTCTAACCGCCATTACATGTTTGGGGCCTTCCTATGTTCTTTGGGGATCTGCTCCGGGGCAGATAGATTTCCTCTTTCTATCTTTAGGTGTAGTTAACCTCTCAGGCTGTGACGAGGTGTCTAGGACCAACGTAGGTATGCTCCACGGCTGCCTTTAGTTGTGGTGGTTAGTCAGGGTACTGCAATCCAGTAGATTCCAACCTCTCTGGTGTATTGCCGTTTTTGCTTGCTCTCCTCAGTTACCAAATCACAACAGTATCACCGGCCAAACTGAAAATTATATGGTACTCAACAGAAGGGAAAAATAGTAAAAGGAAAAAGAAAAAAGGAAGTTGTCAGAAATTTTTTTTTCTCTGTTTGCTGCATTTCCCTCTTTTTCTCTGGGTGCTGAGGATTTTTTTTTCCTCTCAATGGAGTTTGCACAGTTGTCTGGCCGTGTGGATCAGCTTGCCACTGAAGTTCGGAGTATTGCTACCTATCTTGCAGGGTTGCCGGTTGTGGAACCTAGGATCCCCATGCCAGATTTATTTTTGGGGGATCGAGCTAAATTTCTGAATTTCAAAAATAACTGTAAGTTGTTTTTTGCCTTAAAACCTAAGTCCTCAGGGAACGCAGCACAGCAGGTTCAAATTGTCATCTCTCTCCTGCGCTGCGATCCTCAGGATTGGGCTTTTTCCCTGACACCTGGGGACCCTGTTTTGAGTAATGTTGATGCATTTTTTCTGGCTCTGGGGTTATTGTATGATGAACCTAATGTCACTGATCAAGCTGAAAAAACCTTGTTGGCATTAAATCAGGGGCTTGAGGACGCTGAGTTGTACTGTCAGAAATTCCGAAAGTGGGCAGTCCTGACCAAATGGAATGATGATGGCAGCCCTTTTTTTGAAGGGTCTGTCAGAGAATGTAAAAGATGTTATGGTGCGTTTCCCTGCTCCCTCTGGTCTCAATGATTCTATGTCATTAGCGATTCAAATTGACAGACGTTTGCGTGAGTGTAGAGGTATGCGTGGTATAGTGTTGCCCTGTGAACCAGCTTCTGAGTCCATGCAGTGTGATAGAGTGGCTTCTGGGGCACAGCGTCATGAGTTTCGAAAACGCAATGGGTTATATTTCTACTGTGGTGACGCCTCTCATGCTATTTCAGTCTGCCCTAAGCGGGGAAGACGTTTTGCACGCTCAGTTGTCTTGGGTAGTGTTCAGACTAAATTTCTGTTGACTGTTACCCTAATTTGCTCCCTGTCCACATTTTCTGCTCAGGCTTTTGTTGATTCGGGAGCAGCTATTAACCTGATGGATTTTGATTTTGCTAAATGTTGTGGGTTTCCCTTGATACCCCTACGGAAGTCTATTCCCCTACTGGGGATTGATTCTACCCCTTTGGCTGAGAATAAACCCCAGTTCTCTACTCAGGTGATAATGAGGGTTGAACCTTATCATCAGGAGAGTTGCAAATTTTTGGTGCTGTATAATCTGCATGACATTATTGTACTGGGTTTCCCTTGGTTACAGTCTCATAATCCTGTTTTGGATTGGAAATCTGTGCCTGTGACCAGTTGGGGCTGCCAACACTCCTGTTTTTTCTGCCTCTCCCCAGGCTCAGGATGTTTCTGACTTTTTGACTGATTTTTCTGATGTGTTTAGCGAAAGTAAATCTGCATCCTTGCCCCCCTATAGGAGCTATGACTGCGCTATTGAATTAGTGCCTGGTAGTAAATTCCCTAAAGGTCGCCTTTTTAACTTGTCTGTACCTGAACATGACGCTATGCGGTCTTATATCAAGGAGTCATTGGAGAAGGGTTTTTTCTTTGTGGCCAAAAAGGATGGTTCATTAAGGCCGTGTATTGATTATCGTCTCTTGAACAATATCACTGTGAAATATCAATATCCGTTACCTTTGATTTCTGACCTGTTTTCCAGGGTGAAAAGTGCTACTTGGTTTGCCAAGCTTGACCTCAGGGAGGCGTATAACCTTATTCGCATTAAGCACGGGGATGAATGGAAGACGGCGTTTAATACCCCAGAGGGGCATTTTGAGTACCTAGTGATGCCCTTTGGGCTCACTAATGCTCCTTCCATCTTCCAGTCCTTCATGATTGACATTTTCAGGGATTTTGTGGATAAATTTCTGATTGTTTATTTGGATGATATCTTGATTTTTTCCAATGACTGGGACTCTCATGTGAAACATGTTCGGACTGTGTTCCAGATTTTGAGAGAGAATGCTCTGTATGTGAAGGGATCAAAGTGTCTTTTTGGTGTACAGAGGATCTCATTTCTGGGATTCATTTTGTCCCCATCTGTTATTGAAATGGACCCGGTCAAGGTTCAGGCCATCTGTGATTGGGTCCAACCTACTTCATTAAAGGCTCTTCAGAGATTCTTGGGTTTTGCCAATTTTATCGTAAATTTATTGGTAATTTCTCGGTTATTGTTAAACCATTGACTGATTTGACCAAAAAGGTTCTGATGTGGTGAATTGGCCTCCTGAGGCAGTCTCTGCGTTTCAGGAACTTAAGCAGAGATTCACTTCTGCTCCTGTTCTACGGCAGCCTGATGTTTCTCTGCCATTTCAGGTGGAGGTTGATGCCTCTGAAATTGGGGCAGGTGCCGTTTTGTCCCAAAGAGATCCAGAGACCTCTAAAAGTAACCCTTGTGCCTTTTTCTCTCGAAAATTTTCTCCAACTGAACGTAATTATGATGTGGGTAATCGGGAGTTATTGGCCATGAAGTGGGCTTTTGAAGAGTGGAGACATTGGCTGGAGGGAGCCAAACATCAGGTGGTGGTCCTCACGGACCATAAGAATCTGGTTTATCTGGAGTCAGCCAAGCGACTTAATCCTAGACAGGCCAGGTGGGCCTTGTTTTTCACACGTTTTAATTTTGTGGTTTCCTTTCTTCCTGGCACTAAGAATGTTAAGGCGGATGCCCTCTTGAGGAGTTTCCTTGCGGACTCTCCTGAGTTATGTGATCCTGCTGTTATTTTGAAAGAGGGTGTAGTTCTTTCCGCCATCTCGCCCAATTTGAGACTGGCTCTGGAAGGGTGTCAGGAGGATAAACCCGAGCGCTGCCCTATTGGGAAATTGTTTGTCCCAGACCGGTGGAAAAAGAGTGTGATGTCTGAGATTCATTGTTCCGCATTGGCCGGTCATCCCCGAATTTTTGGTACCAGAGACTTGGTTAGTCGGTCCTTTTGGTGGCCTACTTTGTCTCGTGCCGTCAGGGAATTTGTGCAGTCCTGCGGGACTTGCTCTCGCTCCAAGCCTTGCTCTCGCTCTAGTGGTTTGTTGATGCCATTGCCTGTGCCCAAGAGACCATGGACCCATATCTCTATGGATTTCATTTCGACCTCCCTGTTTCTCAGAGAATGACCGTTATCTGGGTGATTTGTGATAGGTTTTCCAAAATGATACATCTTGTGCCATTACCTAAGTTGCTTTCCTCCTCCGAATTGGTGCCTTTGTTCCTTCAGCACGTGGTTCGGTTACACGGCATTCCTGAGAACATTGTGTCTGACAGAGGAGTCCAGTTTGTTTCCAGATTTTGGAGGACTTTTTGTTCTAAACTTGGTGTTCAATTGTCTTTCTCCTCGGCTTTTCATCCTCAGACCAATGGACAAACTGAGAGAACAAACCAGACATTGGAGACTTATCTGAGATGCTTTGTGTCTGCTGATCAAGATGACTGGGTCTCTTTTTTGCCTTTGGCTGAGTTTGCTCTTAATAATAGGGCTAGCTCTGCCACTTTGATGTCTCCATTTTTCTGCAATTTTGGGCTTCACCCTCGATTTTCTTCGGGACAGATGGAGGCTTCTGTCTGTCCGGGTGTTGACTCTGTTGTGGAGCGTGTGCAGCAGATTTGGGACCAGGTAGTGGAGAGGTTGTCCCTCTCTCAGGAGAGGGCCCAGCGGTTTGCCAACCGGCATAGGACTGATGGTCCTCGGTTTGAAGTGGGGGACTTGGTCTGGTTGTCCTCAAGAAATATCCCTATGGGAGTTGCATCTCCTAAGTTTAAGCCTAGGTTCATTGGACCTTATAAGATCATGGAGATTCTTAACCCCTTAAAGACCAAGCCATTTTGTAGGTTAAAGACCAGGCCAATTTTTACAATTCTGACCACTGTCTCTTTATGAGGTTATAACTCTGGAACGCTTCAACGGATCTTGGCGATTCTGAGATTGTTTTCTCGTGACATATTGTACTTCATGATAGTGGTAAAATTTCTTCAATATAACTTGCGTTTATTTATGAAAAAAACGGAAATATGGCAAAAAGTTTGAAAATTTTGCAATTTTCAAACTTTTAATTTTTATGCCATTAAATCAGAGAGATATGTCACAAAAATTAGTTAATAAATAACATTTCCCACATGTCTACTTTACATCAGCACAATTTTGGAACCAAAATTTTTTTTTGTTAGGAAGTTATAAGTGTTAAAAGTTGACCAGCAATTTCTCATTTTTCCAACAAAATTTACAAAACCATTTTTTTAGGGACCACCTCACATTTGAAGTGAATTTGAGGGGTCAATATGACAGAAAATACCCAAAAGTGACACCATTATAAAAACTGCACCCCTCAACGTGTTCAAAGCCACATTCAAGAAGTTTATTAACCCTTTAGGTACTTCACAAGAATTGAAGCAATGTGGAAGGAAAAATTAACATTTAACTTTTTTTCCCAAAATTTTTCTTTCGACACAATTTTTTAACATTTTGTCAAGGGTATCAGTAGAAAATGAACCACAATATTTGTTGTACAATTTCTCCTGAGTACAGCGATACCCCATGTGTGGGGGTAAACCACTATTTGGCCGCATGGCAGAGCTCGGAAGGGAAGCAGCGCCATTTGACTTTTTTGGCTGGAATTGAGATTGGACGCCATGTCGAATTTGGAGAGTCCCTGTGTGCCTAAACAGTGGAAACCCCCCACAAGTGACCTCATTTTGGAAACTAGACCCCCCAAGTAACTTATCTAAATGTGTAGTGAGAGCTTTGAACCCCCAAGGGCTTCACAGAAGGTTATAACGTAGAGCCGTAAAATTAAAAAATCATATTTTTTCCACAAAAATGATCTTTTCATCCCAATTTTTATTTTCCAAAGGATAAAAGGACCCAAAAGTTATTGTGCAATTAGTCCTGAGTACGCTGATACCCTATATGTGGGGGTAAACCACTATTTGGGTGCATGGCAGAGCTCGGAAGGGAAGCAGCGCCATTTGACTTTTTTGGCTGGAATTGAGATTGGACGCCATGTCGCATTTGGAGAGCCCCTGTGTGCCTAAACAGTGGAAACCCCCCACAAGTAACCCCATTTTGGAAACTAGACCCCCCAAGGAACTTATCTAGATGTGTGGTGAGAGCTTTGAACCCCCAAGGGCTTCACAGAAGTTTATAACGTAGAGCTGTAAAATTAAAAAATCATATCTTTTCCACTAAAATGATCTTTCCACCCCCAATTTTTATTTTCCAAAGGGTAAAAGGACCCCAAAAGTTATTGTGCAATTTGTCCTGAGTACGCTTATACCCCATATGTGGGGGTAAACCACTATTTGGGCACATGGCAGAGCTTGGAAGGGAAGCAGCGCCATTTGACTTTTTTGGCTGGAATTGAGATTGGACGCCATGTCGCATTTGGAGAGCCCTGTGTGCCTAAACAGTGGAAACCCCCACAAGTGACCCCATTTTGGAAACTAGACCCCCCAAGTAACTTATCTAGATGTGTGGTGAAAGCTTTGAACCCCCAAGGGCTTCACAGAAGGTTATAACGTAGAGCAGTAAAATTAAAAAATCATATCTTTTCCACAAAAATGATCTTTCCACCCCCAATTGTTATTTTCCAAAGGGTAACAGGACCCCAAAAGTTATTGTGCAATTTGTCCTGAGTACGCTGATACCCCATATGTGGGGGTAAACCACTATTTTGACGCATGGCAGAGCTGGAAAGGGAAGGAGCGCCTTTTTCAAATGCAGATTTTGATGGAATGGTCTGCGGGTGTCATGTCACGTTTGGAAAGCCCCTGATGTGCCTAAACAGTAGAAACCCCTCACAAGTGACTCCATTTTGGAAACTAGACCCCCCAAGGAACTTATCTAGATGTGTGGTGAGCACTTTGAACCCCCAAGTGCTTCACAGAAGTTTATAACGTAGAGCCGTGAAAATAAAAATATCATATTTTTTTCCACAAAAATAATCTTTTTGCCCCCAAATTTTTATTTTTATAAGGGTAACAGGAGAAATAGGACCCCAAAAGCTATTGTGCAATTTGTCCTGAGTACGCTGATATCCCATATGTGGGGGGGAACCACTATTTTGACGCATGGCAGAGCTGGAAAGGGAAGGAGCGCCTTTTTCAAATGCAGATTTTGATGGAATGGTCTGCGGGTGTCATGTCACGTTTGGAAAGCCCCTGATATGCCTAAACAGTAGAAACCCCTCACAAGTGACTCCATTTTGGAAACTAGACCCCCAAGGAACTTATCTAGATGTGTGGTGAGCACTTTGAACCCCCAAGTGCTTCACAGAAGTTTATAACGTAGAGCCGTGAAAATAAAAATATCATATTTTTTTCCACAAAAATAATCTTTTTGCCCCCAAATTTTATTTTTATAAGGGTAACAGGAGAAATAGGACCCCAAAAGCTATTGTGCAATTTGTCCTGAGTATGCTGTTATCCCATATGTGGGGGGGAACCACTATTTTGACGCATGGCAGAGCTCGGAAGGGAAGGAGCACCGTTTTTAAATGCAGACTTTGATGAATGGTCTGCGGTGTCATGTCACGTTTGGAAAGCCCCTGATGTGCCTAAACAGTAGAAACCCCCCACAAGTGACTCCATTTTGGAAACTAGACCCCCCCAAGGAACTTATCTAGATGTGTGGTGAGCACTTTGAACCCCCAAGTGCTTCACAGAAGTTTATAACGTAGAGCCGTGAAAATAAAAATATCATATTTTTTTCCACAAAAATAATCTTTTTGCCCCAAATTTTTATTTTTCTAAGGGTAACAGGAGAAATAGGGCCCCAAAAGCTATTGTGCATTTTGTCCTGAGTACGCTGATACCCCATATGTGGGGGGGAACCACTGTGATCGCCTTACTGCGATCTTTGGGAGGCACAATGAATAAATCCACAAAAGGTGAAGAATTGGTTTTCTTTTTTGCGCCGTTCCTCGTGCGGTATTAGTGATTAGGCGACTTTATTCCTTGGATCGGTGCGATTACAGCGATACCAGATTTATACTCTTTTTTCATGTTTAGCTTCTGTCACACACTAAAAGATGCTTTTTTTTGGAATAATTTTTTGTAAGAAATTTTTGCATCGCCGTATTTTGAGAGCTATATTTTTTCCATATTTCGGCTGACAGAGTTATCTATGGGCTTATTTTTTGCGGGACGAGCTGACATTTTTATTGGTACCATATTCAGGCACATAACGTTTTTTGATCGTTTCCTATTCCGATTTTTGTGGAATCAGAATAAACAAAAACCAGCAATTCAGGAATTGTTTTTTTTTTTTTTTTTTTCCTCCGTTCCGTGTGTGGTAAAATTGATAAAGCAGCTTTATTCTTCGGGTCACTACGGTTACGGTGATTCCTCATTTATATATTTTTTTTATGTTTTGGCGTTTTTTACACAATAAAAAATTTTATAGAAAAAATAATTATTTTTGCATCAGTTTATTCCGCGAGCTATAACTTTTTTATTTTTTCGCTGATGATGCTGTATAGTGGCTTGTTTTTTGCGGGACAAGATGACGTTTTCAGCGGTACCATGTTTATTTATATCTGACTTTTTGATCGCGTGTTATTGCACTTTTTCCAAGCGGTATAATGATACCGCTTGGAAAAAGTATAATTTACTACTTTTTTGTGTTTTTTTTTTACGGCTTTCACTGAAGGGGTTAACTAGGGTTATGCTTTTATAGATGGGATTTTTACGGACGTGGCGATACCTAACATGTGTATGTTTTTTGTTTTTTATTTTTTTTATTACATAAAAATGTGTATTTTTTAGGGGATTTTTTTTAAATTATTTTTTAATATTTTTTTTACAATTTTTTTAAAAAAATGATTTTTTTTAACTTGTCCTTTATGGGACTTTCACTTTTTTTACTTTTTATTGCAGTTACAATGCATTGCAATGCTCTGGCATCGCAATGCATTGTACCTATGGGGAAAGCTGCTGTGACATGATCACAGCAGCTTCCCGTAGCTAGATGACCCGGAGGTTGTCATGACAACCACGGGTCATCAAGGCAGAGATCAGGCCCTGCAAATACATTGCGGTGGTGCTGATCTGAGGCAGAGGGAGCTCCCGACCCTCTGCCTCCCCCCCTGAGCTCTGCGATCGCGCTGGATCGCAGCAGTCAGGGGGTTAACAGCCAGGGGCGGTGGGGGCTCCGCTCCTGGCTGTCAGTGCAGGAAGCCTGGCCACTGCAGCGCCGGCTCCTGCACTGATCGCGCTGGGGAAGCTGAAATTTCAGCTTCTCCTGTGCGATCGCTGCTGTGTTTGGTCAGTCAGATTGACTGACCAATCACAGCGCTGTGGGTGCGGGGACCGACGGCAAAGGTCCCCGCACCGCTTGCCGTGCCTGTCAGCTGTCTGTGACAGCTGTCGGCACTGATCTACCACTGCGTGTTTACACGCAGTGGTAGATCAAAGGCATGACGTGCAGAGTCCGTCCTGGTGCCGGAACTGGCACTTTGCCATGACGGACTCTGCACGTCAGTGGACATTAAGGGGTTAATCCTGTTTCCTTTTGTTTACTTCTTCCAGGGACATTTAAGATCCATAACGTGTTCCACAAGTCCTTATTGAAGAGGTTTGTCGAGCCAGTGGTTCCTATGGCTGCGCCTCCTGACCCTGTTTTGGTTAAGGGCAATCTGGAGCATGTGGTTGAGAAAATATTGGATTCTCGTTTTTCTAGATGGAAACTCCAGTATTTGGTTAAGTGGAGAGGTTATGGTCAGGAGGACAATTCTTGGGTGTTTGCTTCGGACATCCATGCTAGGAGACTGATCCGTGCGTATCACAGAGCTCATCCTGACTGACCTGGTTGCCCAAGTGAGGGTTCGGTGACCCCTCCTCAAGGGGGGGGTACTGTTGTGAATGTGTTAGAAATGAGTTCTGAGCAGAAGCTCCCTCTGGTGGTTGCAGACAGTGCTGAACCATTTAGTGAAGATTGGCAATCAGGAGTTACAGACTGGTCTTATATAAGGGAGGTTCCCTCCCATCAGGGTTGCCGGTGATCAATTATTCTTTTCTCAACTGTGGTTCCTGGTTCACTTGGAAGCTTGCTGAGTCTCTCCTCTTCTCCTGCTCTCAGATAAGAAATTTTCTGTTTTTATTTTTTGTGCTTGCTTTTTGCTTTGTTTCCTGCACTTTTGTGGAGGTCAGCCAGGTCCCCTCTGGGGGCTTGTGCTCCTCTCAGTTTGTCTGAGCCACTGTTTTTTGTTCATTTGCCTTTTCCAGTTTTTTCAGTGGCTGCGGCTTAGTTTTGTTACACCAGAGAACTAGTTTAGGTGGTAGAGGTCTTGTGATCTCAGGTGTTTTTGCAATTAGTAGAGTTGGTACTTTTTAGGGTTTTTTGGGATTGCAGTAAGTTTCCTTCCTATCCTTTTCTGTCAAGGAAGATTGGGCCCCAACGTTTGCTCATACTGTTTTCTGTCTGTGTCTGTATTTCCTCTTGTCTAACCGCCATTACATGTTTGGGGGCTTCCTATGTTCTTTGGGGATCTGCTCCGGGGCAGATAGATTTCCTCTTTCTATCTTTAGGTGTAGTTAACCTCTCAGGCTGTGACGAGGCGTCTAGGACCAACGTAGGTACGCTCCACGGCTGCCTTTAGTTGTGGTGGTTAGTCAGGGTACTGCAATCCAGTAGATTCCAACCTCTCTGGTGTATTGCCGTTTTTGCTTGCTTTCCTCAGTTACCAAATCACAACCCCCTTGGTCTCGGGCCTCCCTTCCTTCCTCCAGATACAGGTGATTTGTTCCACAGGGTCGATGGGCTGTGTCTTGAGGGTCATTCTCTACTAGTTTCAGCAGATGTGGAGTCCCTCTATACTAATATTAAACACAAGGATGGTTTTCTAGCGGTACAATATTTTCTGAACACCTCCTCCTTGTCTTCTGGTATGAGGGACTTCCTGCTGGAACTGTTAGAGTTTGCCCTCACTCACAACTTTTTTGTGTTCAAAGGGTCCTTTTACCTACAGCTCCAGTGGACCGCCATGGGGGCGACCTTTGCGCCGGCCTATGCCGGGCTCTTCCTGGGGCTGTGGGAGAGGGACCTTTTCTTGTCCGATGAACAGGGGTTGATTGACCGTGTCCCTTTTTACACACTTTACATCGACGATATCTTCATCATCTGGCAAGGCACCCCCATCGACCTTGAGCAACTTATCAGTACCCTTAATAACAATGACCGTAATATCCATCTGACATTTGCACATAGCGATGTTTCGTTGGATTTCCTTGATGTGACTATTAGGAGAGACCCATCAGGAGTGCTGCAGACTGATATATACAGAAAGGAAATGGCCACTAATACCCTCTTGCATGCATCATCCGGACATCCACGTCATATGATTAAGTCAGTTCCAGTTGGTCAGTTCCTCCGCCTTAGAAGCATTTGTTCATCTAATAGTGATTTTGAATACAGAGCAGAGGAACTTAAACAATGGTTTCTGTCATGTGGATATAGCCGGAGGATGATTAAGATGGCCTATAGTAGATCCAAACATGCCTCCAGACATGAGCTACTGTATAACACTGAGTCTAAGTCCAAAACTAAATTGGGGGACAAGGTGGTGGGATTCATCACCACCTTTAGTTCACTATCATCAGATAGGGTTCGGGCCATACTACAGAGAGCATAGCCAATCCTTATGATTGACCCGATTTTGGGTAAATTTATCCCTAAGAACCCCCTAATGTCATTTAGGCGAGCCAAGAATACTCGAGACCATCTCGTCTCCAGCCAAAATACTGTACAAAGGACACCCACCTTTCTGGATCATATGGGAATGCGAGGTGGTTGTGTGCCGTGTGGTAGGTGTGTCGTCTGTCCCAACATAGATCGATGTGATACATTTTCTAGTTCGGACAATGCAAAATCATATAAAATTAGACAGCATATCACATGTACAACTAGATATGTGAGCTATTATGCAAAATGTCCATGTGACTTAATCTATGTTGGGCTGACTACGCGCCAATTCAAGGTCCGTGACAGAGAACATGTCCTGGGGATTCAGGCGGCGGCCGACCGCACGGACACTTCCACCTTAAAAACCATACCACGACACTTTAGAAGTTTCACAACTGTGACAGTACTCTTTTACGAGTACGTGGCATCGAATCATTAAAAATTAACATTAGAGGTGGTGCATTGTCCAGTAGGTTGGGAAAGTTGGAGACGAGATGGATCTGGTTACTTGGCACGGTCCATCCCTCTGGCTTAAATGAGTGTATCTCCTTCGCTCCTTTTCTTTGATTTGCTGTTGACATCAGGAGAGTACAGGTTCTCCCCGCTGGCTTTTATCATTTTTTCTATTGTTATATATTTTAATCTTTTTATTTCTTCTAGTGACTTGATGTACACTGCCTTGTTACCATTGTGAAGGATTTTGGAATTGTTCAAGATCAAGATGAATTTTTTCCTCCTGCGCTATTTATCTGGATATACTCTGAAGCTCCCACCATATATTTGTTGTGTTTGCATATAATTTATATTGTATACATATTATTTACTTTCTATATATCGTAATACTTATAGCCGTGATATAGTTTGGTATATGTATAGTATATTTGAGATACAGTTGTCACATTGTTCTATCGTTATGATGTATACATATACCCCTATATATATATATATATATATATATATATATATATATATATATATATGTATTGTATAGGTCATCATGTCTACCGCTTTTTGTCTACAGTTATTTGTTTGGAATATTGTTGCTATGATGTGTTCATTATGTACAGTACAGACCAAAAGTTTGGCCACACCTCATTCAATGATTTTTCTGTATTTTCATGACTATGAAAATTGTAGAATCACACTGAAGACATCAAAACTATGAATTAACACATGTGGAATTATACATTACAGTTTACAAAAAAGTGTGAAACAACTGAAAATATGTCTTATATTCTAGGTTCTTCAAAGTAGCCACCTTTTGCTTTGATTACTGCTTTGCACGCAGAAAAGGTGAACGGATGGACTCTACATGCTTGGTACCCACCATGAAGCATGGAGAAGGTGGTGTGATGATGTGGGGGTGCTTTGCTGGTGACACTGTTGGGGATTTATTCAAAATTGAAGTGGTGAGCGGTCCAGCTCACCCCAAACCATCTCGATTGGGTTCAGGTCTGGTGACTGTGGAGGCCAGGTCATCTGGCGTAGCACCCCAACACTCTCCTTTTTGGTCAAATAGCCCTAACACAGCCTGGAGCTGTGTTTGGGGTCATTGTCCTGTTGAAAAATAAATGATGGTCCAACTAAACGCAAACCGGATGGAATAGCATGCTGCTGCAAGATGCTGTGGTAGCCATGCTGGTTCAGTATGCTTTCAATTTTGAATAAATCCCCAACAGTATCACCAGCAAAGCACCCCCACATCATCACACCACCTCCTCCATGCTTCACGGTGGGAACCAGGCATGTAGAGTCCATCCGTTCACCTTTTCTGCATGCAAAGCAGTAATCAAAGCAAAAGGTGGTTACTTTGAAGAACCTAGAATATAAGACATATTTTCAGTTGTTTCACACTTTTTTGTTAAGTGTAATGCATAATTCCACATGTGTTAATTCATAGTTTTGATGCCTTCAGTGTGATTCTACAATTTTCATAGTCATGAAAATACAGAAAAATCATTGAATGAGAAGGTGTGTCCAAACTTTTGGTCTCTACTGTATATACATTGTATGGTACTTATATGGTCTTGTATATATGCATTGGGTATATGTTAGAATTTGCACTTGATTTTGTGTATTTATATACTTTGGGATGTTTTCCCCTCTGCTATGATCCCTCTACTGAAAGTGTATATACGTGCATACATTGCATCAAGGTGCCTATCATACATATGTACATATTTTGCTACTAATTATGCAGATATTCTTTGATATATTTTTCACATACATGTGATTTATAGTCACCTTGGTACTTTACATGTATGTATGTTGTGCTGATTGATGTGAATATTTTCTTCTCATCAGCACTTTGGTCCTTTGCATTCATTTAGGATGATTACCATATGCAGTTATGCAGCGGTGACTTATATGTGTGTGTACATTCAGTATTGCCATCTATGCTTGGTTGCCCACAACAAAGATGGCCGCTCCCACATCTTGAGCATGCGCCGTGTGTACCTACACCCTGCTCTGCTCTCTTCCGCCCACCGTCTGTACCCATGTGTACCGACGTCAGCGGATGTGTCGTTTTGTCTGCAGGCATGGTGGGCTACAGCTGTCTGCGCTTATCCGATTCTATGGCTACTATAAATAGCCCTCATTTCTTCACAATGGAACGCTCCCTGAGGAAGGTATTTACTGAAACGCGCATTGGGGTTGGCAGGGGACGGTGCGGTACGATCTACCTCTATATCTGGTATGTCCACTACTCTTTATATGCACAATATGGCGGTGATAACTTTATAATGTTGGTGTTGCAGACGTCTGTTTCCACGTGCATTGTATTTATTTATGATAAAATACTTACATTTGTGCCAATATGGGATTCTTTCCCTTTTATTGTGCTAGTGATAACTGTGATTAGGCATTTATTAGATGGATATGGATCTATTCCGCTCCCTGTCTCGCTTTTTGCGGTTTGTACCAGTCACTTTTTAGTCTACCCCCCCTTTTTTGCTGATCTCCTTGTCTTATTATATAATTGATCATTGAATAAAATTTTGCATTTTCTATATGGACTTCTTCACTTTTTTTTTTGATTGGTTGTTTTAGATATACGCAGTGTGTCCTACACTGTCCCATTACACTAGCTATTGCAATGAAAATGATATACCTTTTGACATTCATGCATAATTATGCTTTATTCAAATAGCTTGGTGTGTTGCCTTCTTGTATCTATGCATCATCAGTAGTAAAAGAAAGAATGTTAGAATCTTATAAAAAAAAATAAAAAATCATATATTCTCACCTTCAGGCGGCCCCCGCAGCCTTTCCGGTCCTCAGCGACGCTCCCGGCAACTCCCGTTCCCAGTGATGCCTTGCGACAAAGACCCCAGATGACGTAGCATCACTCTATGAGGTAATTCGCGTGAGAAATCACTGGGAACGGGAGTTGCCGGGTGCATCGGTAAGGACCAGGAAGGCTGTGGGGGATGTCAGAAAGTGAGAATATCACGATTTGTTATTTTAATTATTTTTTTAACAGGGATATGGTACCCAGGGCCTGGAGGAGAGTCCCCTCTCCTCCAGACCCTGGATATCATCCACACATGAACCGCTCACTTTGCGCATGGTGGGCATAGCCACATGCAGAAAGTAAGCAGTTCAATGCATTCCTAAGTGTGCAGAATCGCTGCGATTCTGCAAAAATGAATGAGCATGCTGCATATTTTTCCGCAATGCAATTATGCTGCCGAAAAATACGCAGCATTAGTATAGCTATGCATAATGCCATAGAATATAATGGATTGCATTGTGTAAGCGATTTCATGGCGGTTTTGCTGCGAAAAACACGGCAAAAACGCTAACAATCTGCAACATGTGCACATAGCCTAAAGCTCTCGGAATATGACAATGCAATAAATATTTTTTTTGTAAATCAGTGTCAGTGTCATCTGTTAACATAAAAAATAGAAGTTGTCAATGTTCCTAGTACTTCAGAGGCATTCGAAAAGTGACATAGCTCACAAAAAACAATCCAGTAAACATCATTTAAGAAGCTCTCTATATTTGTGATCAAATCCCTTTGTCTTGGTCCAAGGGGCCATCTTTTTCGTATAAACATATGAGCAACAGCCTGCATATTTTTCATTTCCCTGTACAACCGCTAAAATAAAGAAACATCGCCATCTACTGGCGGATCAATGAAACTGCAGCTGTTTTTTCAGTCTTATCTACATTAACATCACCTTCAGGCTCAATCTGACTCCACAGTTCCTCTAAGGCTGGTAATGTTCTAATAAAACTAAATGATGCTCCGGTGGTGATCTTATGAAGGCGCGCTCACAATTCAAATAAGGAGCGTGCTGCAGTGCTTCCTGACAGTATCAAAGCCCACAAACAAGGGGAACTTGATAAATACATAAAAACAAAATCCTCTACCCAACAACTTTCACTGAAAAAGCCGCCAAACCGTGCGATGGAACAACTACTCTCTGACACTTGGGACTCAAATGAGGACAGTTCAGACTGCGATTCCCGGTCTGTGGGACAGCACCCCCATCTCCAGGGCTTTTTTAAAGAAATCATTGACCCAGGCAATGAAACCCCTACTGCAGGAGGTAGCGGGAATCAGATCAGATTTAAAAAACATGGGAAGTAGAGTGGAGTCGCTGGAAACTGCCCAAGCCGAATTGACCGAATACTCGGAAACTTTAAGAGAACATGTCTCCTACCACCAAAAGCAGTTGAACACTACCCTCCTGACGATTGAGGACCAGGAAAATAGAAGCAGGAGGAAGAATGTAAGAATTAAAGGAATCTCTGAAACCTTTGCCACTGAAACTCTTGAAAAAGTCACAAGGGAAATTTTTTCATCCTTAGTGGGTCAAGACAGAGTGGACAAAATGGTCATTGAAAGAGTACACAGTGTTAGAACTCTCCTGTTAGGTTTTTTCTATCTTGCTGGTCACATGACCTTTGTGGCCTATTTAATCCGGCTCCACCCTTCTGTCTTTGCTGGACTTCATTGTAATTTCTACTCTTAAGCTAGCGAGGTGCTTTGTTACCTTACTCTGTCAGTTTTGCTTGGTCTTCGGACCTCTGTGTTCTATTTTGTTTTGTTCTTTTACTGCTACAACTTCTGTTAGGAGGTGTCCATCTTTCTCCCAGTCCCTAGTTCTTGTAGGGATCCCTCCCTCGCATCTATAGGTCTTCGTTCAGACTAGCTGAGGATTTTAGCGGGTCTGATCGCAGGATCAGGTTCCCCGTTACATCGTAGGGATCCAGCTTAGTTCTATCATAGGGACAGATCTCCCATCTTTCCTTAGTGCTTGTAGCAGAACATAACAGTAAGTCCAGCCCAAAAATATCTCTAAGGAAAGATTTCCAGTTTCCATCATGGTGTCGGTTCAGGATTTCAGGATTTGGCTCAACGCCTGCAGGGACTCTCTCTGCAGGTGGCTGAGATCCAGCAACACGTGAGTAGTTGTTCTGGAGCACATTTCGTGGAGCCAAAGGTACGTTTGCCTGATTTATTTTTTGGTGCTTGTTGTATTTCTGTTTGAGACCCAGATCCTTTGGTGATGAATCACAGCGCATAGGGTTCATAATGTCACTTTTGCGCAAAGAACCTCAGGAGTGGGCCTTTTCTCTGCAACCTAGTGATCCATGCTTTAGATCAGTGGATAGTTTTTCTTCTGCTTTGGGGTTATTGTATGACGATCCTGATCGTGTTTCATCAGCTGAGACAGAATTGAGACGTTTGAGACAGGGATCAGCTAATGTGGAAAAATATTGTACTCACTTCCGTCGGTGGTCTACTCAGGTGGGGTGGAATGATTTAGCTTTGAAAAGTTTATTTCTTGCAGGGCTAAGTGAAAGGGTGAAAGATTTACTGATTGCTTATCCCATACCTGGTAACTTGCAAGAGGCTATGCAATTAGCCATACGGGTGGATAGGAGACTGCGTGCAAGGGTTAATGAGAGTAAATCCTCTGCCATGTCAGCTCCAAGTCTTGAGAGGGTCTGTACTGACATTGGAGAGCCGATGGAGATTGGAGCGATGGCACCTCGCTCTCAGGAAAAAGACCGCAGGTTTTCTGAAGGTTTGTGCTTTTATTGCGGAAAATCTGACCATTTCATTAAGAACTGTGTGCTTCGGATGAACAAAGAAAAAAAAAAAGGTCAGTTCCGCCCGTATAGCCTGTTTAAATACTAAGGGCGTCTTTCTTTCTGCCATTACTACTGCTGCTCAGGAAGAATTAATGGATTTTCGGGTATTTTTCGATTGTGGTTCTACGCTGGATGTGATTGATGGGGGATTCTTGGAAAAACTTAAATTAAAGCCCAAACCTTTGTCATCCCCTATTGCCGTGGTTTCTGTTGATGGCTCTCCCTTGAAGAATGTTACTCACAAGGTCTGTGAATTTCCCCTTACTATTAATGGTGTTCATCAAGAGAATTTAGATTTGGTAGTATTGAATAATTTACCTTCTCCGGTGATTTTGGGGTTACCCTGGTTAAAATTGCACAATCCTGTTCTGGATTGGTCTACAAATGAAATTAAGTCCTGGAGTTCTAAGTGTTATGACAAGTGTTGTAACGGGCGTATTGTTGCTGTGGATAAAGGGGAACTACCTGTACCTATTCAGGATTTTTGGAAAGTTTTTTCTGAGAAGGAATCGCAGATTTTGCCTCCCCATAGAGATTATGATTGTACTATTGAATTTGTACCTGGAGCGACTCTTCCTAAAAGTCATTTATTTAATCTTACTATTCCTGAGAGAATGGCTTTGGAGGAATACATGCAGACAAGCTTGGCCGCCGGTCACATTAGGCCTTCCAAGTCTCCTGTGGCTGTTGGATTTTTTTTTTGTAAAAAAAAAAAAGGACGGCGGTTTATGTCCTTGTCTGGACTTTCGTGAGATTAATAAAATTACTTTACGCAATCCTTACCCACTGCCATTGATTCCTGATTTGCTTAACCAGTTAGTGGGGGCCAAGTGGTTTTCTAAAATTGATCTTCGGGGGGCATACAATTTGTTGCGCATGAAGGAGGGTGACGAATGGAAGACTGCTTTTAACACTCCTGTGGGTCATTTTGAGAATCTGGTTATGCCTTTTGGTCTTACCAATGCTCCTGTATTTTTTCAGAATCTTATTAATGACATCCTTAGACCTTTGATCGGCAAAAATGTGGTTGTGTATTTGGATGACATTTTGATTTATTCGCCGGATCTGGAGTCTCATTGGCGGAGCGTGCGTGAGGTATTACAGTTTTTAAGTGACAATTCGCTTTTTGCTAAGCTGGAGAAATGTGAGTTCGCTGTACAGAGAATTAGTTTTTTGGGCTACATTATCTCCAGCGAAGGTTTTGAGATGGACCCGGTGAAAGTTCAAGCTGTGCAGGAATGGCCTAGGCCTATTGGTTTGAAATCGTTACAGAGGTTTTTGAATTTCGCCAATTATTATAGAAAATTCATTAAAATTTTTTGTATTATTGTCAAACCACAGACCGATCGCACCAGGAAAGGTGCTAATGCGGTTCAGTGGACTACTGAGGTCATTGAAGCTTTTGTGTTTTTAAAGGAGAGGTTCAGCTCTGCTCCCATCCTTATGCAGCCTGATGTGACTAAACCGTTTTTGGTTGAGGTTGATGCTTCTTCTGTGGGGGTCGGCGCAGTGTTGTCTCAGGAAAACACGGATGGAGTACATTCTTGTGCTTTTTTTTCAAAAAAATTTTCTGAGACTGAACTGAATTATGATATTGGTAATCGGGAATTGTTGGCCATTAAACTTGCATTTGAACACTGGCGGCATCTCTTGGAAGGTGCTGAATTTCCCATTCAGGTTTTCACGGATCATAAAAATCTGATCTATCTGGATGCTGCCTAACGCTTGAATGCCCGTCAGGCTAGGTGGGCACTGTTTTTCTCACGGTTTAATTTTTCTGTTACTTACATCCCAGGTACTAAGAATGTGAAAGCCGATGCTTTGTCTCGCAGTTTTTCTCCCATGGTCGGTGCTGAGGATGAGGAGAACATTTTATAAGAAGGGGTTGTGATTGCTGCTTTGGACTCTGTGCTGGAAGATGAGATTTTTAAAGCTCAGGAGAATGCCCCATCTAACACTCCCCATGGGAGGTTGTTTGTGCCTGGGACCTTTAGTAGAGATTTGTTTGTGGAGTGTCATGAGTCTCGGTTGATAGGTCATCCTGGAATCTCTGAGACCAAGAGACTTGTGGGTCGCAGTTTTTGGTGGCCTGGATGGCAGAAGGAAGTCATTAAGTGGGTGCGTCAATGTACTGTGTGTGCTAGATCTAAGTTTTCACATACTCCTGCTGCGGGGTTGCTTTGCCCTCTGGAGGTTCCTAGTGCACCTTGGACACATTTGGTTATGGACTTTATTACTGACCTTCCCCCTCTGAGGGTTTCACTGTCATCTGGGTGGTCGTGGACTGTTTTAGCAAGATGTGTTACTTGGTTCCTTTCATCAAACTGCCTTGCGCTAATGAGTCGCACAACCAGGGTTTTGGGGTACTCGGCACCGAGCCCGTTGAAGTCTATAGGGAATGTCACAGGTAGCACAGCTCGGTCCGTTGCCCTGGGCGCTCACTAAAAGGGGGGATATTTACAGGGGATTTAGAAATGTTCGTGATGCCACCTGTGGTTTCTGATCAGGGTGACCAGCGCTGCAGGGTGAATCCTCTGAGGGGTTGTTACTGGGCAGCAAGGTGTTAAGTCTTCCACAGGTAAGACTGATCCCTCAGGGTATATGACGGTGCAGGGGTGCAAGGCAATGAGGCAGACACACACAAAGAGTCTCTTTCTGTACCTTTACTGGTGATATTTGCAGGCACGTCCCGGGAAGCTGCTCAGGGTGGAAGATGCACGTCCAGTAATCACTGAGTAGGTGTAAGGCCTCCTTACTTCTTGATTGTGTGTTTCTAACTTGCATGAAGCTAAGTTTAACTCCGTGTGAAACAGCTACGCCCGGCTGACATTGTGGTGGAGCCTTCTTTTGGAAAGAACTATGTCTCTATCTGCAGCGTCCTGTTAGACTCCTGTTCTTCCTGACCCCGGTTACGTATCAGCACCGTTGGGCCCCTCTGTGACCTGAAGTCCAGCAGGGTCTCCGGTTTTTTCCCACTAGCCGTGAAGGTTCTAGCAAGCTCGGACCCGGTGTCCGGTAGTGCAGAGTGGAGGTAAGCTATCGTTGCTATTTTTCCTCAGTCACTCTCTCTCTCTTTTCCACTTGCCTGTTGCCCTACTCACACCTTTAACATAAGCACAGGCAGCAGTAGATGTCAGCTTTCTTCTCTTCACCGCTCTCTAACAGTACCTCAGTTGACTCGATGTTACAAGTACTGCAGTTCCCCTTCCTTCACTTCTTCCTTAGGCTCTGTCTGAAGCAGCTATCAGGACCTTCCGTCAGACTGATCTGTGCACACTCCGAGAGTCACTTTCCACTTCCCTAGGGAACTAACAGTCAGCACGTTCTGAGGTAACAGTTTGTTTCTCTGCTTCTGTCTCATCTGACAGGAATCTCCGTCTGTCTGAACTCCGCTCTGAGCTCTGCTCTGACAGGAAATCAACTCCAAAAGACCACACAAAGACTGGCTAATGCTCTGATCTGAGCCAGACTAGACTGAACAACTGCTGCATCTCTCCACATCCTTATATATTCTAAAGGGGCTCCCTCTGGTGGCACTATAGGGAAATGTGAAGTGTGAATGAATATTGGGTGTTTGTGAATTACCTTTCTGTGCATCCTCCAGGGAACATGTGGCACCAAGCGCAGCTGGGTCACACACTAAGACTCTCGCTAAGGCCTTTGTCAAGGAAATTGTCAGACTACATGGCGTTCCTACTGACATTGTTTCTGATAGGGGACATCAGTTCGTGGCTCGTATTTGGTGCGCCTTTTGTGACAGGTTGGGAGTTCATTTGTCGTTTTCATCTGGATATCATCCTGAGTCTAATGGCCAGACAGAAAGGAAAAATCAGGATGATGAGCAGTTCTTGCATTGTTTTGTGGCAGACAATCAAGAGGGGTGGTATGAGTTTCTGCCACTTGCTGAATTTGCTCTTAACAACCATACATCCTCTTCTGCTGGTTGTTCGCCTTTTTTTTTTGTACTGGGAGACATCCGTCCTTTGGGTCATTCTCCAAACTGGTATCGGCCGTGCCTGAAGAGGAGAATTTTTCTGGTGATTTGGAGAGAGTTTGGACGGATGTGCGTGGTAATCTTCAGGAGGCTAACAGAAAATCTAAAAGGTACTTTGATAGGAAACGACAAGAGGTTTTGTTTGCTATTGGTGACATGGTTTGGTTATCCTCTAAGAATCTGAGGTTGAGGATTCCTTCTAAAAAATTGGGTCCCAAGTTTGTAGGGCCCTTTAAGGTGCTTCAGGTTGTTAACCAATCGGCTGTTAGGTTGGAGGTTTCTACCTCCTGGAAGATTAATCCAGTGTTTCATGTTTCTCTGTTGAAAAGAGCTGATGTGTCGGATGGAGACTCCTCTGCCACTGTTCCCCGCATCCTAAATTCTAGACGGTATAGAGGGAGTTTGCAGTATCTCGTCGCTTGGAAGGGTTTCGGACCCGAGGATAACTCATGGGTGAGGGCGGATGATGTTTCTGCGTCCAGACTTGTCAGAGCGTTTCACAAGAGGTTTCCGGATAAGCCTGGACCTAGGGGATCCGGAGGTTCCTCTTAGAAGGGGGGTACTGTTAGAACTCTCCTGTTAGGTTTTTTCTATCTTGCTGGTCACATGACCTTTGTGGCCTATTTAATCCGGCTCCGCCCTTCTGGCTTTGCTGGACTTCATTGTAATTTCTACTCTTAAGCTAGCCAGATGCTTTGTTACCTTACTCAGTCAGTTTTGCTTGGTCTTCGGACCTCTGTGTTCTATTTTGTTTGTTTTTCTTTTACTGCTACAACTTCAGTTAGGAGGTGTCCATCTTTCTCCCAGTCCCTAGTTCTTGTAGGGGTCCCTCCCTCGCATCTATAGGTCTTCGTTCAGACTAGCTGAGGACTTTAGCGGGTCTGATCGCAGGATCAGGTTCCCTGTTACATCGTAGGGATCCAGCTTAGTTCTATCGTAGGGACAGATCTCCCATCTTTCCTTAGTGCTTGTAGCAGAACATAACACACAGGGTGCTAAAACCAAAACCAAATCCTCCAGACCCCCCAAGAGACATTATCTGTGGCCTTCTCAGCTTTGTTGACACAAATGCTATCCTCACTAAAGCAAGAGAAATGGCTCCTGTTTCATACGATAACTCTCCTTACCAAATATTTCAATAGCAATAGCTCTTCTGCTACTAAAGGAGTCAGCATGGCTTTAATTAAAAACCTACCTTTCCAATGGAAGGACATGCTCTCGGATCCAGAGGGTTGATACATTATGATAAAAGGCCTTCTGGCTAACACGATGGTGACACTTTGCAATCTTTATGCCCCTAATAAACACCAAGACCTGTGGCTATCCTAAACTTTAGAAATTTTGACTTTGTTTAAGGAGGGGCTACTCGTGTTAGGGGGTGATCTTAACATCACTTTAAATTCCTCATTAGACTCGTCTTCAGGATCCAAGAACATCTCGCAAAAGGCGATTAGGAGGATCCATACTTCCCTGAACTCCCTAAATCTAATCGATCCATGGAGAACTAGTAACCCAGACACAAAAGACTACACTTTTTTTTCCTCCGCATAATTCATATCAAAGGTTGGATTACTTTTTTGTTCAGAATCTCTCTCTCTCCCCCTAATAAATAAAATCCATATAGGCCCTATCACAATATCAGACCTTGGGCCCATATTTCTAGACATTACTATTCCCTAGGCAGCACGGTAGCTCAGTGGATAGCACTGCAGCCTTGCAGTGCTGGAGTCCTGGGTTCAAATCCCACCAAGGACAACATCTGCAAGGAGTTTGTATGTTCTCCCCGTGTTTGCGTGGGTTTCCTCCGGGCACTCCGGTTTCCTCCCACACTCCAAAAACAATACTGATAGGTAATCTAGATTATGAGCCCCATCGGGGACAGTGACTATAATGTGAGCAAATTGTAAAGCGCTGCGGAATATGTTAGTGCTAACATATTATCACCTCAGGCCCATGGGAACATGGAGGCTAAACGAAACCCTCCTAGACAATGATAAAAGCCTTGATAAAATAAAAAACTCATTAAATTTGTTCTTTAAAGAAAACACACATCCAGACAACTCCCTACCCATGATTTAGCAGGCTCACAAGGCAGTGATTAGAGTAGAATTTATAGCCATAGGCTCTTTTGCAAAGAAAAGTAGAGATAAGGAGATACTATACATTATCAACCAAATTAACACCATTGAAACTATACATAAAAAATCTCTAGCAGCCCAAGCACAAGAATCTCTGAAAAATCTAAGGAACAAATTAAAAGACATCCTAAATGTGTGAACAGCCAAAACCTACCTAAGAAGCAAGCAGAAATTCTACATGCATGGCAACAAAGGGAGTGGGCTTACCTCTTCACTTCTCAAAAAACACATAGAGCATTCATATGGAAAATTAGAAATTAAAATTCTTAAATAGTTTCAAATACAGGTGACAGTGCAGGCATTCATGCGGTTCTATGAGGGCCTCTACAATCTGCCCAGGCACCCCTCAATGCTTGACCATATGGCAGCTGAAGATAAAATTCTGTCTTTCCTTTCCTCTATTAAACTGCCTAAGCTTAAGTCTACAGATAAGGACATATTATTGGCCCCAATCACAGCACAAGAAGTTTTAGACACCTTAAAGTCGATATCTAAAGGCAAATCGCCAGGCCCCGATGGTCTCCCGATCTTATATTACAAAACATTTGCGGAAATCTTGGCCCCATACATGTCTAACCTATTTAATGAGCTCCTAAACGGCACACCCCTGCCCAGGCAAGCGCTAGAAGCTTACATAACCATCATACCCAAGGAAGGGAAGAATCCTGAGTTATGTGGTAGCTATCGCCCCATATCCTTGTTAAACACAGACATAAAGTTGTGGGCAAAAATTCTGGCTACTAGAATAAGCAGCTTTTTCCCCAGGCTGATCCACTCTGACCAAGCTGGTTTTGTAAAAGGGAGGGAGGGAAAAGACAACTCTACCAGGATTCTTCTTTCCATTAACCATGCTTTTAAAACAAAATCCCCCTTAACCCTCCTATCCACTGACGCCGAAAAGGCATTCGACCGTGTAAATTGGCACTTTATGGAAAAAACACTTGATAAATTTGAATTCCCCCTTACCTTCGTCAGAGCTATATTCTCTTTATACTCCGCCCCGTCCGCAAAGATAAAAATCAATGGAACATATTCTCAATCCTTCGATATCCGGAATGGCACGCAACAGGGTTGCCCCCTATCACCCACTCTCTTTATACTAGTGATAGAGACACTAAGGCCGGCGTCACACTAAGAAGGAATACGAATGAGTGAGAGGCGTGAAAACCACGCATTACACACGGACCAATACTTCTCTATGGGGCAGCTCTGATAATGCGTATTTTTCTCGGGCGTATCTTACTGTGCGAGACACCCGCAGCATGCTGCGATTGTACTCGTATTACGCCCGTTGTACACCAATGAAAGTCTCTGGGTGCGAGAAAACAACGGATAACACACGGACCAAGTGTATGACTTGCGAGAAATACGGAAGACTTCTGCAGCTCACAGGAAATGGTGCAACACATGCATGAGAAAGCTGACACATGCAAATTAGCTCAAAAAGAGCGCCAGACATCCCGGAAGAACGCCTCCACAAAGTCGGCCATGATGTCTACGCTGATCAATGTTGAGGTGCTCATTGTATTGGTGCAGGAGAGGCCCGAAATCTGGGACCAGAGAGATGCGCATTACGCTGACCGCGCAAGGAAAGAGGCGGCATGGAGGCGTATCTGTGGGCAAATGTTTCCCACTTTGGCGACAGCCCACGCGAGGAGCAGCAGCGAATCAGTAAGTGACTTGATATTTTTACAAACTTCTTAACGGTCACAGCGGATTTATAGCCCAGAATTTCAGCCAAAATGTTATTTTTTTTTGTTTTGGGTAGCAAAAATGTTAGTGTAGTCACATCCTACTAGGCCCCCATGACTATATTAGGTGTATGTTGAAGAATTTTGCTTTGTGCAGCTAGTTAATTGCTAACATTATATGTCTCATTGCAGTGGATGATGTTATGAGAAGATGGAGAAGCATCCGTGACCAATACAGGCGGGAATGCCAGCAGAGGAGCAAGAGCGGGTCAGCAGCACCCAGAAAATGAAAGTACGTGTACTTTGACAGGCTGGGCTTTCTGGCACCAATTCTGGATCTCAGGCCATAAGTACATACATCACACCACATAACACATATGTAGTTTAGGCTCACCCCTCCTACATGTTCTAATCCCCTTTCATTTCCCCACAGAACCCAATCCAACCTCACTGAGAGGGAGACTGGCTCAGACTCAGAGGCCATTATTGACCCAGTTGAGGGAGGTGAAGAGGTGGCTGGCCCATCTTCTGAGCCTCCCTGCAGCATACCCCAAGCTTCACAACCTCCAGGACCTGGCCAAGCATCTGTACTGCAACCTGTACCTGACCCACCTGCAGCAGGGCCCAGTGTAGAGGAAGCAGCCAATAGCAGCAGCCCCACTGTACCTCTTGTGGTCTCCCCCCAGCCTGCTGCTATATCCCGCCGTGGGAGAAGACGGAGAGACATCACCGCCTCAGACACACGTAGGCATGTTGACACTGGGGTACTCAATTACCTTTCCAGGGTAGCTGTGGATGAGGGTGAGGAGGCCTATGCCCGTAGCCTTGCCCACTACCTTCGTCTCTACCCCGAGAGGTCAGGCTCCGTGTGCAAGGATCAATTCAGATACTAATTGACACATGCACACTGTTAAGGGTCTGCGGAACGCACCAAATATATAAAGTAGAGAGGTGCGTTCGCAGCCCGGGGTCCACCATGCAAGCGGAGCCTGCTGCTAGTAAAGATGGCGCGAGAAGCAAACTCTGTTATCCCGCGGAGTCGCCAACATAAAACGCCGTAATGCGCTGTGGCAATAAGTGCGAACTCTGTTAATCCACAGAGCCGCTAGAAGGAGAGCCGCAGCGCTATATGGCGATGTGCGCACTCACTAGACACAACTGAGTCGCAAAGAAAACACGCTAGGGTGCTGTCTAGCGTTGAAAGCGAACCCTGTTACGTCACAGGGCCGCTGAGAAAAAGCACTGTGTCCTGTCAAGCTCTCAGGTACACAGTTCAGTGCTAAGCGTACATAAAGCGTGATCATATGCTATAGTCCTCGCGGGAGTCACCCGCAATCTATGGCGTCTGAACGCCAGACCCTGAATACGGCAATCAAAACTCCTCACCGGTTATGCCAGTAATCTAGGGCATCTAGGACACCGACCCTGACCAGCTACCATACCAAACTCCTCACCGATTAAGTCGGTATTCTAGTGGCTTATTTCAGCCGGGTCCCTATCCACACATACACATGACCACACTGGCGCATAGCATACAATGGTTGATATTAGCGCATGGCGGCCCAGCCATGCTACCCTTTTATAGCAACAGCTACAGGACCTTCCAGGAACAAGGACCAATGAGAAGCTGTTACAAACAAACGTAGCTACATGACCTTCCTGGCGGACCAATAGGAGCCGCTGCAGCACCTGAACATGTGACCCCTGATCTCCAATGAGAGATCTCACTCTGGGCATGCTCAGATGGGAAAACGCAGGACTTTGTCTCAAAGACGACTGCTCCAGCCCTGGCTATAATAGCAGATCCAGGAAAGGCAGCAGCAAGTCACTGCACAGTAGTGGAGTGGGCAAGACGCCTGGACCGACGTCTCTGCTGAGCAGGCTCCACTGCGGCCGGAGATGAATGGGAGACCGCAGCGGGACGGGTTCGAGACTCCCACTGTGCAGCAGCGGGAAATCAAACCCCAACATTACCCCCCCTTCTTTGGGCCCCGCTGCGCTCAAAGGCAGCGACGAGCTGCGGAGCGTGAACATGCTCGGCAGGCTCCCAGGATCTATCCTCAGGCCCATAACCCCTCCAATCCACCAAATAAAATTTTTTGCCTCGTACCACCTTGCACCCAACAATGGCGTTCACCTCATGATCGTCGGTAGATGAACCCGACGTCCCGGCAGATGACTCGGAAAACCGGGAAATGGCCACGGGTTTCAAGAGGGACACGTGAAAGGTGTCAGTGATACCAAGGCGAGGCGGAAGGGCTAGGTGGTAAACCACCGGGTTCACCTGCTCAAGAACTTTAAAGGGGCCCAAAAAGCGAGGTGCCAACTTGGTGGACTCTACCTGTAGCCTGATGTTTCGGGCAGAAAGCCACACTAGGTCACCCGGGGCAAATGTAGGAGCGGGGCGCCGATGGGCATCGGCCGAAGACCTCATCCTCTCTTTGGAGACCTGAATGGCATCCTGAGTGCGGTCCCAAATGTCCCGTGCCTCCACAGCCCAGTCTGCCACCCTGGAATCGGCGGAAGACACGGGCATAGGCACTGGTACCCGCGGATGCTGACCGTAGTTCAGGAGGAATGGGGTCTGTCCGGTGGAGTCAGCCACAGCATTATTTAGAGCGAACTCAGCCCACGGTAGCAAGGATGCCCAGTCATCCTGCCTGGCAGAGACAAAATGTCGCAAGTATGTGACCAAGGTCTGGTTGGCCCTCTCTACCAACCCATTCGTCTCAGGATGGTATGCAGAGGAGAGATTTAACTCAATGCTGAGTAGACGACACAGCTCTCTCCAGAACCGAGACGCAAACTGGGGACCTCGGTCACTTTGTCTGGCATACCGTGTAGGCGGAAAATATGCCTAATGAATAATGCTGCCAAGGCCCGTGCAGACGGTAACCGTGGTAACGGCACTAAGTGCACCATTTTGGAGAAGTGGTCGGTTATCACCCAGATGATGGTGCAGCCCCGAGACTTGGGTAAGCCCACCACAAAATCCATCCCGACCATCTCCCAAGGCCTGTTTGCCACCGGTAAAGGAAAAAGTAACCCAGCTGGCCGTTGTCGAGGGGACTTATTCTTGGCGCAGGAGACGCACGCCTGAACGTATTCCCTGACGTCACGGGCCATCTGCGGCCACCAGTATGTCCTCGCCAGCAACTCCGAAGTCCTTTTGGTCCCAAAATGTCCACCCACCTGGACGAATGTGCCCAAGAGAGTACTTCCGGTCGCAAATTGGTGGGCACAAAAGTCTTGCCCGGAGGCACAGACTCAAGCGAAACCGGAGCCACCATTCTTAGGCTTTCTGTGGGGACAATCAGCCGAGGCTCCTCCTCCACCTCCTCAGAGGACACCACGGAGCGAGATAGAGCATCTGCGCGAATGTTCTTCTCACCGGAGAGGAAATGGAGGGTGAAATGGAACCGGGAGAAAAACAAGGACCATCTGGCCTGACGGGAATTTAGCCGCTGGGCTGTCTGCAAATACACCAAGTTCTTGTGCTCTGTGAACACTTGGAAGGGGAAGCGAGCCCCCTCCAGAAGATGTCGCCACTCGGAGAAGGCCAACTTCATAGCCAGTAACTCCCTGTCCCCGATGGAATAATTCCTCTCTGCTGGTGTAAAGGTTTTGGAAAAGAAGAAGCAGGGATGCTTCCGACCCTGGGCATCCTTTTGAAAAAGGACTGCTCCCGCACCAACAGAAGAGGCATCCACCTCTAAGATAAACGGTTTATCGACATCGGGGCGATGTAAGATGGGAGCACTGGCGAAATGCGACTTGATGGAGGAAAACGCCTTGGTGACCTCCTCTGACCACAACTTGGGATTAGCTCCCTTCTTGGTGAGGGCTACCAAGGGAGCTACCAAAGTGGAGAAGTGGGGAATGAATTGGCGATAGTAGTTAATGAACCCCATAAAGCGCTGCACCGCCTTAAGGGAGTGGGGTTCTTGCCAATCCATCACAGCCTGTAGTTTGGTAGGATCCATAGCCAATCCCTGGGTGGAGATGATATAGACCAGAAAAGGTAGAGACTCCTGCTCAAACATGCACTTGTCCAACTTCGCATATAGGGAATTTGCTGGCAAGAGGTCGAAGAACTTGCAGACATCTCTCCGGTGGGAGGCCATATCTGGAGAAAAGATGAGAATGTCATCCAGATAGACTACCACCGAGGTGGTCAACATATCCCGGAAGATGTCGTTCACAAAGTCTTGGAAGACAGCTGGAGCATTACAGAACCCAAAGGGCATTACCAGATATTCATAATGCCCATCCCTGGTGTTAAATGCCGTCTTCCACTCGTCCCCCTCACGGACGCGAATCAGGTTATACGCACCCCGCAGGTCTAGTTTAGTAAATACCCTTGCTCCCCGAAGCCTGTCAAAAAGCTCAGAGATTAGCGGCAAAGGATACTTATTTTTCACGGTGATAGCGTTGAGACCCCTATAATCAATGCACGGACGTAGTTCTCCGTTCTTCTTCTGCACAAAGAAGAACCCCGCTCCCGCTGGTGACACCGACTTCCTAATGAATCCCCTTGCCAAGTTCTCCTGAATATATTGGGACATGGCCTCTGTCTCAGGAAGAGAGAGGGGATAGACCCTTCCTCTAGGAGGCTCAGCTCCAGGCAAGAGGTCGATAGGACAGTCATAGGGGCGATGAGGCGGAAGAGTCTCCGCAGCCTTCTTTGAGAAAACGTCGGCATAAGACCAATAGACCTTGGGAAGAGGGGAGAGGTCTATGGGTATCTCAGTGGTGTTGACCTGCACGCTGTCCCTAATGCATCTGCCTATACATAAATTACCCCAACCCAGAATTCTCCCTGAAGCCCACTCAATATGGGAGAGTGTTGGCGGAGCCAGGGTAATCCCAACAAAACCTCATCTATACCCTAAGGGAGGATAAAAAATTATATATTCTCCTGATGGGAAGGAGACATAGACAAGGTGAGTGGGACAGACTGATGGGTGATTTGTGAGGGCAGAATTGCTCCGTTCAACACCCGAACCGATACTGGTTCAGCCAGCAACACCAAAGGCATGGTGTGGCGAGAAGCAAAGGAGGATGACATAAAATTTCCCTCTGCCCCAGAATCCACACACAGCTTGACGGGTAGGGTGGTAGAACCGTGGGTAATTATCCCCTTGAGGAGCACTTTAGGGGCAAAACTCATGGCGTCCAGTGACCTTGTTCCTACGGTTACTGGGCGCGACCGCTTATTCTGCTGCTGTGGACATCGGTTGGCAAAATGTCCCTGCTGCTGGCAAATATAACAAATCGGGGATGGACGAGTGACCCGAGATTTAGATCCTGCAGGAGCAACCTCCTGAAGGTCGGGCGCCTGAACAGGCGACTCCAGAGGGTTGGTGAAGGTAGGAGCCAACTGGACCCTCTGCCTACACTGGACATGTTCCAGCCTCCACTCGTGGAAACGGAGGTCGACGCGGGTGGAAATAGCGATAAGCTTCTCCAGTGTGGCAGGAATCTCCCTGGTAGCCAAGGCGTCTTTCACATGACCCGCCAGTCCTCTCCAGAACATGGGAATGAGGACTTTATCTGGTGGCCACTCTAATTCCGAGGCCAGAGTCCGAAATTGGACAGCAAAATGGCTGACCAAAGCCGAACCCTGGGTACTTGCCAGCAGTTTGAGCGCCGCATCGTGGGTGACCTGAGGTCCTAGAAAAACCTTTTTCAGAGCCTCCAGAAAACGAGAAGCGCTCTGCACCACACGGTCGTCGCGCTCCCACAGCGGCGTTGCCCACTCCAACGCTCTGCCCGACAGAAGAGCTATCACAAAGCCCACTTGTGCCCGATCCGTGGGGAAACATGCAGCCAGAAGCTCGAGGTGTATGGAGCACTGACTTACGAATCCCCGACATTGCTTGCTGTCACCAGCAAACTTGTCTGGAAACGGAGGTGGGACAATGTAGGGACAGAGGTGGCAGCGGACAAACTGGCTGCAGCTACACTAGCAGCCTGAACAGCGACTGCGGTAACATCCACAGCTGAGGTTGTGCGCTCAAGAGCCGCCAACCTACCCTCCAGCTGCTGGATGTACAGCTGTAATCGCTGTTTATCCGCCATTTTACTAGCCAGACCCGGGCGCTAATATTATGTTAAGGGTCTGCGGAACGCACCAAATATATAAAGTAGAGAGGTGCGTTCGCAGCCCGGGGTCCACCGTGCAAGCGGAGCCTGCTGCTAGTAAAGATGGCGCGAGAAGCAAACTCTGTTATCCCGCAGAGTCGCCAACATAAAACGCCGTAATGCGCTGTGGCAATAAGTGCGAACTCTGTTAATCCACAGAGCCGCTAGAAGGAGAGCCGCAGTGCTATATGGCGATGTGCGCACTCACTAGACACAACTGAGTCGCAAAGAAAACACGCTAGGGCGCTGTCTAGCGTTGAAAGCGAACCCTGTTACGTCACAGGGCCGCTGAGAAAAAGCACTGTGTCCTGTCAAGCTCTCAGGTACACAGTTCAGTGCTAAGCGTACATAAAGCGTGATCATATGCTATAGTCCTCGCGGGAGTCACCCGCAATCTATGGCGTCTGAACGCCAGACCCTGAATACGGCAATCAAAACTCCTCACCGGTTATGCCAGTAATCTAGGGCATCTAGGACACCGACCCTGACCAGCTACCATACCAAACTCCTCACCGATTAAGTCGGTATTCTAGTGGCTTATTTCAGCCGGGTCCCTATCCACACATACACATGACCACACTGGCGCATAGCATACAATGGTTGATATTAGCGCATGGCGGCCCAGCCATGCTACCCTTTTATAGCAACAGCTACAGGACCTTCCAGGAACAAGGAACAATGAGAAGCTGTTACAAACAAACGTAGCTACATGACCTTCCTGGTGGACCAATAGGAGCCGCTGCAGCACCTGAACATGTGACCCCTGATCTCCAATGAGAGATCTCACTCTGGGCATGCTCAGATGGGAAAACGCAGGACTTTGTCTCAAAGACGACTGCTCCAGCCCTGGCTATAATAGCAGATCCAGGAAAGGCAGCAGCAAGTCACTGCACAGTAGTGGAGTGGGCAAGACGCCTGGACCAACGTCTCTGCTGAGCAGGCTCCACTGCGGCCGGAGATGAATGGGAGACCGCAGCGGGACGGGTTCGAGACTCCCCTGTGCAGCAGCGGGAAATCGAACCCCAACACACACCCCCCAATGCCCCATATGAGGTGTTTGAATTCCTTGAGAGGTGGCAGCTCTCACCCCTCACCTTATGCGCCTTGCCCACATCAAAATGTACATGCTCAATTAGGATCTGATGGTCCTCTTGCACGGGCGCCTACACCTCAACCCATTCCCTCACCCAACCAACCTTGGCAACAACAGGGTCAAATGGCAGGCTATAATCCCACTTCACAATATGGACACTTGTACAGATCCAGTGTTGGAGGCTGGTCCCAACCTGGATGTGCTCAACATGGTCATATTGAGGGGTATGATTCTCGTGGCTATCATCTTCCACAAGAATATAATGTCCCTTATCTGTATGGCAATGTACCCACACACCAACCTGACCGTTGGCAGATGTTAGCTCAGGGTCATGAAAATCAACCCCAACAGGGTGATGGTCAAGCTTCTCATCATAGCCAACCACACAGAGATGCTTGGAACCCGCCAACCCCACCACCCACATACCACCAGCTGTGATTATTTATGTCACTTAGATATTATTATTTCAAAACTACTTACTAATTATTTAATATTTACTTTAGTGTCCTGTTGTGTTACTGATATGTGCACCAGTCTAGATGCATCTAAGCTACATATGGTAACAATATGCTATTGTGTAGGCCTACTGAACATAAGGTATTTGCATTATGTCTTATGCTTAAAACAAAATGTACTTATTTGTTTTGATTTATTAATACACTATGATGTGTAAAGCATATTTGCACTCATCTGAATGCCTACAAAGAGCATATGGTACTTAGCTGGTGGGATATGGGCTAGGGGAATTTATACCAATGTTTGTTATTTTTGCCCATCCATTTTAAAAATTGTTTGCTATTGCATGATTGTATTAGTCTAGTCTTATAATCCAACCATATGGGGTAGATATGGTGGTCACTAGTGATAGTGAGATTTGTTTATTTTCCTTATTTATTATTATTTATGGCAAAGTTACTTATTTCAATTTTTTAATTTGTCTCCATGTTGTCTATTGCATATTTGCAATAGTCTAATCTTGTGAACCAAACATAAGGGTAACATTTGGTCTTCACTATACATAGTGAACGTTGTTTATTTGCTGTACATACTATTATTTTAGGCAATGTTTGTGATTTGAGTACATCTTATTTCACTCACAGTTGTCAAATGCATCTGTGCACTTGTGTCATGTGATCAATCAGACATATCGGTCACATAGGATCAGCACTACCCATATTGGCTATTGTTTTTTGTGTTTACATACTATTATGTATGGAATAATTTGTAATTTTGTCATCTTTATTTTGGTACTTGTGTAAGAATGCATACTTACACTATTGTGCTGTAAATACATATACTGTATGAAGCAAATATAGTAGTCACTACCTCAAGAGGCAGTTTGCACATATAAATATATATTTTTCTAAAAATGTTGGAATAGTTTTTCATAAGTTTTTTGTACTCAACTACCAACACATCTGTTATGACAATTAACAACAGACAGAGACTATGTATAGAAACAATACTTTTATAAGGTACTCACACAAAAACATTACAGCATTGACAATGCCTCATCTTGCCATGTTGTAGTACCTTCAGGTGACACAAAATATTGGGTGAAGATATCCCGGGTTTCCAGTACTGACAGTGGGCGACGTAAAGGGAAGACATGGGGCGTAGGCATATCCCCATTGGTCAACACAGTTTCACCAACATCAGATGGGCCACAATCATGCATTCTGATGAAATTATGCAGAACAACACAGGCTTTGATGACCTCATTGACGTTGGCTTCACTCAGCTGAATAGCAGACTGGAGGACCCTCCATTTTGCACACAAAATGCCAAAGGCACACTCCACCAGGCGAGTGATAGGCGCAAGTTGAAGATCCGACGACAGTGGTCAAAGTGTCGTCGTGGATATGGCCTCATCACATTCCTTGATAGCTGGAAGGCCTCATCCCCAACTACAACATATGGGACCGGTTCTAGATTGGAGCCAGGAAGTTGGCGTGCTGGTGGTAGGTGCAACTCGTTATTGCGAAGCCGCCGACCCATAATGGAAGAATTGAAGACTCTAGAGTCTCCAGTTCTTCCATAGGCCCCAATGTCTACAATTATAAACCTGCAGTTACTGTTAACCAGAGCCAACAGCACAACAGAAAAAAATTGTTTATAATTATAGAATTGGGCTTACGCACACGGATATGCTTCCCATCAAGCATATCAAGGAAACTGAATGGAAGGAGACACAGATTAGATATTAGAAAAAACTTTTTGACAGTTAAGGTGATCAATGAGTGGAACAGGCTGCCACGAGAGGTGGTGAGTTCTCCTTCAATGGAAGTCTTCAAACAGAGGCTTGGCAGACATATGTCTGGGATGATTTAGAGAATCCTGCTTTGAGCAGGGGGTTGGACTAGATGGCCCAGGAGGTCCCTTCCAACTCTACCATTCTATGATTCTAAGGGCTCCTATGCAATTTGGGAACTGGCATTGCTCCTCAAATCTCCTGGCAATCCTCTTCCAGTCCTCCATCTTTGGCTCAGGCATCACCAGTTGTTGAAGTCTGTCCCAGAGTTGAGAGCAGGTATCACGCACAATGCCAGAGATGGTAGACCTCCCAATCAAGAACTCCAGATGGAGTGCCGCATAAGATATGCCAGTAGTTAGGAACCTACAAGTAAACAAATATAGAGAGAGCAATCACTATACATGCACAAAGGTTGACCAAACGCACTATACATAACCGTTACATGATGTCAGTTACAAACAATCCTAACTTACATTTACCAAAAGTGAAAGGTTTCTGACATTTTTACATATATTTAATAGTTCTGGTAGGTGTAGGTGATATATGGGATATATTGTGAGGATATCTTAGCTGCAGACATAAGGCTAAAGGGACACTTGTGGGAAAACAAATCATCAACAGACAGTATGTAGGTGAGGAATACATACCGTAGCGTAAGGAGAAGTCGCTCCTCTGCAGAGATAGCTTTGCGCATCCGGGTATCCTGGTAGGTGATCCCAGGGCGCACAATCTCCAACAAAACATCAAATGTGGGAATGATCATCCGACAAAACAGAAAAAACTTGTCTGGATGAGTCCGCAGAGATGCATACAGCTGGTGAAAATGGCCTTTAGTGAGGCGTTGCCTCAAATATGGATGCACCCAAATTCGCCTATCCCTGCGCGGATCAACGATCACTGGGTAAGGCTGGCCAAATCGGCGGGACAAAACCCAGTTGTACAACACTCTATCAGGTGGGGTAAACTGAAGAGTGTCAGACATGTTGGCAAACAAGCAGCAGTCCTCCAACACAAGCACACCTCAAAAATGGCAAGATTGGGGGTTGCAACCGGAAGCAAGGCAATAAATAGCATTGCTGATGATGATTTGAATGAGTTTCAGGCCTTAAAAGCGTTAAATGTCCATTTTGCAAGGCTGCGAGAAAAATATGCTATACGGATGCCATACGGATTGCTTACGGATGCTTACATGCGCAAAATACGCAGCTGCACCCTGAAAATGCATGAAATACGGATTGGTGTGCCAGCAGCATTTTGGCGTAATATGGCCATACAATATGCTCCGTATTTTTGTACTGTGAGTGTGACACCGGCCTAATCCAAGCAATACGACAAAACCTGATATCAAGGGACTAAAAATTAAACACACTGATGAGAAATGTGTAGCCTTCGCAGACGACTTAAGCCCCCATCACACTAAGCGCGATCACTAGCGAGATCGCTGAAGTGTCACCGATTTTGTGACGCAACAGCGACCTAGCCAGCAATTTCACTTAGTGTGACACGCAGCGACGACCAGCCCCCCTGCTGGGTATCGCTGATTGTCATCAAATGGCCTGGACTATTTTTTCATCGTTGGTCTCCCGCTGGCCAGCGTGCATCGCTGTGTGTGACCAGCGATCAGCGAGCTCCCAGCCCTGTACAGCAGAAGCTGGGAGACGGTATCTAGGGTACATATCGGGTAACTAAGCGCGGCGCAGTGCTTAGTTACCCGATGTGTACGCTGGATATCAGCTCCCAGCGTGTACAGCAGAAGCTGGGAGATGGTATCTAGGGTACACATCGGGTAACTAAGTGCGGCGCCACGCTTAGTTACCCGATATGTACCCTGGATACCAGGGTGCTCGCTGGTCCTGATCGCTGGTGAGTCTGCCCATGTGACAGCTCACCAGCGATCAGCTAACGATATCCCAGCGATCCCATCCACATCAGATCGTTTGTGGGATTGCTGGGACATTGAAGAGTGTGATGGGGCCCTTACTTATCCTTCTTACTAATCCAAAGACAGCAACTCAGAATATCGTTGACCCATTTCACAGATTTAGTGAATTATCAGACTTCAAAATCAATTGGGATAAGTCAGAGGCTCTGAATATATCGGCCTTGAAAGATAAAGTCTTCTTCCTGAAGGGCACTACTCCATTTAATTGGCCCACAAATCACATTAAATATTTAGGGATTTTTCTAACCAAACACCCTTTAGATCTCTACACAGAAAACTTTGATAAACTAATTAGAGCAATCGAAGGGCAACTAAAGCTCTATGATCACCTGTATCTTTCTTGGATGGGAAGAATAAATATAATTAAAACATATATCTCACCTAAACTAATATATACAATGACTATGGTGCCGATTCTGCTCCCCAAAACCTTTTTTACTACTATCAAGAGAAATATCTCACAATATGTTTGGAAGTTCAAAAAACCAAGGCTCTCTCACAAATTTTTTACACTCCCAAAATTATCAGGGGGCTTGAACGTTCCAGATTTCTCCGCTTATCATAAAGTCATTCACATCAGTAGGTAGTTAAAACTCGCACTAACTCAAAAATCCCCACTTCACAACAATCTAGAACTACTTCTCCTTGAGGAAAACGCGTATCACTACATCTGGAACGATTCGGTACCCCGTACTCATCTGAAGCTAGATCCAATTAACATGACTACCTTAAAAATCAAAGCTGACTTAAGTAAACCTCTATCCATATCAGACGAACCTTCCGCACTAGCACCCACTAGTGCTATTCCATACCTTCTTAACCCCAATTATGTCGATTTATTCAACCTATGGCACAAACTACCATTCCAAGCAGTCTCACAACTGGATCTGGGAAATATCTCTATCAGACATCTGGCCCAAGGATGCTCACAGTCGCCCGGGAAATTTTATACAAGAAGCTCATGCCACCGAAATTCTAAAATAATTCAATTCTAAATACACTAAAACCAGAAGTTGGTCCTGGATTGAAATGCTGACGAAACTCCCACACCTACCCCCGGGCTGCTCTCCAGGATTTACAAAAATATTATTTCTCCCACCAGCGCATCGAAGCCAGTATGTTTACTCTCATGGGAGAAAAAACTAGGCATCTTGCTAACAGACTCAGAAGTACATAAGATTCTGGCTAACTAAAAAGGTTTCTCCAGATGCACTTTGCTACAAGAAAATGCATACAAAATTCTTACAAGATGGTATAGGACACCTGAGCTCCTGCATCACCTTGGATTGATTGAGTCAAAAGAGTGCTGGAGATGCGATCTGGGGGTGGGTAACATGTCACACATTTATTGGACTTGCCCACTTCTAAAAGAATTTTGGTCAGGGGTTAACAGAACACTGTTAGATCTTAAGTTAACATCCTGAAATCTTTCCCCCAAAGAATTATTGCTCTCCTGCCCCACGGCGGATTGTAGATTAAAGAAACATGGGCCTTTAGCTCTGGTATTGAGCGCAGATAACATTTAATCTCATTTCACTGGAAGAGCCCATCTCCACCTTCCCTGTCGGAATGGATTGAAAAAAATTAAACTAATATACAGGCTAGAGGAGCTCACCAGCTGGGAGACTCACTCACACCACCTGTTGCTAGAGGCATGTGCAACTTGGAGACAAAAATATGCTCAACCCTAGTCCCCCCAAATACCCTTGATCTTTGCTCTCTTTCTAGCTGACCCACAAAAAAATAGGTGCCCTTACCCAAGTACCCCCTTTCTTGGTCAGACTTTAGTGCTATATGCCCAAGCGTCCCTCTCTCTGGTTCACGCCCGAAGCAAAATTATTTATGGACCCTACCTTTTTGAATTTACCATAGATGACACTAACATTTTTTCCAATCTCTGCTGAAAATTGCTCCAATGTGGAATTTCATTGTTTTACTTGTTCGTGTTTATAGTTCGATACTGATTTCTCAGTTCTTAAATCCCTGCAACATACTGCACGATTGGTGCCTGATGTGCCTTTGTAACAATACTTCTTTCTTAATAAAGAAATATATTATATAAAAAAAAAGAATTGCCAATCCAGTCACTATCAATTCTGGCGAGACGTACAGAGGTGTACGCCAGTGATAAGATGCAACAAATTTAAAGTGACTTATGCCTTGAAAGGATTTTGGTGGATTTTTTCCTTAACCTTTTTCTCTTTGAAGGATTGACTGTTTCAGGATCATGAAGTTAATGCTCCAGACAGAAAAAATGCGAGAACATTTATATTTCTTGTTTTATGATAATATGTATTTCAAGATACAAAGATCCTTTAACTTAGCATTCATGCAATCATATTTTTTGTTCACATTTTATATACAGTACAGACCAAAAGTTTGGACACACCTTCTCATTCAAAGATTTTTCTGTATTTTCATGACTATGATAATTGTAGAATCACACTGAAGGCATCAAAACTATGAATTAACACATGTGGAATTATACATTACACTTTACAAAAAAGTGTGAAACAACTGAAAATATGTCTTATATTCTAGGTTCTTCAAAGTAGCCACCTTTTGCTTTGATTACTGCTTTGCACGCAGAAAAGGTGAACGGATGAACTCTACATGCCTGGTTCCCACCGTGAAGCATGGAGGAGGTGGTGTGATGGTGTGGGGGTGCTTTGCTGGTGACACTGTTGGCGATTTATTTAAAATTTAAGCGGTGAGCGGTCCAGCTCACCCCAAACCATCTCGATTGGGTTCAGGTCTGGTGACTGTGGAGGCCAGGTCATCTGGCGTAGCACCCCAGCACTCTCCTTCTTGGTCAAATAGCCATTACACAGTCTGGAGGTGTGTTTGGGGTCATTGCCCTGTTGAAAAATAAATGATGGTCCAACTAAACGCAAACCGGATGCAATAGCATGCTGCTGCAAGATGCTGTGGTAGCCATGCTGGTTCACTATGCCTTCAATTTTGAATAAATCCCCAACAGTGTCACCAGCAAAGTACCCCCACATCATCACAACACCTCCTCCATGCTTCACGGTGGGAACCAGGCATGTAGAGTCCATCCGTTCACCTTTTCTGCATGCAAAGCAGTAATCAAAGCAAAAGGTGGCTACTTTGAAGAACCTAGAATATAAGACATATTTTCAGTTGTTTCTCACTTTTTTGTTAAGTGTAATGTATAATTCCACATGTGTTAATTCATAGTTTTGATGCCTTCAGTGTAATTCTACAATTTTCAGTCATGAAAATACAGAAAAATCATTGAATGAGAAGGTGTGTCCAAACTTTTGGTCTGTACTGTACATAACGTTTGTTAAAAATATTAATGGGTCCCATTACAGGAAACTAGGAATATTTTTTTCTTTTTTTCTTCTATTGGATATATTCATGATTGTCGCAAAAAAAATATGCAGAATCATTGTGCGAATATTTGAATGGTTGGTTAGGATGTGTCTGTGCTATACATCTAAATACTTAGTGACCACAGTTTTCAAAATAACTATGTCCTTTCCCACTGAGCTAAAGTGTTAAAGGTTTTGTGATATCCACTGGGAATTATGTTAGGACGTTCACTCGTTAACTAGCAGCGTAGTTTTAAATGATGTGATGGAATTGGATGGCATATAAAAGTAAAGGTAAATTTAGTTTTATTTCGTAATCACCATAGAAGAGAGCAATATTCCGCTGTTTCTGTTATATAGAGGGTGAATATATTTAGGATATTTGTGTCATGTATAGTGTACAGTTCCTATAGCGTCTTGTGCTTGGGTGCGAGGAAAACACAGGAGACATAGGTTGAAATGAAATGACTTGTATTACTTCATACAAGCATGCTGAAAAGTTCCACACAGTTTGCAGGAACAGCGACAGGAGACACAGCAGGCCAGAGTAACTTCAAGCACTACAATAAATCTCCAAAGCAGGTTCAGGATCTCTTCTCTGTACCGTAATTCCTCTGCAAACATGGATTCACCAAACAGCAGGTTTCCAGAGTCCAAAAATGTTCCAAGGTTCCTCAGTAGGGAATAGCTGGAGTACAAGTCCAAGGCTTCCAGGAGTCAGGTCACAGACTGACTGAGGCTTGATTCAGGAGCACTGATTGTTCAGCTGAGACTGCTTAAGAAGCAAGAGAGAAGAATCAGGGCGGGAACATGAAAACTGGAAACTCCATATTAACTGAGGGCAAGAGCTGCAGAAAGACAGAAAGCAAAATGGCCGACGGAAAACTGAGTTTCAAGGAACATGTCAACAGAGACAAAGAACCTTACATTACTCCCCCCTTAGGGACAACCTCCGGATGACCTCAGACCAGGCTTGTCAGGGTACCTCTGATGAAACTGGCGGAGCAGGCGAGGAGCATTTACATTATTGACTGGTTCCCATGAGTTGTCCTCCACTGGGTAGCCCTGCCATTTAATCAAATATTGCAACTGATTTCTGTACAACCTGGAATCTAGAATCCTTTCCACCATAAATTCTTCCTGACCATCGACCAGCACTGGGTCAGGGCAAGGAGAAGAACGTCCAGGAAACGTATTGGGTGTTGCAGCCTTTAGTAGGGATACATGAAAGACAGGGTGGATTCTCATAGTTCTGGGTAGTTGAAGACGATAAGCAACAGCACTTATAATCTTATTGATCTTATAAGGTCCAATGTACTTATGTCCCAATTTAGACGATGGAATCTTTAATTTAAGATTTCTGGTTGACAGCCAGACCAAATCTCCTACCTTGAAAGCTGGTGCAGGTTTACGAAATTTATCTGCTGCTTTCTTGTACCTTTCCTGAGCCAATTCTAGATTTTCCTTTAGAAGATCCATATTCTTTTGTAAAGAAGTGATTCTTTCAGCCACTGCCGGCAAGGGCGTATCTATGGGAAATCGAGGAAGAATGTTAGGATGATAACCTAGATTGGAGTAAAAAGGAGACTGCTTAGTGGAGGCGCTCTGAGAGTTGTTATAAGAGAACTCAGCCAGTGGAAGTAGATCCACCCAATCATCCTGTAGGTGGCAGATAAAACAGCGGAGATACTGCTCCAGGGTCTGATTGGTTCGTTCTGTCTGTCCATTAGTCTGGGGATGAAAAGCAGAAGAAAGGTTTACTTTAATGTCCAATGCTGCACAGAAATTTTGCCAAAACCTTGAAGTGAATTGCACCCCTCGATCCGAAATGACCTCATCCGGTACTCCATGTAAGCGAAACACATTCTTAATCATCAAGTCTGATGTCTGTTTTGCAGTGGGTAAGCCGACACAAGGGATAAAATGAGCTGCCTTTGTTAGACGGTCAACCACCACTAGAATGGTGTTCTTCCCTTGAGAGGTTGGTAACTCCACAATGAAGTCCATAGAAATGGATCCCCACGGGCGGGACGGGGTGGGAAGAGGTTGCAACAGACCAGTTGGTGAGGAGCGAGGTGTTTTGCATCTTGCACAGACTTCACATGAAGTGACATAGTTTAAGACATCTTTCCTGTAAGTGGGCCACCAAAAGAAACGAGAAAGAAATTCTTGTGTCTTTAGAATTCCCCTATGCCCGGCTATCTTGGAATCGTGGATGAGTTGCAATACTCTCAATCTGACTGTTTCAGGTATATACAGACGTTGTCCCTGAATCCACACACCATTCTTAAAGACAAGACTTACGTCCCTTGGGGTTGAGCCAACAAAGAATCCGCATGGTATGCTTCCTTGATGTCCTTAAGTAGGTCTTGATTATGAATCACTCCCAGGAATCTAGAGTCAGGAAGAATAGTCTTAGGAGGAGTAAGTGGACGTGTCTCTGCTGAATGAATCCTAGAGAGTGCATCAGCCTTTCCATTGCGCGATCCTGGTCTATAAGAAATGACAAAATGAAATTGGTTTAGGAAAAGATTCCAGCGAGCCTGGCGAGGAGTCAGGCACTTAGCCGACCTGATAAATTCAAGGTTACGATGGTCTGTCAGGACGACTATTTGCTGTGCAGCTCCCTGAAGAAGGTGTCTCCATTCCTTGAAGGCGGCAATAATGGCCAACAATTCTCTATTGCCCACATCGTAGTTCCTCTCAGCCGAAGACAACTGCTGGGAAAAGAAGGCACAGGGATGCAAGACATTCTTCTCACCTGTTCTCTGAGAGAGTATAGCTCCAACGGCACAGTCTGAAGCATCCACCTCTATTATGAAGGCAAGCTCGGGGTTGGGATGTACTAAGATAGGTGCGGTGGTAAATTTATCCTTTAAACAGGAAAATGCTTCCTGAGCTTGCGGGGTCCAGGAGAACCTAGACTGTTTCCGGGTAAGTTGGGTGATAGGTGACACTACTTCAGAAAAATTCTTAATGAAACGTCTATAGAAGTTGGCAAACCCGATGAAACGCTGCACCTCCTTCACATTTCTAGGAATTGGCCAATCCTTGATGGCTTGGGTCTTGCTTCCATCCATACTAATCCCTTGCGTAGATAGTACATACCCCAGAAATTTAATTTCAGTCCTATGGAATTCACATTTTTCAAGTTTGATGTAGAGATGGTTTTGTCTTAGGCGTTCTAAGACCATTCTCACATGTCCATGATGTTCCTCTGTGGAGTTAGAAAAAATTAGAATATCATCCAGATAAATCACCACAAATGTATCTAGGAGATCCCTGAAGATATCATTCACGAAGTGTTGGAAAGTGGCTGGGGCGGTACTCAGACCAAAAGGCATAACTAGATATTCAAAGTGTCCATAGCGTGACCTGAAAGCAGTCTTCCATTCATCCCCAGGTCTGATACGGACCAAGTTATAGGCCCCACGGAGATCCAGTTTAGAGAAAATTTTGGCATGCCGCACTCTCTCCAACAACTCAGGGATTAAAGGCAATGGATAACGGTTTCTAATAGTAACCTTATTGAGTTCCCTATAGTCTATGCAGGGTCTCAGAGATCCATCTTTCTTCTTCACAAAGAAGATGGGTGCACCTGCGGGAGATGAAGAGGCGCGTATGAAGCCCTTGGCTAAATTTTCGTCTATATAATCCTTCAAAGCTTTTAGCTCGGGCCCCGCTAGGGGTAGATTCTACCAAAAGGTATCTCGGCTCCGGGTAATAATTCAATTGGACAATCATATGGACGGTGAGGAGGAAGCTGATCAGCGTTCTTCTTGTCACATAAATCGTCATAGTCCTGGTATACAGCTGGTAGTTCAGGGACTGACATGGTTCCTTTAGGAACAGAGCAAGCTGAAACTCCTTGACTCATCTGTTTCTCCGGAAAGTGTAATTCCTTGGTCTCCCAGTTAATCGTAGGATTCTGCGCCTGCAGCCATGGTAGCCCTAGAATGATGGGAAAGTGGGGAGAAGAGATAAGCAAAAAAGACATTTTCTCTTGATGATCTTTACCCATAAGGACCCTCAAAGGCTCTGTTTCTTGATCCACTGGTCCAGAAGTCAGTAGAGAGCCATCCACAGTCTCCATCTGTACTGGAGTAGCCTTCTTCACTGAACGTATCCCCTGTTTCAGAGCAAAGGAGATATCCATAAAATTTCCACTTGCTCCTGAGTCGATCATAGCAGAGCTAGACACCCAGACTGAGTCAACCCAGAGTTTGATGGAAAGGAAGCAATGAGAATTGTTTCTTTTACAACTCAGTTGGGACACCGCTGAGGAAACTTGAAAAATTGCAGTGTTTATACCGTCATCGTCCCCAGAACTAACAGAGTTTAAGTCCGAGAAATCAAGATCTCTTGCAGCAGATCTCTCTGGAGCCTGAGGCTCGGACATGACAGAGCTCCTCTCGCAACACTCACAGTGAATGACTGCTGCAGTAGTCTTACGAGAACGGCTGGGGCAGTTTATAATGAAGTGCCCTGACTTACCACAGTAGAAACATAGATTTTCCTTTATACGATGTTCTTTGCGTGCATCACTAACCCGTCTTTGTAAAGAGTCCACCTGCATGGGTTCAGGTTCTGGTTCCCTTGTGATCCTACTCAAAGGTTCCTTAGCTGAGGAGGGAGGTAGTAAAAGGTTAGTGCGATTATTTTCGAACCATCTCTCTTGTCTGCGTTCAGTCAGACGAGCATCAATACGGATACAATAGTTAATAAAGTCACCTAACGCAGTGGGAGGGTCGGCACGAGCAAGTTCATCCTTAATCAGTGGAGACAACCCTTTCAAAAAATAGATTTTTTAGCGGAAGTGTCCCAAGTGGTATCAAGAGCCCATCTCCTGAAATCCAGGGCATATTCGGCTACTGAACGCTTACCTTGGCGCAAAGTTAACATGGCTGCTTCAGCTGTTGCACCTCGATTGGGGTCATCAAACACCTGCCCCATGGCTGAAATAAAAGCATCAAGGTGATTCAAACAATCATCCTCAGTCTCAATCAGAGGGTTTGCCCACATCAAAGCCTTATTGGTAAGCAACATGATTATAGTAAGCACTTTGGATCGTTCAGTGGGAAATTGTGAAGCATGTGCAGAGAAAAATAAATTGCATTGATTAATAAATCCCTGAATTTCTCACGTTCACCGCCAAAACGAAAAGGAGGTAATTTGGGGATCCCAGAACTTGGGGTTATGGCAGGAGCCTGGGCTCGTTCCTCTAGAGCCTCAATCCTGGCTCGCAATTCTGGGTAGTCTGTCCAAACACTTGCAAATTATGATTAGTGAGGTCCTGTAGGCTTGCAAAACGGGTTTTTAAAGTCTGTACATCTGAAAGGATTGTATCAGTCACTCCGCAAAGTTCCTTTATGCGGGCCTCCATCTTCCAGATCTTTTAAGGCAGAGGTGCTGGAAATAGAAGAGGAAAGGAAAAAAAAAAAAAAACAATAGTGTTTACCTGTGGTAACAATCCAGAGTAAAATTTTAAGGGAATGCGCTCACCTGGAATGGTTGTGAGAAGTCACAACCACTGTCATCACATAAGGTATTAAACGGACATCTGATATCCACAGTCACAGCAGACACGGCTTTCCCAGACCCAGCAGACACTAAACATTGGCTCCTGAATCTTGTCATGTATAGTGTACAGTTCCTATAGCGTCTTGTGCTTGGGTGCGAGGAAAACACAGGAGACATAGGTTGAAATGAAATGACTTGTATTACTTCATACAAGCATGCTGAAAAGTTCACACAGTTTGCAGGAACAGCGACAGGAGACACAGCAGGCCAGAGTAACTTCAAGCACTACAATAAATCTCCAAAGCAGGTTCAGGATCTCTTCTCTGTACCGTAATTCCTCTGCAAACATGGATTCACCAAACAGCAGGTTTCCAGAGTCCAAAAGTGTTCCAAGGTTCCTCAGTAGGGAATAGCTGGAGTACAAGTCCAAGGCTTCCAGGAGTCAGGTCACAGACTGACTGAGGCTTGATTCAGGAGCACTGATTGTTCAGCTGAGGCTGCTTAAGAAGCAAGAGGGAAGAATCAGGGCGGGAACATGAAAACTGGAAACTCCATATTAACTGAGGGCAAGAGCAGCAGAAAGACAGAAAGCAAAATGGCCGACGGAAAACTGAGTTTCAAGGAACATGTCAACAGAGACAAAGAACCTTACAATTTGCTTGAAAAAGGCCTTCTGCCCCAAACATTATCCTAAAATAATATTAATGTTTAAAGTATCAGTACAATAGTTTTGTACTTTCGAAAGATAGAGTAGGCGGAGAAGCAATGAATTTCCTTATAAACATCCATTTAAACACTCAAACAAGCTTTATTTTTCCAGCTTAAGCATTATTGTTGTTGATGGGAGCCATATTTATCTGCACCTGGCACTCGTCCTGAATGTCAGGGTATACACAGACAGAAACCGTCTACGGAGACAGGATTTTTAATTAATCAACAATATTGAACTTTTGTTCTCAAATCTCATAATTGTACAAACATAAAAGATTGTATTAAATATAACTATAATGGTTTGTTACATAACAGCAGTCTCTGCAGTGCTTAACATCTAAAAAACAGCAGAAATTACTGAGAAGTAAGCAAATTAACAATTCTGACTAAGAACGATGGTCCTTCTCGCTAAAGAAGAGATTGCAATGTATGAAGAAGTAGGGGGTTGATACAAGATATAAAAGAACCCCCCATCTGCTTGGAAAGATTGCAGAAAATTCTTTCAGAATTCTTCCAGTCAGGAGTAAAACTTCTGTCCGTTCACCCAATTTTTATCTGCTACATTAAAGCAATACGCCATTAATTAACTCATTTAGACACGGAATTCACTGATAAGCAGATGTGTTTACCAAGTTTCTTCTTGAATGTCCATATTTTGAGAAAATAGAAACTTTAATTTCTATCAGATGTTTTTTGCTGGAAGTATAAATGACAAACACTGGATATAGGATCCATACAGTTTTCCTGATGTAGAAATGCAATAGTTTATAGGGAGCGTGGGATAGTTATTCTCTTCCCTGGTGGCCTGTGGCTACTCAGTAAATCATACATATAACTATTAAGAAGTGATTATTTTTCAGGCAAGAGTCCAGTATGAGCATTCCCTTCTGATTACCCTGTCATAAGTACCATCAACATAGACACTCCTTGAAAACTAATGCCAAAAAGGGAAAGATTTCACATATGTGCAATAAGGTGGGAGCTGAGGACAGAAAACATTTTACAAAACAGAAATGTGTTCAATATTTGAATTTGTTCTTACACACACATGTGTATTCTTCTTACTTGTTATAATTAAGGATAATCATTGTGAGTTATGAGCATACCAAGTTGTCTAGTTCCACAGAACTTCACTTCAATAATTAACCCCTTGATGACTGAGCCAATTTTGACCTTAATGTCAAGGCTAAATATAGAAAAATATTTAGAGTTGAGAGTCCTCAGTGGTTGATACCTTTTAATGGCTAACTGAAAAGATGGTAACAAATTGCAAGCTTTCGAGACTACTCAGGTCTCTTCATCAGGCTGAACTAATACAAAATCTGAAGAATCACATATTTATACACAAAAACACAGAAAAAATGCAATAGGTAAGACAAGTGACGTGAAGCAGAATAGTCATTATGGCAGAGGGATGAGCATAAATATTGGAACAGTTCATAGATAAGGAGAGAAAGTTTTATTACCCTCTGATTGGGGTCTGGTAATGTTTTGTGATGTTTTCACAGGGTATTTGGAGTAAATTCCTTAATTGATGTAATAGGCCATAAAACCATGTGACAGGTTCATTCCAGCATTAAGAGTGTCAAAGGTCACCATCAATTTGTATTCACAAATTCTTCTCTGTCTCTGAGATGTGAATCTGCTTCTTAGTACCAGTATTTTCATATCTGACATGCTATGATCAGGGGAGCAAAAATGTTTTGCCACAGGTAGATCCATTCTTTTTTCTCTTATTGCGTGGCGATGAGAATTCATCCTTGTTCTCAGTTTTTGCCCGGTCTCCCCCACATACAGACCCCCAGTTGGACATTTAGTACATATAATTAGGTACACAACATTAGATGTGATGCAGCTGAAAGTACCTGGTATCTTGTAGTCCTGATGGGAGTTGGGGATCTTTATCTTGTCCGTGGTCATTATAAATGGACAGGTTTTGCATTTCTTCTGATTGCAAGGCAAGGTTCCTGCAGCTGTTGGGGAGGACAGGGAACTTCTGACAATGATGCTTCTTAGATTTGGGGGCTGTCTAAAACACAGTAGTGGGGGGGTCTGGAAATATGGATTGTAACCGGGCATCTTTTTGTAGTAAAGGTTGTAGTTTCCTTGCAGCTCCCCTTAGCACCTCCAGATTTGGATTGTAGGTGAAGGCTAAATATAACAATTCTGACCAGTGTCACTTTATGAGGTAATAACTCTGGAATGCGTCAACATATCCCACTGATTTTGAGACGTTTTTTTTCATGACATATTGTAATTCATGTTAGGCTGGTTTCACATTAGTGTATCTGTGCGCAGCGTATGATCCGCAAAGATCCGCATGCGTCACGCTTACATATATTTAACATTGTGTACGCACGGACATGCGCTTGCATCAGTTTGCATGCGGATGAGTACGCATGCGTTGTTTCATGGTGTCCGGTGAACACAACATGTTGCATTTTTTGAGGAGTAAATTATGCACAGTCATGTGCATGCAGATGAGTGCGTCAAAACAACGCACTACTGTCTATGGGAATGCATTGGTATGCAAGGACATGCTTTCGCATGCGTTCGATATGCATGCGTACTTCAGAATGAACAGGTCAAGGAAGTGATTTCAGCACTTGCTAATTGCCAGCTGTATAAAAGGAATTATGGACACTGCAAGGCCATTACTCTCCAGACTCTGGATGTGAGCACAAGACTGTCTATGTAAGTATAGAAGCTTTGAAAATGCCTGTCTTTCTCTGCAGTCTGTACTCTGTACTAATTTTTTTTTCTGTTCCTTGTAGACTGCTTGCTGCTCCGGTCCCTGACTAATATTGTGGCTTGCTTCTCCTGTCCAGGATTTCTCTGTTCCGGTGGCCTTGTATTAGCTCTTCATGTCTTGTGTCCAGGATTTCTCAGTTCTGGTCCTGTGGTACTGACTAGGGTTGAGCATTCCGATACCGAAACCCGGTTCCGATACCTGAAATCCAATGTAAGTCTATGGGAACAAAATATCGGAATATTTGAATTCCGATATTTTGCTCCCATAGACTAACATTGGATTTCAGGTATCGGAACCGGGTTTCGGTATCGGAATGCTCAACCCTAGTACTGACCCTCATTTCTCCTGTACAGGTGGTGTGGTATTGGCCCTTCAATTCTCGTGTCTAGGATTTCTCTGTTCTGGTGCTGTGGTATTGGCCCTTGAGTTCTTGTGTCCAGGATTTGTACATTCTGGTGCTCTGGTACTGACCCTCATTTCTCCTGTCCAGGATTTCTGAATTCCGGTGGTGTGGTGTTGGCCCTTCAGTTCTCGTGTCCAGGATTTCTCTGTTCTGGTGCTGTGGTATTGGCCCTTCAGTTCTCGTGTCCAGGATTTCTCTGTTCTAGTGCTGTGGTATTGGCCCTTTAGTTCTCGTGTTCAGGATTTCTCAGTTCTGGTGCTGTGGTACTGACCCTCCTTCCTCCTGTCCAGGATTTCTCTGTTACGGTGGTGTGGTACTGACCCTCTATTCTCCTGTACAGGAATTCGGCATTCCGGTGGTGTGGTATTGGCCCTTCAGTTCTCGTGTCCAAGATATCTCTGTTCTGGTGCTGTGGTATTGGCCTTTTAGTTCTTGTGTCCAGGATTTCTCTATCCCGATGTTGTGCAGCTGTCCCAGTGTTGTGCCACTGTCCCGGTGCTGTGCTGCTGTCTCTGTTCTGTGCTGCCTGACTGCTGTGCTATGGGACTACTGCCTGTAATGTAACTATTGGTGTCCTTTGTGTTTTTATTTTTTTTTTTGGCTCTTAACAAGTTTAGTTTTTCTTCTCTGTTCTCTTTAGTGTTTCACTTGACTGCTGCCTGCTATTCCAACATGTCCTCCAGTGAAGCTTCCCAGAGTGGGCATGACACCGATTATGTAATCACATTTGTTATACTGATTGGTATGTATTGACTGGCAATACTATACATGTGGTAAATCATGTATTTTCTTTACAGGTACTTTCCAGTGCGGAAGAGCAGGAGAAGTCGAGGGGAAATTAATCTTTCCAGTGTCATCGGCCTCAAGTTTCTGAGGAGGAAAGACGGGGTTCAAGCAGTCTTTTCATTATCAGAGTTGTAATTGAATTTGTTTTCAGTTTTACTAATTATTTTTTGATCTATAGGTTCCACAACGTGAGGAAGGCAAACCAGAGATGGATAACGACAAACTTATTCAATCTTTGCAAGAGTGAGCAGCATTGTGGGACCCCCATGATCATAATCATCCAGACTCAGCATTGGCTCGACGACTCTTGGAAGAAGTGGAAAGATCTCTGCTGGCTGATTGGGACCGTGCCACGCCACATGCTAGAAAGGATTTTCGTAAGTATTGCAATGTGGTCTGACGTGGCAGTGAAATTGTTAATGTAGGTGCATTGTTTTACAATTAATTTTTTTCTTTTTTCCCCCTTCTCAGTGAAGCGAATAAAAGTCCTTTGGCGTTCGATGAAGCATCGCTTCAATAAGGACATGAGAGAGGAGATTCAGGTTCGAAGTGGTGGTGCTCCAACGCTCAGAAAATATAAATACCATAGTCTGCTTTCATTTCTGAGGCCTGCAATTGGTCAGCGTACGTGAGTATCTTTTGTGTTGTCTTACTATTATATAAACAATATAATTTTTTTACTAATGTTTTTCATTTATTTTCCACAGAAAACCTGGAGCAGCACAACACAACCTGGATCATCCTCACTTGGAACGGCATCTCATAGACCAGCCAACGAACAGGCCCAATCCCAATTATCCACCAGCGATGGAGCAACCAGGCTGGGGAACAGGCTGGGGAACAGGAAGCCGGTCCATCTGGTTTTCCCCTATCCCAGCCCTCTGCCACTGGTTTTGTTGGGTCTTCTCATCAGTGGCAGAGGGCCTGGGAGAGGCCATTAATGCCCAAAATTCTAAACTTAGGCTCGATCTTCCAGGATGGAATGAAAGCCGTTTTAGAAAAACTGGATAGTGGGTTCATTCAGGTGAACACACTTTTCCAGAAAGTCTACAGATCAGATACCTTGACCGCCTGGAAGTCGACCATCAGAGACAGGTGCAACATTTTTTTCATCAATAGAGTGGTGTGTTCGGAAAACCTACTGCCTGATCTCCAGCTGAACGTGATGAAGGCCTGCCATGCTGCTTATAGCCAGGCATTGCAGCAATCCCGATATCAGCAGCAGGCACAAACTTTGTTTCCTACAGGTCAACATGGGCCAGCACAGCAGCAGTGTCCGAATCCTCCAGCACCTTTCCCAACATCTCAAGAACTTGGATACCTATCTGCTCAACAATCGATGACAGTGCAAGTGAACTATCCACCACCACCACCGCTGGACATTAGGACTGTTCTTACAGTACCCAGCTACACCACGCAGCCTAGTGCAGCAGCCATGCAGCCTTCAAATAACACCATACAGCCGAGTGCAGCAGCCATGCAGCCTTCAACTTCCACCATGCAGCCAAGTACAGCAGCCATGCAGCCTTCAACTTCCACCACGCAGTCGAGTGCAGCACCCCAGGAACAGGCAAAAACAAAACGCAGAGGAACCAGCAAAATATCCAGGAAAAGAAAAGTTGGCAAGAAACATTACTCACCACCTCCCCTCACCTCTCAATGTGTCTCTGTTTTCAAGTCTGTCCTCATCTTCCCTTCGTTCTCTCCCTTCCAATGTGTCAATCCCTTCCAATTTGTTTTCCACTCCTAATGTGTCCTCTTCCCCCAATGTTACATTTGCTGCCAATATATCTGACCCAATCCTCCAATTAACTGCCACTTCCCCTTTAACCACTTCACTAATCACTAGTAGCCAATCATCACAGCCCGACACCCCTCAGGTCCACAATATCACACCATTGGGCATAACCCGAAAGTAAACCTCTTTTTTTTATTTATTTATATTAAATTATACATTGTTTTTATTTTTGTTAATAATTTTTTTTTCACAATCCCTTTCTTCCTGTATTTTCTTTATCTCTTTATTTAAACATGTGTGTATTGTTGAGTGAAGCATTAACAGGTGTTACAATCAAGGTGTTTAGTATTAAAGTTGCAGTGAAGGTGTTAGTATTAAAGTTAGCAAACATTACAGGTACATTTTACTTTTTAGCGGCTTAAATCATTTCGTCTTGCCATGCCACACGTCCAATGTCAGAAACAAAGTAGGCAGCAAATTTATCCCTCATTTGGGCAACTTCCACTGTAGTCCTCAGAGGGTGATCTTGGTAATCCTGCAATGTGGTAGTAACAGGTTCCTCAAGTTCTAAGTGGTATCGCTCTTTCACCAGGATGTAATTGTGCAGAACAACACATGCTTTCACAACCTCATCAATTGTCTCAATTTTTAGATTGACGGCTGTTCCCAAAATGAGCCATTTAGATACCAGCAATCCAAAGGCACACTCCACAGTTCTTTGTGCCCTTGTCAGTCTATAGTTTTAAATCCTTTGGGTGTGATTCAAGTCCCACCTTGAGTATGGTTTTATGAGGTTGGCAAACATTGAAACGCCTCATCCCCAAACACAACAAACGGCATTGGCAGTCCTTCAGTGTTTGGAAGAGATTGTGGCTATGGGAAATTGAAATTATTCCCATACAAACGTTGGCTCATGTCAGAGTTTTTGAAAGTCTGTGAGTCATTTCCTCGTCCAAATGAGCCAATGTCCACGGTGACAAATCGACAGTCAGCATCTGCAATCACCATGAGAACAATTGAAAAGTATTTTCATAATCCGAATGTGTTTGTGGTCCACAACCCCAAACCGTTTGGAAAGTTACAAATGTCCTGGAATTTTGCAGCATTTTCTAGCCAGAGTTCAGTTGTGGGTTGGGGGAGGAATTCTTTATGCAGAATGTCACATAAAGCATGGCAGATGTCTTCAACAATCCCAGAAAGTGTGGACACTCCAATCCGGAATTGAAAATGTAGAGATGATAAGGTCTCTCCTGTAGCCAGGAATCTGCCGAACAGAAAATGGGAAAAAAAATCAGTACATGGCTTTTTGAACATATCATATTAATGACAGGTGTTCCTTTTTCAATATTACGTACCTCAGGGTCAACAACAGACGTTCCTCAGCAGGAATTGCTCGACGTAGCTGTGTGTCCTGCCTGGTGATGGATCCTCGGACACATAGCAGCAAGTCTTGGAAGCTCTGTTCGAACATTCACGTGTACTAGAAAACCTTCTCCAGGTTTTCACGCAGCTCTGTGTACAATGAGTGGTAGGCGTCACGGCTCTCTCGGACTTCAATGATGGGGTGTTGTCAATGGCGACGACGACGTCTTCTCCGTATTTCTCTTCTTCTTTCTTCTTCATAAGCCACAGCAAAGGCAATAGCCAATCTCAATGACAAATCAAGATTAAGAATGAAGCTTTCCATGCTAAGATCCATCTTGCAGCTGGATACAGCAGCAAAAGATGAGGATTTCATCAGTGCAGCGTGTCTATATATAGAAATCCCATGAGACACGCCCATTGGATGTCTGGTATCAAGGAAATTCTACTGGAAAAACATTGGAAATATCGAAAGCATGCATATAAACAATGCAAACGCATGCAAAAACGCATACAAATGCATGCGCACGCAGCATTTTTTGCATCATGCGTAAGATGATGCAGCAAAGAAACGCTGCACAAACATGCGTTTGCATTCATTTTTGCATGCGTTTGTGCATGCAGATGATATGCTACACACAGAAACGCTAATGTGAACCTAACCTTAGAGAGACAGTATTCCTGCTTTCTACTATCGTGTACCGCCAAGTGAGTTGAACTACCACAGTGGATATAACATTGAGACAGGCTATGCATGAGCCACAGGTGCGGCAGCCCCATGATGGACCTTTCGAGCCAAAGATTGTGCTCTCCTTGGTGGCATTAGTATAGTGGCTTTTAACCAAAATATCCTTTAAACTTTGAGAATGTCTGTGATAGAAGGATTAGGGGTTAGGTGGGATTTGAGGGTTACAATCAAATTGCAGTATGTTCCAATATTTCTTCAATGCCCCCCACATTTCACCGTTCCTTGAGTTAAATGTTGATATAAATCTCACAATGTCAGTTTTATCAGTTCTCCATGGTTGGTAAAGGAGAATTTGGCTCAACTATATCCTCTTTTAATGACATTGTCACTGTATTCCTCTATTGATGAAGCGATCTCTAAGATCACAGGCCTGTTTTTCAAATTTGGCGTCATTACAGCAGATCCGATGCATTCTGAAAAATTGTTCGGTTGGTTGGTGAGTTCACCAAAGTGAGTTTATGGTAAACATCAGTTTGGATAAACCCGAATTCATTAATATGAAAAAGATCGTCTAAGAAGTCCATATTGTGTTGTCATGATTTGTAGATAAGTTTTATATTGAAATTGTGATTGTTCAAAGAGCAAATGAATAATTGAAGTTACTCCTGGGAGCTCTGCCAAAGGAAAAAAAAAACATCAACATATCTACCCCACAATTGAACATGTTCACCCTGGGGTGTAGCATCTGATATAAATATCCCCCTTTCTCACATGCCCAGGAACATGTTGGCATAAGAAGGTGCGCTGGCAGCCCCAATATCCGTGCCCTGGATCTGTAGGAAGAAGCATCCATTAAGTAGAAAAAAATTGTGGGTCAGGGCGAATTGGAGAAGTTCATTGATGAATCCACAGACCTCCTTGTTGTTATTGGACATCTCCAGGAAAAATTTTGTAGCGAGAATCCCTTTTTTGTGTCATATTGATGTGTACAATGAGTTCACATCACAAGTTAGTATTAATGTTTCCTGATTAACTTGGATACCATCAATTTTTCTCAGTATGTCCCAGGTGTGTGAGGTAAGAAGGAAGTGTTTCAAGCAGAGGCGTAGCTAGGGTTTTGGTTCAGGCAGGGCGAAACTTCTGAGTGGACCCCTAACCAGGTAACTTTGATTACAACTGGGTGACAGACCCTAATAGTGGAGGAGGACCTCAGCAGATGACCGCGCTGTTTACTGAAAATAATCTCTATATAAAGACCAGCACTGATATTACTGCCATATGGTCAGTCGTAAATATCAGTCCTACAAAACATATAAGTGATTATAGCACAGTTATAGTTGGCGACTTACTGCTGACGTGTTATGATCTGCTACAAGCACTAAGGAAAGGTAGGAATTCTGTCCCTACAATAGTACTAAGCTGGATCCCTACGATGTAACGGGGAACCTGATCCTGCGACCAGACCCGCTAAAGTCCTCAGCTAGTCTGAACGAAGACCTATAGTTGCGAGGGAGGAATCCCTACAAGATCTAGGGACTGGGTGAAAAGGTGGACACCTCCTAACAGAAATTGTAGCAGGGAAAAATAAAACAGAAAACAAATTACTAAGAGATCCTAAGATCAAGCAAAACTGACAGAGTAAGGCACCTAAGCACCCGGCTAGCTTAAGAGTAGATAATACAATGAAGTCCAGCAAAGCCAGAAGGGCGGGGCCAGACTAAATAGGGTAAAAGGTCATGTGACCAGCAAACTGAAACAAAACCTAACAAGAGGGTTATAACAGTACCCTCCCTTCTAAGAGGATCCTCCGGATCCCCTATGACTTAGGCTTATCCGGAAATCTCTTGTGAAACGCTCTGACAAGTCTAGACGCAGAAACATCATCCGCCCTCACCCATGAGTTATCCTCGGGTCCATAACCCTTCCAAGCGACGAGGTACTGTAAACTCCCTCTATACCGTCTAGAATTTAGGATGCGGGAAATCTCATATTGCCCGTCCTCCACCACCAGGGGAACAGTGGCCGAGACGTCTCCATCTGAGGCCTCAGCTTTTTTCAAGAGAGAAACATGAAACACCGGATTAATCTTCCAGGAGGTAGGAAGCTCCAACCTAACAGCAGATTGGTTAATAACCTGAAGCACCTTAAAGGGCCCTACAAACTTGGGACCCAATTTCTTAGACGGAATCCTCAAGCGCAGATTCTTAGAGGACAACCAAACCATGTCACCAATAGCAAACAAAACCTCTTGTCATTTTCTATCAAAATACACTGTGGATCTTTTGTTAGCCTCCTGAAGATTACCACGCACATCAGTCCAAACTCTCTCCAAAACACCAGAAAAATTCTCCTCTTCAGGTACAGCCGATCCCAACTTGGAAAATGACCCAAATGACGGATGTCTCCCAGTACAACAAAAAAAAAGCGAACAACCAGCAGAAGCGGATGTATGGTTGTTAAGAGCAAACTCAGCAAGTGGTAGAAACTCAGACCACCCCTCTTGATTATCAGTCACAAAACAACGCAAGAACTGCTCAACATCCTGGTTTTTCCTTTCTGTCTGGCCATTAGACTCAGGATGATATCCGGATGAAAACGACAAATGAACTCCCAACCTGTCACAAAAGGCGCGCCAAAAACGAGCCACAAACTGAGGTCCCCTATCCGAAACAATGTTAGTAGGAACACCATGTAGTCTGACTATTTCCTTGACAAAGGCCCTAGCGAGAGTCTTAGCGCAGGGCAGTTTGATGAAAGGAACCAAGTGACACATCTTGCTAAAACGGTCCACGACCACCCAGATGACAGTGAAACCCTCAGAGGGGGGAAGGTCAGTAATAAAGTCCACAGCCAAATGTGTCCAAGGTGCACTAGGGACCTCCAGAGGGCAAAGCAACCCTGCAGCAGGAGTATGAGAAGACTTAGATCTAGCACACACAGTGCATTGACGCACCCACTTAATGACTTCCTTCTGCCATCCTGGCCACCAAAAACTGGGACCCACAAGTCTCTTGGTCTCAGAGATTCCAGGATGACCTGCCAACCGAGAGTCATGACATTCAACAAACAAATCTCTCCTCAGGGTACCAGGCACAAACAACCTCCCATGCGGCGTGTTAGATGGGGCATTCTCCTGTGCTTTAAGAATCGAATCTTCCAACACGGAGTCAAGACAGCAATAACAACCCCCTCTTGTAAAATGTTCTCCTCCTCCTCAGTACCCACCATGGGAGAAAGCTGCGAGACAAAGCATCAGCTTTAACATTTTTAGTACCTGGGATGTAAGTAACGGTAAAATTAAACCGTGAGAAAAACAGTGCCCACCTAGCCTGACGGGCATTCAAGCGTTTGGCAGCATCAAGGTAGATCAGATTTTTATGATCGGTGAAGACTTGAACGGGAAATTCCGCTCCCTCCAAAAAATGACGCCAGTGTTCAAATGCGAGTTAAATTGCCAACAATTCCCGATTACCGATATCATAATTTAGTTCAGACTCAGAAAATTTCTTTGAAAAAAAAGCACAGGGATGTACTCCATCCGTCTTTGCCTGAGACAACACCGTGCCGACCCCCACAGAAGAAGCATCAACCTCAACCAAAAATGGTTTAGTCACATCAGGCTGCGTAAGGATGGGAGCAGAGCTGAACTTCTCCTTTAGCAACACAAAAGCCTCAATGGCCTCAGTAGTCCACTGAACCGCATCAGCACCTTTCCTGGTGAGATCGGTCAGAGGTTTGGCAATCACAGAAATTTTTTTTATGAATTTTCTATAATAATTGGCGAACCCCAAAAACCTCTGTATTGATTTCACACCAATAGGTCTAGGCCAATCCTGCACAGCTTGCACTTTCACCGGGTCCATCTCAAAACCTTCACTGGAGACAATGTAGCCCAAAAAACTAAGTCTCTGTACAGCGAACTCACATTTTTCTAGTTTGGCAAAAAGTGAATTATCACTCCGTAACTGTAATACTTCACGCACACTCCTCCAATGAGACTCCAAATTTCCCGGGTTGAATAAATCAAAATGTCATCCAAATACACAAACCCCACTTCTGCCGATCAAAGGTCTAAGGATGTCATTGATAAGATTCTGAAAAAAAGCCGGAGCATGGAAAGCCCAAAAGGCATAACCAGATTTCTCAAAATGACCCAGTGGAGTGTTAAACGCAGTCTTCCATTCATCCCCTCCTTCATGGCAACAAATTGTATGCCCTCGGGAAGATCAATTTTCGAGAACCACTTGGCCCCACTAATGATTAAAAAATCAGGAACAATGGCAATGGGTAAGGATTGCGTTTCGTAATCTTATTAATCTCACGAAAATCCAGACAAGGCCGTAAACCGCCGTCCTTTTTTTTTACAAAAAAAAAACCAACCGCCACAGGAGACTTGGAAGGCCTAATGTGACCGGCGGCCCCAAACTGTCTGTATGTATTCCTCCCAAAGCCTTTCTCTCCCGGAATAGTCAAATTAAAAAAACGACTTTTAGGAAGAGTCGCTCCCGGGACAAATTCAATTGCACAATCATATTCTCTATGAGGAGGCAATACCCGCGATTCCTTATCAGAAAAAAAACTTTCCAAAAATCCTGAATAGGTACAGGTAACTCCCCCTTAACTACAGCAGCAATACGCCCGTTAAAACACTTGGTATAACAAATTTGGACTCCAGGACTTAATTTCATTGGTAGACCAATCCAGTACCGGATTGTGCAATTTAACCCGGGTAACCCCAAAATCACGGTGAGGGCAAAATTGTTCAAAACTACCAAATCCAAATTCTCTTGATGAACACCATTAAAAGTAAGAGGAAATTCACAGATATGGTGAGTACATTTTTCAAGGGAGAACCATCCACGACACCACATTAATAGGGGAAAACAGAAGTTTGGGTTTTAATTTTAGTTTTTTCCAAAAATTT
>JARQOD010000003.1:299385911-299407303 GCA_033576555.1 Oophaga sylvatica | reverse complement strand
GGCGCAGCAAAAGACCAGCCCAGCAGGGGCGGTGACCAGTTTCAGGGGAAAGGGCCGGGGCCCAGCGCAAAGCCAACCCAGCAAAGGGAAAGAGACCAGCGGCACAGCGGAGAGGGGCCCACACGGTGTCAGCACAGCGGGGAGACCGCGCAGCGCTCAAGACCGGGGCACGCGGACCAGCACAGCGAAGCCGCCCCAGCAGCGGGGGGAACCAGCGGCAGCCGGAGACCACGGCAGCAGCGACGAATATCGCGCAGCGGACAGGGGCAGCCGACGGAGCCAGCGGCGGGAAAAGCGAGACCAGCCGGGGCAGCAGCGAAGACCCACCGCGGGGCGGCGCCCCACAGGGGAGCCCAGCGGAAGCAGCGGGGAACAAGGGAGCAGGGAGCCCCCGGGCGGGCAGACCACCAGCACAAGCCAGCGGCGCAGCGAGACAAGCAGGGGGGACAGCGGCAGAGCGAGACCAGCGGCACCCGGGGCAAGCGGCGAGGGGAAACCCCCGCGCAGCAGCGGACCACACCAGCGGAACCAGCGAAACAGGGGGGGCCCCTCCACCCCAGCGATTAATCGGAGCCCGCGGCAGACGGGCAGCAGCAGAGACCAGGGGGAATCAGCGGGCACAGCGGGCCAGGCAGGGAGACAAGCGGGCAGGGGGGCCCGCCCCCCCGGCGCAGCGGGAGCCCAGGGGCACAGCGGCGACCCTACACAGGGAGCCGCGGCGCAGGGGCGGGACAGACCAGCAGCGGGACCGACAGCGGGCGGAGACCAGGGCACAGGGGGACACGCAGAGCCTGTGGCAGCAGCGGAGACCAGGGGGGCAGCAGCGGCAAGACAGCGGGCAGCAGCGAGCCGGCACAGCGGGGACCGCACCGCACGGCGGACCAGCGGCGGGCCCGGAAAAACGGCAGCAGGGTTCAGGGCAGAGCGGAGAAAAAGGGCAGCAGCATAAACCCAGCGGGCGCGGCGGGGGCGACCACCCCAGCAGCGGAGACAAGGGCAGAGGGAGACCAGGCAGCAAGGCCGGGGCAGGGGGCGGGACCAGCGGAGACCAGCACCAGCGCGGGCCCACGAAACAGCGGAGACCAGCGGCGCAGCGGCGGCGCCCAGCGGCGCGCGGAGCCCCAAATGCAGCAGGGGAGCCAGCCAGCGCGGGATCAGCAGCAGAAAAACCAGCGGCAGCACAGCAGACCACGGCTGGGAGACCACGGCAGGGCGGAGCCGGCAGCAGGGCCCCACGGCAGCACGGGACCGCACCACAGGGGCGACCAGCGCAAGGGGAGCCCAAACGGCAGCACGCATCAGCGCAGAAAGCGGAAGCAGCAGCAGGGGAGACCAGCCAGCAGCGGAGACCAGCGGCAGCAGCGGTGGAGACCAGTGGCAGCAGCGGCGGCTACCAGGGGCAGCAGCGGATACCAGCGGCAGCAGCGGCAACCAGCGACAGCAGCGGAGACCAGCAACAGCAGTGGAGACCAGCGGCAGCAGCGGCAACCAGCGACAGCAGCGGAGACCAGCAACAGCAGTGGAGACCAGCGGCAGCAGCGGCGATCAGCAGCAGAGACCAGCGGCAGCAGCGGCGGAGGCCAGCGGCAGCAGCGGAGACCAGCGGAAGCAGCGGATACCAGCAGCAGCGACGATCAGTGGCAGCAGCGGAGACCAGCGGCAGGAGCGGAGACCAGAGGCAGCGGCGGAGACCAGCGGCAGCAGCGGAGACCAGCGGCAGGAGCGGAGTTCAGAGGCAGCGGCGGAGACCAGCGGCAGCAGCGGAGACCAGCGGCAGCAGCGACAGCTACCAGGGGCAGCAGCGGAGACCAGCGGCAGCAGCGGCGACCAGCAACAGCAGCGGAGAACAGCGGCAGCAGCGGAGACCAGCGACAGCAGCGGAGACCAGCGGCAGCAGCGGCGATCAGCAGCAGAGACCAGCGGCAGCAGCGGCAGATACCAGTAGCAGTAGCAGAGACCAGCGGCAGCAGCGGCAACCAGCGGCAGCAGTGGAGACCAGCGGCAGCAGCGGCGATCAGCGGTAGCAGCGGCGTAGACCAGCGGCAGCAGCGGCGACCAACGGCAGCAGCGGAGACCAGCGGCAGCAGTACAGACCAGCGGCAGCAGCGGAGACCAGCGGCAGCAGCGGCGGTGACCAGCAGCAGCAAAGGAGACCAGCGACAGCAGCGGAGACCAGCAACAGCAGCGGAGACCATTGACAGCAGCGGAGTCCAGCGGCAGCAGCGGCGATCAGCAGCAGAGACAAGCAGCAGCAGGGCAGAGATCAGCAGCAGTAGCAGAGACCAGCGGCAGCAGCGGAGACAAACGGCAGCAGCGAAGACCAGCTCCAGCAGCGGCGACGACCAGTTTCAGCAGCAGAGACCAGCGGCAGCAGCGAAAACCAGCACCAGCAGCGGCGGAGACCAGCGGCAGCAGCGGAGACCAGCGGCAGCAGCAACGATCAGCGGCAGCAGCGCAGCAGCGGCGGAGACCAGCGGCAGCAGAGGTAGAGACCAGTGGCAGCAGCAGAGACCAGCAGCAGCAGCGGCGACCAGCGGCAGCAGCGAAGACCAGCGGCATCAGCGGTGGTGACCATATCCAGCGGCGGCGACCAGCAACAGCAGCGGAGACAAGTGGCAGCAGCAGCAATCAGCAGTAGAGACTAGCAGCAACCAGCGGCAGCAGCGGCGACCAGCGGCAGCAGCGGAGACCAGTGGCAGCAGTGGAGACCAGTGGCAGCAGCGGCGACCAGCTGCAGCAGCGCAGACCAGTGTCATCAGCGGTGGTGACCAACTCCAGCAGCGGCGGCGACCAGCGACAGCAGTGGAGACCTGTGGCAGCAGCGGCGATCAGCGGCAGCAGCGGAGACCAGCGGCAGCAGCGGAGACCAGCGGCAGCAGCGGAGACTTGCGGCAGCAGCGGTGATCAGTGGCAGCAGCGGAGACCAGCTGCAGCAGTGGCAGAGACCAGCGGCAGCAGCAGAGACCAGCGGCAGCAGCGGCGGAGACAAGCGGCAGCAGCGGTGACCAGCTGCAGCAGCGAAGACCAGTGTCATCAGCGGTGGTGACCAGCTCCAGCAGCGGCGGCGACCAGCGACAGCAGCGGAGACCTGTGGCAGCAGCGGCGATCAGCTGCAGCAGCGAAGACCAGTATCATCAGCGGTGGTGACCAACATCAGCAGCGGCGGCGACCAGCAATAGCGGTGGTGACCAGCGGCAGCAGCGGAGACCAGCGGCAGCAGCGGCGATCAGCAGCAGCAGCGGAGACCAGCTGCAGCAGCGTAGACTTGCGGCAGCAGCAGTGATCAGCGGCAGCAGCGGAGACCAGCGGCAGCAGCAGAGACCAGCGGCAGCAGTGGCGGAGAGCAGCGGCAGTAGCGGCGACCAGCTGCAGCAGCGAAGACCAGTGTCATCAGCGGCGGCGACCAGCGACAGCAGCGGAGACCTGTGGCAGCAGCGGCGATCAGCAGCAGAGACCAGCAGCAATCAGCGGCAGAAGCGGAGACCAGTGGCAGCAGCGGGACCAGCGGCAGCAGCGGAGACCAGTGGCAGCAGTGGAGTCCAGCGGCAGCAGCAGCGATCAGCGGCAGCAACGGCAGAGACCAGCGACAGCAGCGGCTGTGACCAGGGGCTGCAGAGGAGACCAGCGGCAGCAGCGGCAGTGACCAGCTTCAGCAGCAAAGACCAGCAGCAGCGAAGACCAGCACCAGCAGCGGCGGCGACCAGCAACAGCGGTAGTGACCAGCGGCAGCAGCGAAGATCAGCATCAGCAGTGGCGATCAGCGGCAGCAGCGGAGACCAGCGGCAGCAGAGGAGATCTGCGGCAGCAGCGGTGATCAGCGGCAGCAGCGAAGACCAGCGGCAGCAGAGGAGACCTGCGGCAGCAGCGGTGATCAGCGGCAGCAGCGGAGATCAGCGGCAGCAGCAGCGATCAGCAGTAGAGACTAGCAGCAACCAGTGGAAGCAGCGGCGACCAGCGGCAGCAGCGGAGACCAGTGGCAGCAGTGGAGACCAGTGGCAGCAGCGGCGACCAGCTGCAGCAGCGCAGACCAGTGTCATCAGCGGTGGTGACTAACTCCAGCAGCGGCGGCGACCAACGACAGCAGCGGAGACCTGTGGCAGCAGCGGCGATCAGCGGCAGCAGCGGAGACTAGCGGCAGCAGCGGAGACTTGCGGCAGCAGCGGTGATCAGTGGCAGCAGCAGAGACCAGCGGTAGCAGCGGCGGAGACAAGCAGCAGCAGAGGTGACCAGCTGCAGCAGCGAAGACCAGTGTCATCAGCGGTGGTGACCAGCTCCAGCAGCGGCGGCGACCAGCGACAGCAGCGGAGACCTGTGGCAGCAGCGGCGATCAGCTGCAGCAGCGAAGACCAGTATCATCAGCGGTGGTGACCAACATCAGCAGTGGCGGCGACCAGCAATAGCGGTGGTGACCAGCGGCAGCAGCGGAGACCAGCGGCAGCAGCGGCGATCAGCAGCAGCAGCGGAGACGGACTTGCGGCAGCAGCAGTGATCAGTGGTAGCAGCGGCGGAGACAAGCAGCAGCAGCGGTGACCAGCTGCAGCAGCGAAGACCAGTGTCATCAGCGGTGGTGACCAGCTCCAGCAGCGGCGGCGACCAGCGACAGCAGCGGAGACCTGTGGCAGCAGCGGCGATCAGCTGCAGCAGCGAAGACCAGTATCGTCAGCGGTGGTGACCAACATCAGCAGCGGCGGCGACCAGCAATAGCGGTGGTGACCAGCGGCAGCAGCGGAGACCAGCGGCAGCAGCAGCGATCAGCAGCAGCAGCGGAGACCAGCTGCAGCAGCGGAGACTTGCGGCAGCAGCAGTGATCAGCGGCAGCAGCGGAGACCAGCGGCAGCAGCGGCAGAGACCAGCGGCAGCAGCAGAGACCAGCGGCAGCAGTGGCGGAGAGCAGCGGCAGTAGCGGCGACCAGCTGCAGCAGCGAAGACCAGTGTCATCAGCAGCGGCGACCAGCGACAGCAGCGGAGACCTGTGGCAGCAGCGGCGATCAGCAGCAGAGACCAGCAGCAATCAGCGGCAGCAGCGGAGACCAGTGGCAGCAGCGGGACCAGCGGCAGCAGCGGAGACCAGTGGCAGCAGTGGAGTCCAGCGGCAGCAGCGGCGATCAGCGGCAGCAGCGGCAGAGACCAGCGACAGCAGCGGCTGTGACCAGGGGCTGCAGAGGAGACCAGCGGCAGCAGCATCGGTGACCAGCTTCAGCAGCAAAGACCAGCAGCAGCAAAGACCAGCACCAGCAGCGGCGGCGACCAGCAACAGCGGTAGTGACCAGCGGCAGCAGCGAAGATCAGCATCAGCAGTGGCGGCGACCAGCAACAGCGGTGGCGATCAGCGGCAGCAGCGGAGAACAGCTGCAGCAGCGGCAAAAACCAGTGGCAGCAGCGGAGACCAGTGGCAGCAGCGGCGGAGACCAGCGGCAGCAGCGGCGACCAGCAGCAGCGAAGACCAGCAGCATCAGCGGTGGTGACCATATCCAGCAGCGGCGGCGACTAGCGACAGTAGCGGAGACCAGCGGCAGCAGCGGCGACCAGCGGCAGCAGCGAAGACCAGCGGCATCAGCGGTGGTGACCATATCCAGCAGCGGCGGCGACCTGCGACAGCAGCGGAGACCAGCGGCTGCAGCAGTGATCAGCAGTAGAGACTAGCAGCAACCAGCGGCAGCAGCGGCGACCAGCGGCAGCAGCGGAGACCAGTGGCAGCAGTGGAGACCAGTGGCAGCAGCGGCGACCAGCTGCAGCAGCGCAGACCAGTGTCATCAGTGGTGGTGACCAACTCCAGCAGCGGCGGCGACCAGCGACAGCAGCGGAGACCTGTGGCAGCAGCGGCAGCAGCGGAGACCAGCGGCAGCAGCGGAGACTTGCGGCAGCAGCGGTGATCAGTGGCAGCAGCGGAGACCAGCGGCAGCAGCGGCAGAGACCAGCGGCAGCATCAGAGACCAGCGGTAGCAGCGGCGGAGACAAGCGGCAGCAGCGGTGACCAGCTGCAGCAGCGAAGACCAGTGTCATCAGCGGTTTTGACCAGCTCCAGCAGCGGCGGCGACCAGCGACAGGTGCAGAGACCTGTGGCAGCAGCGGCGATCAGCTGCAGCAGCGAAGACCAGTATCATCAGCGGTGGTGACCAACATCAGCAGCGGCGGCGACCAGCAATAGCGGTGGTGACCAGTGGCAGCAGCGGAGACCAGCGGCAGCAGCGGCGATCAGCAGCAGCAGCGGAGACTAGCTGCAGCAGCGGAGACCAGCTGCAGCAGCGGAGACTTGCGGCAGCAGCAGTGATCAGCGGCAGCAGCAGAGACCAGCGGCAGCAGCGGCAGAGACCAGCGGCAGCAGCAGAGACCAGCGGCAGCAGTGGCGGAGAGCAGCGGCAGTAGCGGCGACCAGCTGCAGCAGCGAAGACCAGTGTCATCAGCGGCGGCGACCAGCGACAGCAGCGGAGACCTGTGGCAGCAGCGGCGATCAGCAGCAGAGACCAGCAGCAATCAGCGGCAGCAGCGGAGACCAGTGGCAGCAGCGGGACCAGCGGCAGCAGCGGAGACCAGTGGCAGCAGTGGAGTCCAGCGGCAGCAGCGGCGATCAGTGGCAGCAGCGGAGAGACCAGCGACAGCAGCGGCTGTGACCAGGGGCTGCAGAGGAGACCAGCGGCAGCAGCGGCGGTGACCAGCTTCAGCAGCAAAGACCAGCAGCAGCGAAGACCAGCACCAGCAGCGGCGGCGACCAGCAACAGCGGTAGTGACCAGCGGCAGCAGCGAAGATCAGCATCAGCAGTGGCGATCAGCGGCAGCAGCGGAGACCAGCGGCAGCAGAGGAGACCTGCGCAGCAGCGGTGATCAGCGGCAGCAGCGGAGAACAGCGGCAGCAGCGGCAAAAACCAGTGGCAGCAGCGGAGACCAGCGGCAGCAGCGGCGGAGACCAGCGCAGCAGCGGCGACCAGCGGCAGCAGCGAAGACCAGCGGCATCAGCGGTGGTGACCATATCCAGCAGCGGCGGCGACTAGCGACAGTAGCGGAGACCAGCGGCAGCAGCGGCGATCAGCAGTAGAGACCAGCAGCAATCAGACGGCAGCAGGGAGACCAGTGGCAGAAGCGGTGACCAGTGGCAGCAAGTGGCGATCAGCAGCAGAGACCAGCAGTAATCAGCGGAAGCAGCGGAGACCAGCGGCAGCAGCGGTGGCGACCAGCGGCAACAGCGGAGACCAGAGTCAACAGCGGCGGCAACCAGCGAGAGCAGCGGAGACCAGCGGCAGCAGCGGCGTGAAATAGTCAGGCGGCACCAGCGCGCGGAGACCAGCGGCAGCAGTGGCAGGACAGTGAGCAGCAGCGCGGAGACAGCGCGGCAGCAGCGGAGACAAGCGGCAGCAGCGAACAGCGGCAGCAACAGCAAGACAGCCAGCAGCGGAGACCAGCGGCAGCTGCGGCGGTAACCAGCATCAGCATCGGCGGCAACCAGCAACAGCAGCAGAGACCAGCGGCACAGGGGACCAGCATTAACAGCGGCGGCAACTAGCAACAGCAGCAAGAGTAGCGGCGGCAGTGGCGGAGACCAGCGGCAGCAGCGGTGACCAACACCTGTAGCGGTGATGACTAGCTTCAGCAGCGGAGACCAGCAGCAGCAGCGAAGACCAGCACCAGCAGCGGCAGTGACCAGCGACAGAGGTGGCGACCATCGGCAGCAGCGGCGATCCGCGGCAGCAGCGGTGGCGACCAACGGCAGCAGCGGAACAGCGCGCAGCGAAACCAGCACAGCGGCGGAACAGCGACAGCAGGCCAGCAGCGTAGCAGAGACCAGCGGCAGCAGCGGCGCGACAAGCGGCAGCAGCGGAGAACAGCGACAGCAGCAGAGACCAGCGGCAGCAGCAGCGTAGACCAGCAGCATTAGCAGAGACCATCGGCAGCATCGGCGATCAGGGCAGCAGCGTCGGAGACCAGTGGCAGCTGCGGTGGCGACCAATGGCAGCAGCGGAGACCAGCAGCAGCAGTAGAGACCATTCAGCAGCAACAGAGACCAGCGGCAGCAGCGGCGGTGACCAACGGCAGCAGCGGAGACCAGGACAGCAGCGGAGACCAGCAGCAGTGGCGATCAGCAAGCAGAGACCAGCGGCAGCCGGCAGAGACCAGCGGCAGAAGCGGAGACCAGCGGAAGTAGCGATGGTGACCAGCACCAGCAGCGGCGGCAACCAGCTTCAGCAGTGGAGACCAGCGGCAGCAGCGAAGACCAGCACAAGCAGCGGCGGAGACCAGCAGCAGCAGAGACCAGCGGCAATAGGGAGACTAGCGGCAGCAGCGACGGTGACCAGCACCATCAGCGGCGACGACCAGCTTCAGCAGCGGAGACCAGCGGCAGCAGCGAAGATCAGCACCAGCAGCGGCGGTGACCAGTTTCAGTAGCGGAGACCAGCGGCAGCAGCGGAGACCAGCGGCAGCAGCGGCGGCAGACAGCGGAGACCAGGCAGCAGCATCAGAGACCAGCAGGCAGCAACGGAGACCAGCAGCGGTGGAGACCAGCGGCAGCAGCGGCGGCGACAAGGGGCTGCAGCGGAAACCAGCGGCAGCAGCGGCGGAGACAGCGGCAGTAGCGGAGACCAGCGGCAGCAGACGGCTTAAGCGCAGAGCGGAGACCAGCAGCAGTGAAGACCAGCACCAGCAGCGGCAGGACGAGCGGCAACAGCGGAGAACCAGCGGCAGCAGCGATGTATCGGCAGCAGCGGCGACCAGCGGCAGCAGCGGAGACCAGTGGCAGCAATGGAGACCAGCAGCAGCAGCGGTGATCAGCAGCAGCGGCAGAGACCAGCGGCAGCAGCGGCGGATACCAGCGGCAGAAGCGGAGACCAGCAGCAGCAGTGGAGACCAGCGTCAGCAGCGGCGATCAGCGGCAGCAGCGGCAGAGACCAGAGGCAGCAGCGGAGACCAGAGGCAGCAGCGGTGGAGACCAGCGGCAGCAGCGGCGGCGACAAGGGGCTGCAGCGGAAACCAGCGGCAGCAGCGGCGGTGACCAGCTTCCGCAGCAAAGACCAGCAGCAGCGGAGACCAGCGGCAGCAGTGAAGACCAGCGGCAGCAGCGGAGACCAGTGGCAGCAATGGAGACCAGCAGCAGCGGTGATCAGCAGCAGCGGCAGAGACCAGCGTCAGCAGCGGCGGATACCAGCGGCAGCAGCGGAGACCAGCAGCAGCAGTGGAGACCAGCGTCAGCAGCGGCGATCAGCGGCAGCAGCGGCAGAGACCAGAGGCAGCAGCGGAGACCAGAGGCAGCAGCAGTGGAGACCAGCGGCAGCAGCGGCGGCGACAAGGGGCTGCAGCGGAAACCAGCGGCAGCAGCGGCGGTGACCAGCTTCAGCAGCAAAGACCAGCAGCAGCGGAGACCAGCACCAGCAGCGGCGGCGACCAGCAACAGCGGTAGTGACCAGCGGCAGCAGCGAAGATCAGCATCAGCAGTGGCGATCAGCGGCAGCAGCGGAGACCAGCGGCAGCAGCAGAGACCAGCGGCAATAGCGGAGACTAGCGGCAGCAGTGGAAACCAGCGGTAGCAGCGGCGATCGGCGGCAGCAGTGGCAGAGACCAGCGGCAGCAGCGGCGGTGACCAGCGGCAGCAGCGGATACCAGCAGCAGTGAAGACCAGCACCAGCAGCGGCGGAGACCAGCGGCAGCAGCGGAGACCAGCGGCAGCAGCGACGAATATCGGCAGCAGCGACGACCAGCGGCAGCAGCGACGGAGACCAGCGGCAGTAGCGGAGACCAGCGGCAGCAGCGAAGACCAGCACCAGCAGCGGCGGCGACCAGCTTCAGCAGCAGAGACCAGCAGCAGCAGTGAAGACCAGCACCAGCAGCAGCAGAGACCAGCGGCAGCAGCGTTGATCAGCGGCAGCAGCATCAGAGACCAGCGGCAGCAGCGGAAGCCAGCAGCAGCGAAGACCAGCACCAGCAGCGGCGGAGACCAGCGGCAGCAGCGACGAATATCGGCAGCAGCGACGAATATCGGCAGCAGCGACGACCAGCGGCAGAGACCAGCAGCAGTAGCGGAGACCAGCAGCAGCGACGGTGACCAGCACCAGCAGCAGCGGCGACCAGCTTCAGCAACAGAGACCAGCGGCAGCAGCGAAGACCAGCACCAGCAGCGGTGGAGACCAGCAGCAATAGCCGAGACTAGCGGCAGCAGCGACGTTGACCAGCACCAGCAGCGGCGGCGACCAGCTTCAGCATCGGAGACCAGTGGCAGCAGCGAACACCAGCACCAGCAGCGACGGTGACCAGCTTCTGTAGCGAAGGCCAGCGGCAGCTGCGAAGACCAGCACCAGCAAAGGTGGAGACTAATGTTGAGCGATACGATATTGCAAATATCGGCTATCGGCCGATATTAGCTCTATCGGCCTTTCGATAATTCGTTTCGATATTTTCGTCTTATCGAATACCGGAATCGGATTTGTCACTGTCACTGTGAGTGTCCGTCGGTCGGGTCTGTCAGGAGTCAGCGGCACTTACCTGGCAGAAGATCTCCGGCGGTCACGTCCTGGACTGCTTGATGGCCGCCATTATCTTCTCCCTGGCGGTCACATGCAGTTTTTCGCGATAACTGCAGTGACTGCAGGGTAATCCCGGCCGTAAACCAGTCCGATGACGTCACCGCCGGGGAAGCAGGTAATCAGCTGTGCTGCGCCGGGATGACAGGCTCTGCCTGTCATTCTGATGTAGCAGAGCTGGATCGTCGTGGGACACTCGTTACTATGGACTGCGTCGGTCAGGTGGTATACTTTTTTTTTTTTTTTTTTCATTTTTTTACAGGAGACCGATGGCGTCGCAGCAGGATGAGACAATAATAAAGAAATTAAAACTGTGGTTTTTTTTTTTTTATTAAATTAAAAAAAATTTTTTGGAACATTCACCCGTCCGGGTACATAAACAATTTAACTATTTATTTACATACAGGGACCCTGTCCGGGTTATTTAGACTTCTTTGGCAGGGGTGTTCCAGGTACCACCTGGTACTCTTCTGGTGCTTGCCAAACATCCGAGACACCAAGGACCACCAGGACCTGATGACGTCGTGTGGCCTGTACAGTCAAGTCGTGACCCGCTATCTGGGTCTGTGTGGCCACCTCTTTCATCTCTCTCCGGGTCTGGAGCCCTATGTCACGGACTGTACGAACCCCAGGGGGCCTAACAGGCGCCGGGTACGGGCCAGCTATACTTATCATGTCCATAGCTGGGGCTGCTGAGGAGACCACTGAGGGAGGCTGGGGAGATTTACGGCGTGGGGTGGGCACTTTTGCAGAGGCCTGGATGTGGGAGGCTGAAGGCTTCGAGGGTCTCACAGGTTCCTGACACACTGGGGAGTAGGGGTCGCACCTGGTAACATTTAGGGCGTACCACCCATTGTAACCCCAGTGTCGGGTGTAAGTCACCAAGTCTCCTGGCAACAGGTCCCTCCCCGGGTGTCCTTCTGGGAGGTGAGCCTCCACGTCCCGCCGGGTCACAAAGACTTCTAAATAAAGTCCAGGCTCCTTGATGAAGCCCCACTCACCTTTCAATTTAAAGCTCCGTACTGCACCCTTACGCCGCGGCTCACTCAGGGTTCCTTTGTCCTTTCTCATCCGGTCCTTATCTGCCCGGTCCTTCTCCAGGTGACGTTGGCGAAGTTTCTGGGATTCGCGCTGCTCCCTTTGTCGCTCTGCTTCCTTCTCCCAACGTCTCCACTCTTCCTCCTGACGCCGGTTATAATTCTCCTCCACCAGTTGCTCCATGTCTCCACCACTCCACTGCAGCTTACAGTGTCCGGTTTGCGGCAGCTCTCCTGTCGCCCCCCAGTCCTGGCGGCGCTCCCCTGTGGAGGAAGCAGACGGCTCTAAATCAGATGACAGTCGGGGCTCCGGTACAGGCAGGTAGTGCTCTGGTGCCTGCGCGGCCTCCTCCATGAGGACGGGTGTCGCTTCTTCTGTCTCAGCGACCGGGGCAGACAGCGGGATCTGGGGTGCTGCTGACGGTGCTGCGGTTTTTGCAGGAACGGGTGCCTCCACTGCGACAACGTCAACCGGATCACATTGCAAGGGCTCCTCTACTATAACGGGTGCCTCACCTTCCGGTACAGACACTTCAGGTAAGAGGGATTGGCGCCGCTCCAAGTTTATTTTTAGGGCACGCCAGCTGGCTTCCATCCTGGCGACCTCCTCCCGGTGCCGGGCCAGGCCTCTCAGGGTATCCTCCGCTTCTTGCAGCGTAGGAGGGTTTACAGGCCGGGTGCCCAACGGTGATTCCGTGGCGATCGGGTCGCTTCCGTGGGGGGAGAGCTCTGACTGCTCCATCCCTTCCCACTTCTGCTCGTCGTGTCCATTAGCCATCTCTGCCAAGTCACATGTGTCATATCTGGAGAGGGCCCCTCTTTTGTAGGGAGGCGGGACCTCCTCACACTGAGGAGGATGAGGAGGCAGAACTCCAGAGCTGTGGGGCACGATGTTACATTGCAGTACCATTTACAGTGGGCGGCCATCGTTTTCACGCCACTGAGTGAGTTACACCCACGAAGAGCACGCCCTTCTTCTTCACCAGTGCCTCGTCGTGACGCAGATATGGCGGAAAAATGGCAAATACATTCTCTGATGATTTTAGCAATTCTCAAGCACAAAACCAGTGCAATTCAGGCACACAGGACTCGCTTATAGCGAGCTACAGAATCCTGTTTGTGACGCCCAAGTTGAGTTGCACAGAGCCAGAGGTTTTCGGGGTACTCGGCACCGAGCCCGTCGACTTCTATGGGGTATGTCACGTCTTTACCCGGCAATTGAATTAGAGTCGATTTTACTATGTAGAAGTGTATAAACTATAAATATATGTATATATATATATGTCACAATGACATGTATATATATATATATATGTATTCTATGTGTGTATATTTTGTGTTTACAACGAAAGAAAGGGTTTTTTTTGCTTTCGATATTTTGTTCCCATAGACTTACATGGGACTTCCGGTATCGAAATCGGATATCGACGATATTTAGTGCTATCGGCGATACAATTTCGATACGATATTTTTAGATATCGAGCAATATCGCTCAACACTAGTGGAGACTAATGATGTTTTTATGTACTGTATTTTGAAATAAAGTATATATTTGTATTGTAGCCTTTCCGGGGGGATTTAGCTCTAGGATCGCTGTCTGGGTAGACAGAATGGCACGGAAACAGTTCATTCAGACAGCAGTTTGGTGAAAACTGGCCGCAACCAGTTTTATTAAAGTCCACAGCACACAGATAAAAACAAATCATAAACAGAAATCCTGGGCTTGTCTAGCCTCTAACTACACTCTAGATAGATGGCCCTCTCTATCCGGGACCCAGACTCTACCAGTCTGTGCCCAAAACAACACATATCACATATGTTACCAGTGTGGAGTTTCACAGACACTCCTCCTTGTGTCTGAAAGCACCTTTGGGGGAGATCCACTCCTATTCAGCCGCTATTCACACGGATTATCACTGAGACCACTCCTGTGTCCGGGGTACTTCCTGCACCCAGACTGAGATAGCTCACACTCCTCTAGAGACTGCTTCCTTGTGCCAGGACACCTCCCTGTGTCCGGGCTAAAGACAGTCCACACTCTTGGAGACACCTTCTGTGTCTGGACCCTTGTCCAGACTGAATGAGCTCCCTGACTGTGCTCCCAAGCACCTACTTCTGGCTTCCTAATCAACACCTGAGTGGATTCAGGTCTGAGCTGCAAGCGTGTACTGAATGGCAGGTGTAGTGACCTTTCTTTACCACCAGGTTTACAAAGCCACACATTTCGCTCATACCAGTCAGCAAGGTACTTAGGTGAAATATACACCTCATTCACCACATATTCCTTCACTGTCTCACATATCCCCTCCCTCTTCTCCAGACCGGAGGGCTGGTCATCCAGACCGGAGGGCTGGTCAACAATCCAACAGAGACAGTGAACTCTGGACCAGTCATGGCCCTCATCAGCTTCATCCTCACCACTGTCATAGCCAACATCAGTTTTCTCTTCATCTGAAGCATCCGCACTACCCTGTACCCTCCCAGGCCTATACTCTCTGCGGGCCTCGGGTATCCTGCACTGTTTCATCTTGACTTTAGTGCCAGCCTCAGTCTCGGTATAGTGGCTCACCAGATAAGTACGACCAGGCACGTCAGACCAGCTCTGCTGATTCTTCCTCAGAAACTCCCGTACCTCCTGTCCCTGGGGCACTGACCCTGTGTCACCAACTGTCACAGGAGGTATAGGGGTTTTCTCTAATTCCCCCTGAACTTTCTTTAGCACATCTACTTTCTTAAATATCAGTTGATTCATAAATTCTACCTCACAGAACCCAAGCGCCTCTGTCATTGTCTCTGACCATTCCGAGCCACACTGTTCAAACGATTGGCACTGTAGAGGGAGCTGATCGTTTTTCTTGGTCGGTACACATAATTTATCCTCTTCTGGTACAGGCTCACTTTGCATAAGACTCAGAGCTCTTACTTCTTTCTCCAGGAGATCCTCATGGCTACGCATCTTCTCCTGTAGTTGTTGGACGTCCTTTACGTCTTCGGCCCTTTCTTCAGGCTCCTCTGGTAGGACATGCTCAGAAGCCCTACCATCAGTCTTCTTTTCCACCACGTTCTGCATCCCATCTGAGCTCCGTGTATCTGCAGCGGCAACGGAGCGACACATCGCCCCTCCCACTCACTGGGACGTGGTTCAAGTGTAGACTCCATGAAAATGCGCCTGAGCTCACCAAGGCCAACCCGAGGTCTCAAAATCTCATCTTGGGATTTATCCAGATCCTTTGGGTCGCTCGAGAACTCCGATGGCGCACCGGGCGCCGAACTTCCGGCCCGAGCTTCGCGAGTCGCAGCCACGGATCCGGACAGTACACCGTCCACGCCGCTGTCTCCAACAGAAACATATTCCGGGGCAGAGTCATTCCCCACATCTTCAGTCTTGTTCCTCACAGCTTCACTTGAGACATCAGCCTCTGGTGAGGCACCTGGCCTGGTGTCCACCACTTCCATGGCTTTCTCCACCTCTGCAGCATCACCTTCCGAGTCCTTGGCCTGATGCAGATCCACACCATACACTGACAACTTCTCATTTTCAACAGCATCCACTTGTGCCGTGTTCAGCTTCAGAGTCCTGTCTTTCACCTTAGTCTTCGCCAGGGAACCGGCCAACGGTACAACATCCTCAGATGCCATCCTCCGTCCGACTGCAAGGTCAGCCTCAGCCTTCCTCTCAGGACTCTCAATCTCCTCTGCTACCATGCCTTCCTCACTTGCACTGGTTGCTTTATTGTCATCAGATAATTCACTATCACTATCTGACCCCTTTTTCTCAGCCACATCTGGCTCACTGTCAGGGCTATACCCTTCATTTTCATTCATATCCTGTTCACTGTCAGTGTCACACAATTCATTTTCACTCACATCCTGCTCACTGTCAGGGTTATACAATTCATTTTCATTCACATCCTGATCTGGAACTGAGTTAACATGTCATCCACAACACTAACTTCACCATCTGGTCCCTCAAGTATGTGACTATGTGACAACCCCAGCACTATACTTCTATATAGTTCAGGCACTAGGAGCTGACTCACAACCTCTCCCTGGACTTCAGTGTTTATGGCAACATGAGAGAACCTCTCCTCAGAGTCAGGCTCCTGGGAAACCTCATTTAGAACAATCATATTTTCCTGTGCTGTTTTAAGAGAGGGTTCTCGCCACTGCTCACTCTCAAAACCGTCACAGGACACAGGCAAGTCAGGGACACTCGGTTCCCGAGAACCACCATCCTCGTCTCCCAACATCACCTGCAAAGGAATTTCATCACTATCACAGTCATCATTATTATCAACATCATTATCATGACTATGATCAGTATTATCATCACTATCATTATCAGCATCAGCACCATTTTCATGTTCATCATCATTATCAGGATCATCATCATCATTAGCATTATCATCATCATTATCACATAATTTTAACATCCCACTAGCATCGTGTTCCGCCCCTCGGACTGCGTACCCTCAGTAGGGGCTTCATCACACTGTCCATCAGAATCACCCCTCCCCAGAGATCCTTAGACCGGGGAAAGTCATTACCCAATATAACGGGTTGCACCAGGGTCTTCACTACCCCCACTTCACATGAAATCTCCCCGAGTTTGGGGACCAAGTCCACGGCAGTCTCTGGGTAGACTTTGGTGTCTCCATGGATGCACACCATACTCAAGTGCTTATCAGGGATGAAGTCCCTATCAATCAGGCTGTCACATACGGAAGTCACTGGACTCTCTGAGTCCAAGAGGGCCTGCGCTGAGCAACCATTTGTAACCACCGGGGACACCTGTGGTCCAGTCTCTTCGGTTGCGGTGGTCACACACACAGGTTCTGCGCAGAGAGAGAGGGATCTGCCAACATCACGGCACATAGGCTCCCCCTCTATTGGACAGTTCGCTGCAATTTCACGCCAGCTCCAACACTGTCCATCACACTCTCCCACCCACATGTCCCCTCGGGCCTGAACCCGCTTATCAGCATACCCCATGTCCCCAACAGCTGGAACGCTCTTACCGGGAGAGTTCGACGTCCGGGAACTCTGAAGTGACGTCCTCTCAGACGGCTGTAGCTCAGGAGAACATGCTCGGGTGTAGCGGTTCACTGTAGGACATGCTCGGGTGTAGCGGTTCACTACACCTTTTCAACTCCATAATCAGGCCTGCTGACTGCAGACTCCCAACTGTATCTCCAGTCACGAACTCCTCTGGCATGGGCTGTCACCGTAACACCCAGCCGGGTAAGAATCGCCGCTTTCAACTTGGCATAGTCTTCGCTGTCCTGCTTGCTCAGGTCAGCCCAGACTTTTTGGGGTTCCCCAATCAGATAGGGTACGACCACCATGGCCCATTCAGATAGTGGCAGATTCTCCTTCTCTGCCAGTCTCTCAAACCTAGTAAGATATACCTCACATCATCACGAGGTGTCATTTTTCTCAAGGACCGTCTTACCGCCTTCTTTATAGCGGACAACGCCGGTGCCTTCACAACATTACTTCGGGACGCGGCACCGAAATCCTTTTTTGGTGCTGTCATCTGCTCAACAAATAACCGGTTATTCTCCTGCTGCTGCTGCAGGAATTGCTGCTGGGCCTGCTGCATGCACTGCTGGTGCTGCAGGCGCTGCTGCTCCATGCTCTGCTGCATGCTTCGCCGGGCCTGGGCCAGGTACTCAATGAGCTCCTCCATACTGCCGGACTCATCTGTCTCAATCACAGCAGTCTTATGTTGCATATTAACTTTCGCCATTTGTTCAAACAGCGCCTCCATGCTGTCATCCATGCTGTCAGACTTCTCTGTCTTCACAACTGTAGTCTTCACTCAAGACATACACACTACACAGCTTTTTTTTTTTTTTTTTCCACAGAAAAATTCAGCCTTGCTGTGCAAACACTTTTTTTTTTTTTTCTTTTGCAAAGTCTATTAGGGCTACTGTCTCTTTAAGACTGCTCCACAAACTTTTCTTTTACTGCTGCACATTCCACAGTCATTTCACAACAAGTTCAGCTTTGCTGTGCATACATTTTCTTTCTGCAGACCCTATCAGGGCCACTGTCTCTCCAAGACTGCTCCAAACAGACGTTTCTGCTGACACACACTTTTTTTTTTTTTTTCTGCTGCTATTTCAATAGACTTCACCTTTAATGCTGTCTCTCGCCACTGTGCTGCATACACACTCCAGCACTAACTGTACCAGGCCCTGCGCTGCCCCAGCATTCTCCGCCAATTGTAGCCTTTCCGGGGGGATTTAGCTCTAGGATCGCTGTCTGGGTAGACAGAATGGCACGGAAACAGTTCATTCAGACAGCAGTTTGGTGAAAACTGGCCGCAACCAGTTTTATTAAAGTCCACAGCACACAGATAAAAACAAATCATAAACAGAAATCCTGGGCTTGTCTAGCCTCTAACTACACTCTAGATAGATGGCCCTCTCTATCCGGGACCCAGACTCTACCAGTCTGTGCCCAAAACAACACATATCACATATGTTACCAGTGTGGAGTTTCACAGACACTCCTCCTTGTGTCTGAAAGCACCTTTGGGGGAGATCCACTCCTATTCAGCCGCTATTCACACGGATTATCACTGAGACCACTCCTGTGTCCGGGGTACTTCCTGCACCCAGACTGAGATAGCTCACACTCCTCTAGAGACTGCTTCCTTGTGCCAGGACACCTCCCTGTGTCCGGGCTAAAGACAGTCCACACTCTTGGAGACACCTTCTGTGTCTGGACCCTTGTCCAGACTGAATGAGCTCCCTGACTGTGCTCCCAAGCACCTACTTCTGGCTTCCTAATCAACACCTGAGTGGATTCAGGTCTGAGCTGCAAGCGTGTACTGAATGGCAGGTGTAGTGACCTTTCTTTACCACCAGGTTTACAAAGCCACACATTTTCGCTCATACCAGTCAGCAAGGTACTTAGGTGAAATATACACCTCATTCACCACATATTCCTTCACTGTCTCACAGTATTTTGAAATATTATTTGTAATTACTTTATTTCTGGATTGGTTATACATTTTTCATACACATTAGTTATTCCATACACTAGGGATTTAAGCTCCCAATTGTTTCTCATGTTATTATAAAAGGTGGAGACTAGCAGCAGCAGCGGAGACCAGTGGCAGCAGCGGAGATCAGCACCAGCAGCGGCGGAGACCAGCGGCAGCAGCGGAGACCAGCGGCAGCAGCGACGAATATCGGCAGCAGCGACGACCAGCGGCAGCAGCGGCGGAGAACAGCGGCAGTAGCTGAGACCAGCGGCAGCAGCAAAGAACAGCACCAGCAGCGGCGGCGAACAGCTTCAGCAGCGGAGACCAGCGGCAGCAGCGAAGACCAGCACCAGCAGCGGCTGTGACCAGCTTCAGTAGCGAATACCAGCACCAGCAGCGGCGGAGACCAGCGGCAGCAGCAGAGACCAGCGGCAATAGCAGAGAATAGAGGCAGCAGTGACGGTGACCAGCACCATCAGCGGCGGAGACCAGTGGCAGCAGCAGAGACCAGCGGCAATAGCAGAGACCAGCGGCAGCAGCGACGAATATCGGCAGCAGCGACGACCAGTGGCAGCAGCGTCGATCAGCAGCAGAGACCAGCGGCAGCAGCGGCAGAGACAAGCGGCAGTAGCGGAGACCAGGAGCAGCGACGGTGACCAGCACCAGCAGCAGCGGCGACCAGCTTCAGCAGCAGAGACCAGCGGCAGCAGCAAAGACCAGCACCAGCAGCGGCGGAGATCAGCAGCAATAGCGGAAACTAGCAGCAGCAGCGACGGTGACCAGCACCAGCAGCGGCGGCGACCAGCTTCAGCAGCGGAGACCAGCAGCAGCAGCGAAGACCAGCACCAGCAGCGGCGGTGACCAGCTTCAGTAGCGAAGGCCAGCGGCAGCTGCGAAGACCAGCACCAGCAAAGGCAGAGACCAGCGGCAGCAGCGGAGACCAGCGGCAGCAGCGGTGATCAGCAGCAGCGGAGACCAGCGGCAGCAGCATCATAGACCAGCGGCAGCAGCGGATTCCAGCAGCAGCGAAGACCAGCACCAGCAGCGGCGGAGACCAGCGGCAGCAGCGACGAATATCGGCAGCAGCGATGACCAGCGGCAGCAGCGACGGAGACCAGCGGCAGTAGCAGAGACCAGCGGCAGCAGCGAAGACCAGCACCAGCAGCGGCGGCGACCAGCAGCAGCGGAGACCAGCGGCAGCAGCGGCGGAGACCAATGGCAGCATCGGAGACCAGCGGCAGCGGCGGAGACCAGCAACAGCATCAGAGACCAGCGGCAGCAGCTGAGACCAGTGGTAGCAGCGGTGATCAGCGGCAGCAGCGGAGACCAGCGGCAGCTGCGGCAGAGACCAGTGCAGCAGCGGCGACCAGTGGCAGCAGCGGAGTCCAGCGGCATCAGCGGCGGTGACCGGCTCCAGCAGCGGCAGCAACCAGCGACAGTAGCGGAGTCCAGCGGCAGCAGCGGCGTTCAGCAGCAGAGACCAGCGGCAATCAGCGGCAGCAGCGGAGACCAGCAGCAGCGGAGACAAGCGGTAGCAGCGGCAGCGACCAGCGGCAGCAGCGGGAGACCGGCGGCAACAGCGTCTGCGACCAGTGACAGCAGCGGAGACCAGCGGCTGCAGCGGCGGTGACCATCACCAGCAGCGGCGATCAGCGACAGCAGCGGAGACCAGTGGCAGCAGTGGCGATCAGCAGCAGAGACCAGTGGCAGCAGCGGAGACCAGCGGCAGCAGCGGCAGAGACAAGCGGCAGCAGTGGAGACGAGCGGCAGCAGCGGTGGTTACCTGCACCAGCAGCGGCAGTGACCAGCGACAGCAGCAGAGACCAGCAGCGGCGATCAGCAGCAGAGACCAGCGGCTGCAGCGGCGGAGACCAGCGGCAGCAGTGGCAACCAGCGGCAGCAGTGGAGACCAGCAGCTTCAGCGGCGGTGACCAGCGACAGCAGTGGAGACCAGCGGCAGCAGCGGCAGCGACCAGCGGAGACCAGCGACAGCAGCGGAGACCAGCGGCAGCAGCAGCGATCAGCAGCAGAGACCAGCGGCAATCAGTGGCAGCAGAGACCAGCGGCAGCAGCGGAGACGATTGGCCACAGCGGCGATCAGCAGCAGACACCAGCGGCAGCAGTGGCTGAGATCAGCGGCAGTAGCGGAGACCAGCGGCAGCAGCGGAGACCAGCGACAGCAGCGGAGACCAGCGGTAGCAGCGGAGACCAGCGGTAGCAGCGGCGATCAGCAGCAGAGACCAGCGGCAGCAGCGGAGACCAGCGACAGCAGCAGAGACCAGCGGCAGCAGCGGCGATCAGCAGTAGAGACCATCGGCAGCAGCGGAGACCAGTGGCGGATTCCAGCGGCAGCAGCGGCAGTGACCAATACCATCAGCGGCGGCAACCAGCTTCGGCAGTGGAGACCAGTGGCAACAGCGGACACCTGCACCAGCAGCGGCAGCAACCAGCGACAGCGATGGCGACCAGCAGCAGCAGCGGAGACCAGCGGCAGCAGCGTCAGAGACCAGCGGCAGCATCGGAGACAAGCGGCAGCGGCGGAGACCAGCGACAGCATCGGAGATCAGCGGCAGCAGCTGAGACCAGCGGTTGCAGCGGTGATCAGCGGCAGCAGCGGAGACCAGCGGCAGCAGCGGCAGAGACCAGTGGCAGCAGCGGAGACCAGCGGCAGCAGCGGCGACCAGCGGCAGCAGGGAGTCCAGCGTAATCAGCGGCGGTGACCAGCTCCAGCAGCGGTGGCGACCAGCGACAGTAGCGGAGTCCAGCGGCAGCAGCGGCGTTCAGCAGCAGAGACCAGCGGCAATCAGCGGCAGCAGCGGAGACCAGCAGCAGCGGAGTCAAGCGGTAGCAGCGGCG
>JARQOD010000003.1:299347433-299385811 GCA_033576555.1 Oophaga sylvatica | reverse complement strand
ACCTATTTCATTAAGGCTCTTCAGAGTTTTTTGGGGTTTTTGCCAATTTTTATCGTAAATTTATGGTAATTTCTCGGTTATTGTTAAACCTTAATGTTTGCCAGAAAGGGTTCTGATGTGGTAAATTGGCCTCCTGAGGCGTCTCTCTTTTCAGGAACTTAAGCAGAGATTCACTTCTGCTCCTGTTCTACGGCAGCCTGATGTTTCTCTGCCATTTCAGGTGGAGTTTTGATGCCTCTGAAATTGGGGCAGGTCCCGTTTGTCCCAAAAAGATCCAGAGACCTCTAAAAGTAACCCTTGTGCCTTTTTCTCTCGAAAATTTTCTCCTACTGAACGTAATTATGACGTGGGAAATCGGGAATTATTGGCCATGAAGTGGGCTTTTGAAGAGTGGAGACATTGGCTGGAGGGAGCCAAACATCAGGTGGTGGTCCTTACGGCCATAGAATCTGGTCTATCTGGAATCTGCCAAGCGACTCAATCCTAGACGGGCCCAGGTGGGCCTTGTTTTTCACACGTTTTAATTTTGTGGTTTCCTTTCTTCCTGGCACAAAGAATGTAAGGCGGATGCCCTCTCGAGGAGTTTCCTTGGGGGACTCTCCTGAGTTATCTGATCCTTCTGTTATTTTGAAAGAGGGTGTAGTTTTTTCCCGCCATCTCGCCCAATTTGAGACTTGTTTCTGGAGGGGTGTCAGGAGGATAGGCCGAGCGCTGCCCTGTTGGAAAATTGTTTGTCCGGCCCAATGGAAAAAGGTGTGATGTCTGAGATTCATTGGTCCGCATTGGCTGGGCATCCCGGAATTTTGGTACCAGGGGACTTGGTTTAGTCGGCCCTTTTGGTGGCCTACCTTGTCTCGTGATGTCAGGGAATTTGTGCAGTCCTGCGGACTTGCTCTCGCTCCAAGCCTTGCTCTCGTCTAGTGGTTTGTTTGATGCCATTGCTGTGCCCAAGAGACCATGGCCCATATCTCTTGGATTTCATTTCCGACTTCCTGTTTCTCAGAGAATGACCACCATTTGGGTAATTTGTGATAGGTTTTCCAAATGATAACTTTGTGCCATTACCTAAGTTGCCTTCCTCCTCTGAATTGGTTGCCGTTGTTCCTTCAGCACGTGGTTCGTTTACACGGCATTTCCTGAGAACATTGTGTCTGACAGAGGAGTCCAGTTTGTTTCCAGATTTTGGAGGACTTTTTGTTCTAAACTGGGGGGTTCAATTGTCTTTCTCCTCGGCATTTCTTTCCCCCACCAATGGTCAAACTGAGAGAAAAACCAGACATTGGAGACTTATCTAAGATGCTTTGTGTCTGCTGATCAGGATGACTGGGTCTCTTTTTTTGCCTTTGGCTTGAGTTTGCTCTTAATAATAGGGCTAGCTCTGCCACTTTGATGTCTCCGTTTTTCTGTAATTCGGGGTTTTCCCCCTCGATTTTCTTCAGGAAGACGGAGGCTTCTGTCTACCCAGGTGTTGACTCTGTTGTGGAGCGTATGCAACAGATTTGGGACCAGGTAGTGAGAGGTTGTCCCTCTCTCAGGAGAAGGCCAGCGGTTTGCTAACCGGCATAGGACTGATGGTCCTCGGTTTAAAGTGGGGGACTTGGTCTGGTTGTCCTCAAAGAATATTCCTATGAGAGTAGCATCTCCTAAATTTAAGCCTAGGTTCATTGGACCTTATAAGATCATGGAGATTATTAATCCTGTTTCTTTTCGTTTGCTTCTTCCAGGGACATTTAAGATCCATAACGTGTTCCACAAGTCCTTGTTGAAGAGGTTTGTTGAGCCAGTGGTTCCTGCTGCTTTGCATCCTGACCCTGTTTTGGTTGAGGGCAATCTGGAGTATGTGGTTGAGAAAATATTGGATTCTCGTTTTTCTAGACGGAAACTCCAGTATTTGGTTAAATGGAGAGGTTATGGTCAGGAAGACAATTCTTGGGTGTTTGCTTCGGACATCCATGCTAGGAGACTTATCCGTGCGTATCATAGAACTCATCCTGACCGACCTGGTTGCTCAAATGAGGGTTCGGTGACCCCTCCTCAAGGGGGGGGTACTGTTGTGAATGGGTTTGAGATGAGTTCTGAGCAGAGGCTCCCTCTGGTGGTTACAAGCGGTGCTAGTGAAGATTGTGAGGACTGGGAATCAGGTGTTACTGACTGGTCTTATATAAGGGAGTCATTTTCCCATCAGGGTTGCCAGTGATCAATTGTTCTGGTCTGAATCCTTCTTTCCAGTTTCCCTTGTAGCCTGCTGTGTCGTGTCTGCATCTCCTGCTATCAGATAAGACATTTTCTTCTTTTGTGTTTGTGCTATATTTTTGCATTTTGTCCTGCACTTCTGTGGGGTCCTTCAGGGTCCCCTCGGGGGCTTCTGCCCTCTCAGTTTAGTTCAGCCACTGAGTTTTGTTCTTTTGCTTTTTCCAGTTTTTTCAGTGGCTGCTGTTTTGATTTTGTTACACCAGAGAACTAATTTAGGTGGTAGAGGTCGTGTGATCTCAGGTGATTTTGAAATTAGTAGAGTTGGTGTTTTTCAGGGTTTTCTGGGATTGCAGTAAGTACCCTTCCTATCCTTTTCTATTTAGATAGTTTGGGCCCCAGCGTTTGCTCATACTATTTTCTTTCTGTGTCAGTATTTCCTCTTGTCTAACCGCCATTACATGTTTGGGGGCTTTCTATTATCTTTGGGGTTCTGCTCCGGGGCAGATAGCTTTCCTATTTCTATCTTTAGGTGTAGTTAGTTTCTCAGGCTGTGACGAGGCGTCTAGGACCAACGTAGGAACGCTCCACGGCTGCCTCTAGTTGTGGTGGTTAGTCAGGGTACTGCAATCTCATAGATTCCAACTGCTCTGGTGTATTGCCTTTTTTACCTGCACTCCTCAGCTACCGAAACATAACAGCACGGATTGCCGACAGCTATGAGGCCAACTGGAAACTCGAGGTGCGGAGGCCAGTTACCGCCCGCTGGGGAGGGGGTAAGCCTGCAACCAACCCCAGTGCACCTGCCAGCCGTCCCTCTGGAGGCACTATCCCCTTTGCCAGCGCCAGGCCTACATCAGACCCCTGCCAGTGTTTCTCCTGTAAACGGACTGGACACATCAGCGCCACCTGTCCGGAGAGGCAGAAGAACCCCCCAGCCAAGGCCTCCGTGCCCAACACCTCTGTTCTTTTGGTGGGTGGTGTGGTGGGGGGGTTGATTACAACGTGCAGCTTGTCCGCGTGGGGGCCCGTCTTGCTACAGGCCTTAAGGACACCGGGGCTGAACGAACCCTCATCCGACCCGAACTGGCGGCCCTGAAGAGTTGATTCCGGGGAAAACCCTAACTGTCACCGGGATTGGGGGCGTCCGCTGCCCCTTGCCGATGGCCGGGTTTTCATTGACTGGGGTGCCGGGAGCGGGGTGAAGGAAGTGGGGGTGTCCGAAAACCTGCCCACTGATGTTTTATTGGGGACTGATCTGGGGAGGATGGTCGCGTACTATGTCCCTGACACCCCTCCCCAATCTCGTAATAAGGTTAACATTAACCATGATGATGATGTTGATGATGATGGGAAACTGAATGTGTTACCTGCCAATGCTTTGCGAAGTGATTATGCAACTGATAACCTTTCTTTCCCTAGGAATGATGCTGATAGTGATGTATCTGTGCCATCTGAACCTGTTAACCCTTTCTCTGAAGTGGTAGATGTGTCCACAGGTACAGTAGCGTTCAGCCACGTCGCTCTGCGGAGTGAGACGGCTGAGGAACCCCTAGCAGGAGCAAGCGACAGTGCTCAAGAAAATGGGGAGGTGCATGGGAACCGTGAGGAAGGTGACTCCATGACACTGACCAGTGCCACCGAGGAAGGTAACTGGCCCATAAGTAGCACTGCTCCAGAAGTGTTGGGGTTGGATGGGGAGGTAGAGCCCATAGCAGCGCAGGCTGATGGGTCTGTAGAAATCCCCAGGGCGACTGCATATGTAGCTGCTGTCACCCGCAGTCAGAGTGCCCGGATCGCAGGTAGTGCCCTGCCATCTGGATCCTCTTCCGCTACAGGAGAGACTGAACCAGAGGTGGACCCAGAGCCGGTCCCAGAGGGTCCCAGTGAGGAAGGAACCCTGACGTCACTTCTGGCTGCCTCCAGCCAGGAGTTCCAGGCCGCTCTGCACTCAGATACGAGCCTGGAGAACTTGAGGTACCTCGCCGAGATGCCCACCTAAATGACTGATAAGGAGAGGGTGTTCTGGGAACAAGGAAGGTTGTACCGGGAGACAGTACCCGGAGATTCCCAAAAGGAGTGGTTGAGGTAAAAACAGCTGGTCGTCCCGCACCAGTTCCGAGGTGAGTTGTTGCGGATTGCCCATGAGATTCCAATTGTTGGACACTTGGGGATCAGAAAAACTTAGGCACGGCTGTCTCAACACTTCTATTGGCCCAAGATGGGGACATGTTATGTTCCGGTAGCTGAGGAGGACAGGAACAACAGCAGGGCAGCCGAACACCTGAGATGTTGGTAACTGATGGGTTGCAGATTCCTAAACTAACGACACAACTAGAGGTAGCCGTGGAGCGTTCCTACGTTGATCCTAGACGCCTCGTCACAGCCTGAGAGATAACTACACCTAAAGGCAGAAAGATGAAAGCTATCTGCCCTGGAGCAGATCCCCAAAGAAAATAGGAAGCCCCCAAACATATAATGGCGGTTAAACAAGATGAAAATACAAACATAGGAAGAAAATAGACTGAGCAAACGCTGGGGCCACAAGCTGACTAAATAGGATAGGACAGGAGAGTTTACTTTCTGCAACCCAGAAAACCCTACAAAAATCCAACAATTCTGATTACAAAAATACTGAGATCACACAATCTCACCACCCACTAAATCAGATCTCAGTGTGAACAAAAACCAAGCCGCATCCGCTGAAAAAACAGGAAAAAGCAAATGAGCAAATAACAGTGGCTGCAGAAAAACTGTGAGGAGCTCAGGCCCAGGAGGGGACCTGGCTGATCTCCACAAAAGTGCAGAAAACAATGCAAAAAGCAAGCACAAAAAGAAAAGCAAAAAATATCTTAACTGAAAGCAGGAGATGCAGGCAAGACTCCAGCAAACTTCCAAATGAACCAGGAACCACAATTGAGACAAGAACAATTGATCACCGGCAACCATCATGGGAGGGAACATCCCTTATATCAGACCAGTCAGTGAACCCAGATTGCCACTCCTCGCTGAAAGGTTCAGTACTGTCTGTAACCACCAGAGGGAGCCTCTGCTCAGAAACCATCTCTAACACATTCACAACAGGGACAGATGTGACTAACTACTGCCGCTCGTGTATCACCTGTCAAAGAGTGGGGAAGTCGGGGCCTGCTCTTAAGGCTCCCCTGATCCTGTTGCCAGTGATAGAGGAGCCTTTCCAGAGGATCGGGGTGGACATTGTGGGCCCGCTGGCCGTCTCCAGCAGCTCTGGAATGCGATACATTCTTACTGTGGTAGACTACGCTACCCGGTACCCGGAGGCAGTAGCTCTGTCCTCAGCTAAGGCAGATGAGGTGGCGGATGCACTGGTGACCATCTTTTCACGGGTAGGATTTCCCAGGGAGATGCTTACCAATCGAGGGACCCAATTTATGTCTCGCCTAATGGAGGCTCTCTGCAGGAAAATGCAGGTGACGCGTATGGCATCGAAAGCGTATCACCCACAGACCAATGGTTTGTGTGAGCACTTTAACGGTACCCTCAAACAGATGCTCCGCATGCTGGTTGAGACCCAGGGATGCGATTGGGAGCGGTACCTCCCACACCTGCTATTTGCCTACAGAGATGTCCCGCAGGCCTCGACGGGGTTCTCCCCTTCGAGCTCCTGTACGGCCGGCGAGTCCGGGGACCCCTTGGGTTGATAAGAGAATCCTGGGAAGATGAGCCAAACCCCACGGAAGTGTCCATCGTGGATTATGTCATGCGCTTCCGCGACAAGATGCAGACCTTGACGCAGTTGGTGCATGACAACATGACGCAGGCTCAGGTTGACCAGAAGCACTGGTACGACCAGAACGCCCGGGAGTGGACCTACCAGGTGGGTCAAAAGGTGTGGGTGCTGGTCCCGTACCAAAGGATAAGCTTCAGGCAGCCTGGGAAGGCCCGTACGTCGTGCACCAACAGCTCAACCCAGTCACCTACGTGGTCATGCTTGACCACACTCGGGGTAGGCGCAAGGCCTTTCACGTCAACATGATGAAGGCCCATCACGAATGTGAAGCCTGCGTCCTACCGGTCTGCAACCTGCCCGAGGACGGGGAGGAAGACCCCCTCCTGTACACGCTGGCCCAAGCCAAGGCCAATGGGTCCATTGAGGACATGGAGGTAAATGCCTCGCTAACCGTCTCCAGTGGTTGCAGTTGCTGGCCATACTGGAATCCTTCCGGGCCATGTTCTCCAACCAACCCGGATGGACGGAGTTGGCAGTCCACGAGGTGGACACCGGGGATCACGACCCACTACGGCGGACACCTTATCAGATCTCTGAGGAGGTGCAGCAAATTATGCGCCAGGAGATCAATGAGATGTTGCAGCTGGGGGTGATCCGATGGTCCAAGAGCGCGTGGGCCTCACCTGTAGTTCTCGTGCCTAAAAAGGATCGGACCACCCGGTTCTGCGTGGACTACAGGGGGCTCAACGCCATCACTACCTCTGATGTGCACCCAATGCCACGCATCGAGGATCTGCTGGAGCGGTTGGCGAATGCCAAGTACATATCCATCATGGATTTAAGCCGGGGATACTGGCAGATTCCCCTGAGCCCTGCGGCGCAGGAGAAATCTGCCTTTATCACCCCTTTTGGACTGTACGAGTCCATGGTCATGCCTTTCGGCATGAAGAATGACCCTGCCACTTTTCAGCGGATGGTCAACCACCTGCTTCAGGGACTGGAGGAGTACGCTGTGGCGTACCTGGACGACATTGCCATCTTCAGTTCCACCTGGGAGGAACACCTTCAGCATCTCCAGGAGGTGCTCAAGCGTATTCACCAGGCAGGTCTGACCATCAAGCCGGGAAAATGCCAGATGGGCATGAGGGAGGTCCACTACCTGGGGCACCGGGTAGGCGGGGGTTCCATGAGTCTGGAGCCAGAGAAAGTGGACGCGATCATGTCCTGGCCCACCCCCAGGACCAAAAAGCATGTGAAGTCCTTCCTGGGCACTGCAGGGTACTATAGGCGTTTCGTACAGAACTATAGCGCCATTGCAAAACCCTTGACGGACCTCGCCAAGGGCGGTCTACCCCAAACAGTCAACTGGATAGATGGCTGTGAGGCGGCATTCCGAGCTTTGAAAACAGCCCTGTGCAGCTCTCCAGTGTTGAAAGCCGTCGACAGCAGTCGGCCATTCCTGGTACAGACCGACGCCAGCGAATTTGGCCTTGGTACAGTACTCAGCCAGTTCGACTTTTGCAGCCCTACCTGTACGGGCGCACCTTCAAGGTGGTCACTGACCACAACCCTCTGAGCTGGCTGCACACAGTGTCCGGAACCAATGGTAGGTTGCTACGCTGGAGCCTTGCCCTACAGCAGTATGATTTTGCCATACAACACAAGAAAGGCAGCGATCATGGGAATGCTGAAGGGTTGTCACGGCGTGGCGAACCCGCTGAGGTGCGCATGGCGGATTACCAACAGGTCATGCCTCCTTAGCGCACTCTAAGAGGGGGAGGTGTGATGATACCCTGGACTGGAAGCTCCCTTTCTTGTGCTGTTCTAGAACTTTCCACATAGAACTACGACCCCCATCATTTTGCCAGCACAGAGCAAAAACCGCCCCCCTCTTCACCCTTGTGCCTGCAGCCTCGCTGCAAGTCGCTGTTTGAACGTACAGCTCACTCTATCCGTTAACCCCCACCTCAGGAATTCCTTTGTCTCCAAAACCCCGCAGGATGATCCCATAGCCATTATGAGAATTCATTCTTTTGGTCATAACACGGTGTGAGTTTATGTCAGAAATACGAAAGCTACGGTTTTGAATCAGGCGTCCATCAGGCGTCGTTCCCGTGGTACTGGTGAACCCGTAACTCCAACAGAACCCGAGAATGGAATTCTCGGATGCACCATGAACTATCTCACCCAAGTTTGGGCTCATTTGAACAGTCATTTCAAAATAAGATCACTGATAGATCTGCCATTATTCTGCTAGGTTCCCAGGATGAGGTATGGTCCTTATGATCTTCCAGAACTTAGAACTATAACTTCTAGCCCTGGGAGGTGGCCAGAAAACCATCCCCTTTTGTGAGGTCACCAGCCCACATGTATAAGTCTTGCAGTTAGCCCCCCTCGTCATTCCAGGCTGTGATGACGTGACTAACAGATCTGCAAATGAACTATGACGTGTGGCTCCTCCCCCAGCCTGTCTTGCCATGATCTAAGTACCATGTAAGTTTTTCACCTTTAATCCTGTTTTATTTTTTAACTGTATTGTACATAACTGTATTGTCTCAGCTTGTTACATCTTTTTAAACTGTATAAACACTGCCTGCATCTTTAGGAATAAACCTATAAAATTATTAGTTTGTTTCTCCTGCTCTATAAACGATTTTGCACGTGCCTGAAGTACTACGCTACTGATTTGGGGTTGCTACAGACCCTCTTGATAAATTGTTAATTAAGTAAATCGTAGCTGGTGGCAGCTAAAAAGAAGGGGTGTAAAATGTTGACCTATTGGGTGGCGTTGGCAGTGACGGAGCGGGTTTTATAAGTGTATTGCCTTGCTGCGGCCCGGAGTAATTATAATTCCCTCACTGCAGCGTACCTAATAGCCAGCACACATCTAAGCGGCCCGTCTGACGATTAATTATCCTTGTTGCAGTTCCCTGACTGACCTGAGGGTAAGGGGGCGTCAGAGAGCTGCAAGTTCCTAAGTGGAAGTGGGATAATTATAAATCCCTGCAGATTATTCCTGACTAGTGTTGAGCGATACTGCTCGATATCTAAAAATATCGGATCGGAATGGTATCGCCGATATCACTAAATATCGTCGATATCCGATTCCGATACCGGAAGTCCAATGTAAGTCTATGGGAACAAAATATCGCAACTAAAAAAAACCTTTATTTCCTTGTAAACACTAAATATACACACATAGAATACATATATATATACATGTCATTGTGACATATATATATACATATATGTATAGTTTATACACTTCTACATAGTAAAATATCCTCTGATTGCCGGGTAAAGCCGGCTTCTGTGAAAAGACAGAAGCACCCCACATGAAATGACACTTGGTGTACATAGGGTTAACCATGTCTTTTCATGTCCTTTGCTATCTGATTTGCACAAACAATTACATCAGTCTATGTGTGCAAAATTTCACACCTGTAGGGGTTAATTAAAGGTGTAAATTCGTTGTAAAAAAAACGGACTTTTTTGCTACGAATTTACACCTTTAATTAACCCGTACAGGTGTGAAATTTTGCATGCATAGACTGATGTAATTGTTTGTGCAAATCAGATAGCAAAGGACATGAAAAGACATGGTTAACCCTATGTACACCAAGTGTCATTTCATGTCGGGTTCTGCACTTTCACAAAAGCCTGCAATTGAATTAGCGGCTATTATACTATGTAGAAGTGTATGAACTATAAATATAAATATATATATATGTGTCACAAATTCAATGACATGTATATATATATGAGGTGTAAAATTGTTTAAAAAAAATGCGTGGGCTCCCGCCCTATTTTCGCAACCAGACAGACAAAGCCAGCGAATGGGGGCAGATAATAATAGCCCAGAGAGGGACCATTATTTTTGGCCCCCTCGGCTACTAACATCTGCCCCCAGACACCCCAGAAAATACAAATCTATAATTAGATTCGCCCTTTCTGGCACTTTGCCCGTCTATTCCCATTGCCCTGTAGCGGTGGCGAATGGGTTAATATGGGGTTAAAGCCACATTGCAATTGAAAGGTGACCTTAAGCCAGGTTAATAATTGAGAGCTGTCAATTAGACAACTATCAATTATTAATCCTATTGCATGAAATAAAAATAAAACACACACACTTTAATTAAAAATCATTTTAATGAAATAAAGACACATGTTTTTGACCATCTTTTATTTGACTGCAAAAACCATTTCCTGTAATAAAAATAAAATAAAAAAGCAAAATTATTCTTACCTATCCCATGCACAGTCAGGTCCCACGGTGTAATCCTTCAGAAAGGGTTAATGTTTACTGCAGGGACCGCAGCTAATGCTGCAGCCTCACAGTAAACCCCCAAATGAATGAGTTCCTCTCCTGGCTGACAGGAGAGGAAGTGGAAAGCTTAATTGATTGCTTTCCACTTTCACTTCAGGTCAGCCAGGGACACAATCAGTGACGTCAGAGGGAACTGATTAACAAAAATAGGGGTTCCCTTCGAATAAAAAATGGCGTCGGGTCCTCCCTATTTTTGTTAACCAGCCAGATGAAGCAGACCGCTGAGGCCTGGATTTTCAGGCTGTTAAGGAGCCAAGATCCATGGACCTTGCCAGCCTGATAATACTAGGCCACAGCAGTCTGCATATCTTGGCTGATTAACAAAAATAGGGGATCCCCTCGAAAAAAATTGGCGTGGGGTCCCCCCTATTTTTGTTAACCAGCCAGATGAAGCAGACCGCTGAGGCCTGGATTTTCAGGTTGTTAAGGAGCCAAGATCCATGGACCTTGCCAGCCTGATAATACCAGGCCACAGCAGTCTGCATATCTTGGCTGATTAACAAAAATAGGGGATCCCCTCGAAAAAAATTGGCGTGGGGTCCCCCCTATTTTTGTTAACCAGCCAGATGAAGCAGACCGCTGAGGCCTGGTTTTTCAGGCTGGTAAGGATCCAATATCCATGGACCTTGCAAGCCTGATAATACCAGGCCACAGCAGTCTGCTTAGCTTGGCTGGTTAACAAAAATAGGGGATCCCCTCGAAAAAAAAACGGCGTAGGGGTCCCCCTATTTTTGTTAACCAGCCAAGTAAAATGCAGACTGCTGCGGCCTGGTATTAAAAGACTGTCAAGGCCCATGGATTTTGGCCCTCAACAGCCTGATAATACCAGGCTACAGCAGCCCCACATTTGGCGCATCAAAAGATGTGCCAATTGTGGCACTTTACCCGGCTCTTTCCACTGCCCTGTAGCGGTGGCAAGTGGGGTAATAAGGGGTTAATGTCACCGTTGATTGCACGGTGACAATAAGCCCGGTTAATAATGGAGAGGTGTCAATAAGACACCGATCCATTATTAATCCCAAAGTTATTAAATGCATAAAAAAAAAGACCAAAGCAAGAAAAAAGTATTTTAATGAAATAAAAGAGACAACACAGTTTTCATTTCTTTTATTGTACTCTCATTCCTGCGACGCCATCGATCTCCTGTAAAAAAAGAAAAAAAACAAACCAACAGTATACCACCTGTCCGACGCAGTCCATAGTAACGACTGTCCACGACGATCCAGCTCTGCTACATCGCAATGACAGGCAGAGCCTGTAATCGCGACGCAGCACAGTTGATTACCTGCTTCCCCGGCGGTGACGTCATCGGACTCACTGCTTTACGGCCGGGATTACCCAGCAGTCACTGCAGTTATCGCGAGAAACTGCATGTGACCGCCGGGGAAAGATGATGGCGGCCATGAAGCAGTCCAGGCCGTGACCGCCGGAGATCTTCTGCCAGGTAAGTGCCGCTGACTCCTGACAGACCCGACCGACGGACACTGACAGTGACAGACCCGACCGACGGACACTGACAGTGACAGTGACAATCCCGATTCCGGTATCCGATATGACGAAAATATCGGTACTCGGAATCGAAAGCCCGATACAGCTAATATCGGCCGATACCCGATATTTGCAGTATCGTATCGCTCAACACTATTCCTGACACATTGGGTCGGACGGCAGCAGCCGTCGTGTGTGTGCCGCGTTTTCGTCACATTTGTGGCAACGGAGGGGATCACAAGCCGTGATACCCCGGGCTACCGTGTGGCGGACCGTGTGCCGTGCATCACATTGGTGGCAGCGGTGGGATCACAAGCCGTGATACCCTGGGCTACCGTGTGGCGGAACGTGTGCTATTCATCACAGTTTGCTGCCTGCAGTGGACTGCAACCTGTCCCCTTTTGGGGGTCTGGCACTGCAATTGTGCTCCATTTGTATGTGTACTTTTGCTTTGCTCTTTTGTTACTTTTAATTTGCTGAATAGCGTTTTGTTATACTAGAGATCTGATTTAGGTGGAAGAGGTCGTGTGATCTCAGGTTTTTTGGCAATCAGAAGTGTTGGTATTTTTGTTAGGATTTTTGTTGGATTGCAGTCAGAATTATTTCCTGTACTTTTCTGTCTAGACAGATTGGGCCCCTGCATTTGCTCATTCTATTTTCTGTCTGTGTCCCTGCTTTCTTCTTGTCTAACCGCCATTACATGTTTGGGGGCTTCCTATTTTCTTTGGGGATCTGCTCCGGGGCAGATAGCTTTCATCTTTCTGCCTTTAGATGTAGTTATCTCTCAGGCTGTGACGAGGCGTCTAGGATCAAGGTAGGAACGCTCCACGGCTACCTCTAGTTGTGTGGTTAGTTCAGGTTACTGCAATCCAATAGGTTCCAGCCTCTCTGGTGTATTTCCGTTTTGCTATTTTTTGCCATTTCTCCTCAGTTACCGAAACATAACAGTATAACCGGCCAAACTGAAAATTATATGGTACTCAACAAAAGGGAGTTGTCAGAATTTTTTTTTTCTGTTTGTTGCATTTTTTTCCTCTTTCTCTCTGGGTGCTGAGGAGGAATTTTTTTTCCTCTCAATGGAGTTTGAACAGTTGTCTGGCCGTGTGGATCAGCTTTCCACTGAGGTTCGGAGTATTGCTACCTATCTTGCTGGGTTGCCAGTTGTGGTACCTAGGATCCCCATGCCAGATTTGTTTTTGGGGGATCGATCTAAATTTCTGAATTTCAAAAATAACTGTAAGTTGTTTTTTGCCTTAAGGCCTAAGTCCTCAGGGAGCGCGGCACAGCAGGTTCAAATTGTCATCTAGCAAGAAAAAAGGGTTCCAGCTCCTTTAAAATTCAAGAATTCTTTATTAATCCATTAAAATGAAAAATGTATCAGTGGCAAATGCTCCATGAAAGAATAAAGCAACGCGTTTCGATCACAAGATCTTCATCAAGGCTGATACACGTATGAACAAATGGCACATATATATAATACATCCCAGCCAATGAGATCCAGAATACCAATCACATGATTATTCAAAGGTCCTGGCAGGTAAGTATTGAAAAACAACATTTAAAAGAAACAAATACTACAAAAAATAGCAATTAACACAAATAATCATAATGATACATCAATTCATTTTTTCTTGTTTAATCCGTTAGGATGTCTAGTGTTTAAATTAAAGGTCCAGAAAGCCTCTCTCGTGAGGAGGCGTCTATTAATATCGCCTCCACGTGAGAGTTTGCTCACAATTTCTATGGCACACACCTAAAAAAATGCAACGTTGCGATCATGACAACTGATGAAATGTTTTGCCGCTGCTGATACATTCCGGTTAACATTTGTATTTTTAATATCAGACAAATGTTCTGATATTCTAGTTTTGAGTTTCCTTGTAGTGCACCCGACATAAGATAAACAGCAAGAGGTGCAATTAATTTTATATACCACATGCGTTGCGTAACAATTAATATATCGTTTAATATCATAACTGACATACTGATTATTATTGAAAAAATTATTTGTAACCAACGCATGTGTGCATGTTCTACAATTGGTCATGCCACATTTAAAGAAACCCCTAAACTTTAACCATGTATCATTTTCCTTGTGCGCTTGGAACATACTTGGTGTTACTTTGTTCCCAATAGAAGGTGCTTTCCTTGCTACAATAATAACCCCTGACTGTAAGATTTCACTCAAAATTTCATCCTCATGTAAAATTGGTAAGAATCTATTGATTATTTTCTTAATTTGATTAAAATGAGGACTAAACTGAAGGCTCACAAAGGAGTATCACACTATAGCTATCTTCTGTCTGACCACGTATAATCTCTGTTTTTGAATCAATGAGATCCTCTCGCTTTTTTTCATTCACAATACGTCGAGCCCTGTTCATCATCCACCTAGGATAGCTGCGGTTATTTAACCTAGCATCAAGTGTGTCAAATTGTTCATCTAAATCTTTGTCATCGCTACAGTTTCTTCTGATTCTAATATATTCTCCTAAAGAGACAGACTTAATGGTATGTCTGGGATGACTACTTTTAGCATGGAGAATAGTGTTCCCCCCAAATGGTTTGATATGGGTTCTAGAAGAAATAGCTTGTCCCTGTGAACCACTCAAATCAAGATCCAAAAAGGAAATAGTTTTGGGATCAGATCTGTGGGTGAAACGAATATTGAATTCGTTATTGTCAAGGAATACAACAAAATTCGGTATGGCAGATACATCGCCCCCCCAAATGATCAGGATGTCGTTGATGTATCTGCCATACCATATGATACAATCACGGAAAACATTCTCAGTGGAAAAGATGTAATTAAATTCCCAATGTGCCATGATTAAATTAGCTAGGGAGGGTGAAAACTTGGCACCCATCGCCACACCTGAACGTTGTAGATAAAATTTCATGTCAAAAGTAAAAAAATTGTGAGTGAGCAGAAAAAAAATTACTTGCAAAAGAAAGTTAATTAAATCATCAGAATAAGAACTAAATTTCTTAAGATGAAATTGAACAGCAGTTATTGCAATATTATGTGGGATGCACGTGTACAAAGACACAACGTCACAGCATAGCCACGTGAAATTATTATCCCAAATTCTTCCTGAAAAAGATTTAAGGACATCTTTGGAATCTTTGATGTAACCCGGGATCCTGCACACCAACGGCTGCAATAAAGAGTCCACCCACTCTCCTAAATGTTCATTCATTGAACTGATTCCAGAGACAATCGGTCTCATGGGAGGAATCTTCATTTTCTTATGTATTTTGGGCAAGCCATGCATAATGGGAAGTGTGGTACAAGAAACATCAAGATACTCAGCTTGTTTCTTAGATAATACACCAAGAGTAGGACCATCTTGAATAACATTGCCAATTTCCGATTTAAATTTAATGGAGGGATTAACATCCAATTTTTCATAAACATCTTGGTCGTTCAAAAGCTCCATCATTTTATTATGATAGTCGTCCTTATAATGACAACAACTCCGCCCTTATCGGACATTTTGATGATGATATTTGACATTTTCTTCAGATCATTCAGCGCTGTTTTTTGACGCTGGGTAAGGTTAGAAGAATTTCTATGGCTACTATTGCTGTGAACATTATCATGTAGCTTTCTCAATTCCCTTTCAACGATCTCCTGAAATTTCTCCATACCCTCAGATCTCGATTGTATCGGATAGAATGATGGATTCTTGGTTTTAAACTGAAACATAGAAATTAATTGATCAGAAGGAGTCCTTGATTACAAAGACAAATTTTGTAAAATAGTTAAAGAGATTTGCTCCTTGAAATTTAAATCATTAAACTCATTAATTGCAGGCGGGACTTCTGAATCACATTCAGTAGAATCATTAAAAAAATGTTTCTTTATTGTAAGATTCCTAATAAATTTGTTTATGTCCAGGATAGTATGAAAAAGGTCAAAATTTTGATCAGGTACAAAATTTAAGCCTAGAGACAGTACTTCATACTTCATATTGAGCATCAGAGAAAGTTGAAGACGACAAATTGAGAACATTATTAGGTGCATTTATTTGAAAAAACTTTTCTTCCGACGTGTCACCATTCCTTGTTCCTTTACAATGTTTCCTGCCCCCCCGCCTTTGACGTTTTTTGCCTGGCAGTAAGTATTATTGTAACTTGTGCTGGGGGCGTCATTTAAGGACATATCTGAGGTGCTTAGATTATTGTCCGATGACTCAGGTTCAGACGAAGTAAAAAACACATGTGGTTTATTTGTTGGTCTATTGCGAGCCTGGTTGCGTTTGAGAATTGATTTAGGAGTTCCCGATGTGTGCTCCCACTTGCCCCAGTCATAGACTCTATTCATAGAATAGTCCTTAGTGTCACGTGCAAACTTTCGTTTTTTACGATCCATGATTTCTTTCTCAAGTTTGGACACATTATCTTGCATTTTGGATAAGAAGGAATCAAAATGCTCCACTTCTTTCCATTTGTTGTTGCACATCTTTAAGCTTGATTTCTTCATATTTCACAATTAATTTCATCAGCTCAGCTGAGCAATTGCTCAAAGCCTGGTTCCATTCAATGGTGAACTCATCAGAAAAAATATATGTGGGGATCTTTTTGATGCGTAAACCTCGCGGTATCATATTTTCGCAAGGTAATTTTGTAGAGTAGTGTGATCCCACCACAATTTAGTTTCTTGCAGCATGAGCTGCTCCAGTTCAATCACGGATGTATTTAAATCAGGTATATCACTGGGAGCATTAGGATCATTAGAAAAAACAAATGCCGCTTTCTTGGATCTATCCTTAAACAGATTCGTAGCCATGTTACAAGAAATGAAAAAATATCAAAAGGCAATTCTGACATGTGATGACATGAAATAATTTGGTATATGTTGAGCAAAGCAGTGGGAGCACAGAAATCAAACAAGGACAAAATAGAAAAGCAAAACCAGCTCACCAACAGCAGCCACAGGTGCACGGAACAGACTGTGGCTGCTGTTGGTGAGCTGGTTTTGCTTCTCAAATTGTCATCTCCCTGCTGCGCGGCGACCCTTTAGGATTGGGCTTTTTCCCTGACACCTGGGGATCCTGTTTTGAATGATATTAATGTATTTTTTCAGGCTCTGGGGTTATTGTACGATGAACCTAATGTCACTGATCACGCTGAAAAGACCTTGTTGGCATTAAATCAGGGTCTTGAAGACGCTGAGTTGTACTGTCAGAAATTTTGAAAGTGGGCAGTCCTGACCAAATGGAATGATGATGCTTTGGCAGCCCTTTTTCGAAAGGGTCTGTCAGAAAAAGTAAAGGACGTTATGGTGGGATTCATGTTCCCTTGGTCTCAATGATTCTATGTCTTTGGCTATTCAAATTGACAGACGTTTGCGTGAGCGCAGAGGTATGCGTGAGATAGTGTTGCCTTGTGAGCCAGCTACTGAGCCCATGCAGAGTGATGCAGTGACTTCTGGGACTCAGCACACAGCAGAGAGGCCGACAGCACACAGGAGTATTAAGGATGCACGTTCCAAAATTCAAGGATCCAAATGAATGTAGACAGTCCATATATACAAAAGGGAACAGCATCCGAACCGGGTGAAAAAAGTAACAATTTTATTGTGCCAAAAATCAATGCAACATTTCGCCCATTATGGCCTTTGTCAAGCATGGTATACAATACAGGTCAGCGTCCTTAAATGGGTGTGGAGGAGCCAATCACCATCAAAGTACCGCCCATCAATATAATTAGATACAATTCCATAAAACAATCATATAAAAAACAGCAATCAGATAACATAGGGAAGACATATAATACATATGGACACAGGTACATATAGAATGTTCAAATATACACCAAAATGTATTAGGTAAACACACTTAACAAAGCTACTCCCCAATAGATGCCATAATACAACTAGAAACCCACCCATGAAAAGAATGGTTCCAAACAGTGGTATAGACAAATACAACAATCTCTTTTATTGAAAAATATTTAAAAACGTACATAAAGAAATGCAAGATCACAAATATAAAAAGGGAACGTATTTACTCCATAGTGACAGACTAACACAGCCATATATTGATTAAAGTATGCTGATTGTCTCCATATGTAATGGCAGACTGATGGGGAATAATAGCAGAATTGCAACATATGTGTCACCAATGAGGTGAACAATTAGAGTGACCACACGGTCATACAAACCCTCTACAAATACTCATATGAAGAAATATAAACAGCAAACAGATCTACGGTACATACCACTGTGGCTGGTGTCTGCCCTCGGACGTCCCACTGCCCCGACGCGCGTTTCGCTCTGCTTCCTCCTGGCTGTGTTAGTCTGTCACTATGGAGTAAATACGTTCCCTTTTTATATTTGTGATCTTGCATTTCTTTATGTACGTTTTTAAATATTTTTCAATAAAAGAGATTGTTGTATTTGTCTATACCACTGTTTGGAACCATTCTTTTCATGGGTGGGTTTCTAGTTGTATTATGATATTAGCCTGTGGTATTTAATTTCCTTTAAGGAAGTATATTTAATTGGGCAATTTTTGTGTTTATCCCCAATAGATGCCCAGTTAGTAGCTCGCCATACAGGGATTTTAACCAATCACCCATCCTTACACATATCTCTGTGACCCAGCCAATCGGTAAATTCACTCCCGTTTAGCGCCAATTCCAGCAACCCATCAGTTGCTCTCTTTTATCGCTATCATAGTGTTACCTCATCGATTGCCGCCCCCTTCCACTATCAACAATACCGCGTGTGTCTGATGGAGTGAGCCAGCTACTGAGCCCATGCAGAGTGATGCAGTGACTTCTGGGACTCAGCGTCATGAGTTTCGTAAGCGCAATGGGTTATGTTTCTACTGTTGTGACGCTTCCCATGCTATCTCTGTCTGCCCTAAGCGGGGAAGACGTTTTGCACGCTCAGTTGTCTTGGGTAGTGTTCAGACTAAATTTCTGTTGACTGTTACCCTGATTTGCTCCCTGTCCACATTTTCTGCTCAAGCTTTTGTTGATTCAGGCAGACTATTAACCTGATGGATTTTGATTTTGCCAAACGTTGTGAGTTTCCCATGATACCCCTGCGGAAGTCTATTCCCCTACGGGGCATTGATTCTACCCCTTTGGCGGAGAATAAACCCCAGTTTTCTACTCAGGTGATAATGAGGGTTGAACCAGATCATCAGGAGCGTTGCAAATTTCTGGTGCTGCATAATCTGCATGACATTATTGTACTAGGTTTCCCTTGGTTACAGTCTTATAATCCTGTTTTGAATTGGAAATCTGTGTCTGTGACCAGTTGGGGTTGCCAATGTGTTAATACTGACACTCTTGTTTTTTCTGCCTCTCCCAGTCTCAGGATGTCCCTGACTTTTTGACTGATTTTTCTGATGTGTTTAGTGAAAGTAAATCTACATCTTTGCCCCCTCACAGGAGCTACGATTGCACTATTGAATTAGTGCCTGGTGATAAATTTCCTAAAGATCGCCTTTTTAATTTATCTGTACCTGAACATGATGCTATGCGATCTTATATCAAGGAGTCATTGGAGAAGGGTCATATCAGACCATCCTCTTCACCCTTGGGCGCCGGTTTTTTCTTTGTGGCCAAAAAGGATGGTTCATTGAGGCCGTGTATTGATTATCGCCCCCTTAATAAGATCACTGTTAAATATCAATATCCATTACCTTTGATTTCTGACCTATTTTCCAGAGTGAAAAGTGCTAGTTGGTTTACCAAGCTTGACCTCAGGGGGGCGTATAACCTTATTCGCATTAAGCACGGGGATGAATGGAAGATGGCGTTTTATACCCCAGAGGGGCATTTTGAGTACCTAGTGATGCCTTTTGGGCTTACTAATGCCCCTTCCGTCTTCCAATCCTTCATGAATGATATTTTCAGGGATTTTGTGGATAAATTTCTGATTGTTTATTTGAATGATATCTTGAATTTTTCCAATTACTGGGACTCTCATGTGAAACATTTTCAGACTGTGTTCCAGATTTTGAGAGAGAATGCACTGTATGTGAAGGGATCAAAGTGTCTTTTTGGCGTACAGAAGATCTCATTTCTGGGATTCATTTTGTCTCCGTCTGTTATTGAAATTGACCCGGTCAAGGTTCAGGCGATCTGTGATTGGGTTCAACCTACTTCATTGAAGGGTCTTCAGAGATTTTTGGGTTTTGCCAATTTTTATCGTAAACTTATTGGTAATTTCTCTGGTATTGTAAAACCATTGACTGATCTGACCAAAAAGGGTTCCGATGTGGTGAATTGGCCTCCTGAGGCAGTTTCTGCATTTCAGGAACTTAAGCAGAGATTCATTTCTGCTCCTTTTCTATGGCAGCCTGATGTTTCTCTGCCGTTTCAGGTGGATGTAGATGCCTCTGAGATTGGGGCAGGTGCCGTTTTGTCCCAAAGGGATCCAGAGACCTCTAAGAGTAACTCTTGTGCATTTTTCTCTCGAAAATTTTCTCCAACTGAACGTAAATATGACGTGGGTAATCGTGAGTTATTGGCCATGAAGTGGGCCTTTTGTCATGTATAGTGTACAGTTCCTATAGCGTCTTGTGCTTGGGTGTGAGGAAAACACAGGAGACATAGGTTGAAATGAAATGACTTGTATTACTTCATACAAGCATGCTGAAAAGTTCACACAGTTTGCAGGAACAGCGACAGGAGACACAGCAGGCCAGAGTAACTTCAAGCACTACAATAAATCTCCAAAGCAGGTTCAGGATCTCTTCTCTGTACCGTAATTTCTCTGCAAACATGGATTCACCAAACAGCAGGTTTCCAGAGTCCAAAAGTGTTCCAAGGTTCCTCAGTAGGGAATAGCTGGAGTACAAGTCCAAGGCTTCCAGGAGTCAGGTCACAGACTGACTGAGGCTTGATTCAGGAGCACTGATTGTTCAACTGAGGCTGATTAAGAAGCAAGAGGGAAGAATCAGGGCGGGAACATGAAAACTGGAAACTCCATATTAACTGAGGGCAAGAGCTGCAGAAAGACAGAAAGCAAAATGGCCGACGGAAAACTGAGTTTCAAGGAACATGTCAACAGAGACAAAGAACCTTACATTACTCCCCCCTTAGGGACAACCTCCGGATGACCTCAGACCAGGCTTGTCAGGGTACCTCTGATGAAACTGGCGGAGCAGGCGAGGAGCATTTACATTATTGACTGGTTCCCATGAGTTGTCCTCCACTGGGTAGCCCTGCCATTTAATCAAATATTGCAACTGATTTCTATAAAACCTGGAATCTAGAATCCTTTCCACCATAAATTCTTCCTGACCATCGACCAGCACTGGGTCAGGGCAAGGAGAAGAACGTCCAGGAAACGTATTGGGTGTTGCAGCCTTTAGTAGGGATACATGAAAGACAGGGTGGATTCTCATAGTTCTGGGTAGTTGAAGACGACAAGCAACAGCACTTTAATCTTATTGATCTTATAAGGTCCAATGTACTTATGTCCCAATTTAGACGATGGAATCTTTAATTTAAGATTTCTGGTTGACAGCCAGACCAAATCTCCTACCTTGAAAGCTGGTGCAGGTTTACAAAATTTATCTGCTGCTTTCTTGTACCTTTCCTGAGCCAATTCTAGATTTTCCTTTAGAAGATCCATATTCTTTTGTAAAGAAGTGATTCTTTCAGCCACTGCCGGCAAGGGCGTATCTATGGGAAATCGAGGAAGAATGTTAGGATGATAACCTAGATTGGAGTAAAAAGGAGACTGCTTAGTGGAGGCGCTCTGAGAGTTGTTATAAGAGAACTCAGCCAGTGGAAGTAGATCCACCCAATCATCCTGTAGGTGGCAGATAAAACAGCGGAGATACTGCTCCAGGGTCTGATTGGTTCGTTCTGTCTGTCCATTAGTCTGGGATGAAAAGCAGAAGAAAGGTTTACTTTAATGTCCAATGCTGCACAGAAATTTTGCCAAAACCTTGAAGTGAATTGCACCCCTCGATCCGAAATGACCTCATCCGGTACTCCATGTAAGCGAAACACATTCTTAATCATCAAGTCTGATGTCTGTTTTGCAGTGGGTAAGCCGACACAAGGGATAAAATGAGCTGCCTTTGTTAGACGGTCAACCACCACTAGAATGGTGTTCTTCCCTTGAGAGGTTGGTAACTCCACAATGAAGTCCATAGAAATGGATCCCCACGGGCGGGACGGGGTGGGAAGAGGTTGCAACAGACCAGTTGGTGAGGAGCGAGGTGTTTTGCATCTTGCACAGACTTCACATGAAGTGACATAGTTTAAGACATCTTTCCTGTAAGTGGGCCACCAAAAGAAACGAGAAAGAAATTCTTGTGTCTTTAGAATTCCCCTATGCCCGGCTATCTTGGAATCGTGGATGAGTTGCAATACTCTCAATCTGACTGTTTCAGGTATATACAGACGTTGTCCCTGAATCCACACACCATTCTTAAAGACAAGACTTACGTCCCTTGGGGGTTGAGCCAACAAAGAATCCGCATGGTATGCTTCCTTGATGTCCTTAAGTAGGTCTTGATTATGAATCACTCCCAGGAATCTAGAGTCAGGAAGAATAGTCTTAGGAGGAGTAAGTGGACGTGTCTCTGCTGAATGAATCCTAGAGAGTGCATCAGCCTTTCCATTGCGCGATCCTGGTCTATAAGAAATGACAAAATGAAATTGGTTTAGGAAAAGATTCCAGCGAGCCTGGCGAGGAGTCAGGCACTTAGCCGACCTGATAAATTCAAGGTTACGATGGTCTGTTAGGACGACTATTTGCTGTGCAGCTCCCTGAAGAAGGTGTCTCCATTCCTTGAAGGCGGCAATAATGGCCAACAATTCTCTATTGCCCACATCGTAGTTCCTCTCAGCCGAAGACAACTGCTGGGAAAAGAAGGCACAGGGATGCAAGACATTCTTCTCACCTGTTCTCTGAGAGAGTATAGCTCCAACGGCACAGTCTGAAGCATCCACCTCTATTATGAAGGCAAGCTCGGGGTTGGGATGTACTAAGATAGGTGCGGTGGTAAATTTATCCTTTAAACAGGAAAATGCTTCCTGAGCTTGCGGGGTCCAGGAGAACCTAGACTGTTTCCGGGTAAGTTGGGTGATAGGTGACACTACCTCAGAAAAATTCTTAATGAAACGTCTATAGAAGTTGGCAAACCCGATGAAACGCTGCACCTCCTTCACATTTCTAGGAATTGGCCAATCCTTGATGGCTTGGGTCTTGCTTCCATCCATACTAATCCCTTGCGTAGATAGTACATACCCCAGAAATTGAATTTCGGTCCTATGGAATTCACATTTTTCAAGTTTGATGTAGAGATGGTTTTGTCTTAGGCATTCTAAGACCATTCTCACATGTCCATGATGTTCCTCTGTGGAGTTAGAAAAAATTAGAATATCATCCAGATAAATCACCACAAATGTATCTAGGAGATCCCTCCAAGATATCATTCACGAAGTGTTGGAAAGTGGCTGGGGCGGGTACTCAGACCAAAAGGCATAACTAGATATTCAAAGTGTCCATAGCGTGACCTGAAAGCAGTCTTCCATTCATCCCCAGGTCTGATACGGACCAAGTTATAGGCCCCACGGAGATCCAGTTTAGAGAAAATTTTGGCATGCCGCACTCTCTCCAACAACTCAGGGATTAAAGGCAATGGATAACGGTTTCTAATAGTAACCTTATTGAGTTCCCTATAGTCTATGCAGGGTCTCAGAGATCCATCTTTCTTCTTCACAAAGAAGATGGGTGCACCTGCGGGAGATGAAGAGGGCGTATGAAGCCCTTGGCTAAATTTTCGTCTATATAATCCTTCAAAGCTTTTAGCTCGGGCCCCGCTAGGGGGTAGATCTTACCAAAAGGTATCTCGGCTCCGGGTAATAATTCAATTGGACAATCATATGGACGGTGAGGAGGAAGCTGATCAGCATTCTTCTTGTCACATAAATTGTCATAGTCCTGGTATACAGCTGGTAGTTCAGGGACTGACATGGTTCCTTTAGGAACAGAGCAAGCTGAAACTCCTTGACTCATCTGTTTCTCCGGAAAGTGTAATTCCTTGGTCTCCCAGTTAATCGTAGGATTCTGCGCCTGCAGCCATGGTAGCCCTAGAATGATGGGAAAGTGGGGAGAAGAGATAAGCAAAAAAGACATTTTCTCCTGATGATCTTTACCCATAAGGACCCTCAAAGTCTCTGTTTCTTGATCCACTGGTCCAGAAGTCAGTAGAGAGCCATCCACAGTCTCCATCTGTACTGGAGTAGCCTTCTTCACTGAACGTATCCCCTGTTTCAGAGCAAAGGAGATATCCATAAAATTTCCACTTGCTCCTGAGTCGATCATAGCAGAGCTAGACACCCAAACTGAGTCAACCCAGAGTTTGATGGAAAGGAAGCAATGAGAATTGTTTCTTTTACAACTCAGCTGGGACACCGCTGAGGAAACTTGAAAAATTGCAGCGTTTATACCGTCATCGTCCCCAGAACTAACAGAGTTTAAGTCCGAGAAATCAAGATCTCTTGCAGCAGATCTCTCTGGAGCCTGAGGCTCGGACATGACAGAGCTCCTCTCGCAACACTCACAGTGAATGACTGCTGCAGTAGTCTTACGAGGACGGCTGGGGCAGTTTATAATGAAGTGCCCTGACTTACCACAGTAGAAACATAGATTTTCCTTTATACGATGTTCTTTGCGTGCATCACTAACCCGTCTTTGTAAAGAGTCCACCTGCATGGGTTCAGGTTCTGGTTCCCTTGTGATCCTACTCAAAGGTTCCTTAGCTGAGGAGGGAGGTAGTAAAAGGTTAGTGCGATTATTTTCGAACCATCTCTCTTGTCTGCGTTCAGTCAGACGAGCATCAATACGGATACAATAGTTAATAAAGTCACCTAACGCAGTGGGAGGGTCGGCACGAGCAAGTTCATCCTTAATCAGTGGAGACAACCCTTTCCGAAAAATAGATTTTTTAGCGGAAGTGTTCCAAGTGGTATCAAGAGCCCATCTCCTGAAATCCAGGGCATATTTGGCTACTGAACGCTTACCTTGGCGCAAAGTTAACATGGCTGCTTCAGCTGTTGCACCTCGATTGGGGTCATCAAACACCTGCCCCATGGCTGAAATAAAAGCATCAAGGTGATTCAAACAATCATCCTCAGTCTCAATCAGAGGGTTTGCCCACATCAAAGCCTTATTGGTAAGCAACATGATTATAGTAAGCACTTTGGATCGTTCAGTGGGAAATTGTGAAGCATGTGCAGAGAAAAATAAATTGCATTGATTAATAAATCCCCTGAATTTCTCACGTTCACCGCCAAAACGAAAAGGAGGTAATTTGGGGATCCCAGAACTTGGGGTTATGGCAGGAGCCTGGGCTCGTTCCTCTAGAGCCTCAATCCTGGCTCGCAATTCCTGGGTAGTCTGTCCAAACACTTGCAAATTATGATTAGTGAGGTCCTGTAGGCTTGCAAAACGGGTTTTTAAAGTCTGTACATCTGAAAGGATTGTATCAGTCACTCCGCAAAGTTCCTTTATGCGGGCCTCCATCTTCCAGATCTTTTAAGGCAGAGGTGCTGGAATGGTTGTGAGAAGTCACAACCACTGTCATCACATAAGGTATTAAACGGACATCTGATATCCACAGTCATAGCAGACACGACTTTCCCAGACCCAGCAGACACTAAACATTGGCTCCTGAATCTTGTCATGTATAGTGTACAGTTCCTATAGCGTCTTGTGCTTGGGTGCGAGGAAAACACAGGAGACATAGGTTGAAATGAAATGACTTGTATTACTTCATACAAGCATGCTGAAAAGTTCACACAGTTTGCAAGAACAGCGACAGGAGACACAGCAGGCCAGAGTAACTTCAAGCACTACAATAAATCTCCAAAGCAGGTTCAGGATCTCTTCTCTGTACCGTAATTCCTCTGCAAACATGGATTCACCAAACAGCAGGTTTCCAGAGTCCAAAAGTGTTCCAAGGTTCCTCAGTAGGGAATAGCTGGAGTACAAGTCCAAGGCTTCCAGGAGTCAGGTCACAGACTGACTGAGGCTTGATTCAGGAGCACTGATTGTTCAGCTGAGGCTGCTTAAGAAGCAAGAGGGAAGAATCAGGGCGGGAACATGAAAACTGGAAACTCCATATTAACTGAGGGCAAGAGCTGCAGAAAGACAGAAAGCAAAATGGCCGACGGAAAACTGAGTTTCAAGGAACATGTCAACAGAGACAAAGAACCTTACACCTTTGAAGAGTGGAGACAAGAGTGGCTGGAAGGAGCCAAACATCAGGTGGTGGTCCTCACGGACCATAAGAACCTGGTTTATCTCGAATCAGCCAAGCAACTTAATCCTAGACAGGCCAGGTGGGCCTTGTTTTTCACACGTTTTAATTTTGTGGTTTCTTTTCTCCTTGGCACTAACAATGTCAAGGCGGATGCCCTCTTGAGGAGTTTCTTTGCAGATTCTCCTGAGTTATCCGATCCTGCTGTTATTTTGAAAGAGGGTGTGGTTCTTTCCGCCATTAAGCTCCAATTTGAGACTGGCTCTGGAAGGGTGTCAGGAGGATAAACCTGAGCGCTGCCCTGTTGGGAAGTTGTTTGTTCCAGACCAGTGGAAAAAGAGTGTGATGTCTGAGATTCATTGTTCCGCGTTGGCTGGTCATCCCGGGATTTTTGGTACCAGAGACTTGGTGGCCTACTTTGTCTCGTGACATCAGGGACTTTGTGCAGTCCTGTGGGACTTGCTCTCGTTCCAAGCCTTGCTCTCGTTCTAGTGGTTTGTTAATGCCATTACCTGTACCCAAGAGGCCATGAACCCATATTTCTATGGATTTTATTTCTGACCTTCCTGTCTCTCAGAGAATGACCGTTTTCTGGGTAATCTGTGATAGGTTTTCCAAGATGATACATCTTGTGCCATTGCCTAAGTTGCTTTCCTCCTCCGAGTTGGTGCCTTTGTTCTTTCAGCATGTGGTTCGGTTATGTAACGCTGGTATTGTCTGTACTTTGTTTTCCAGCGTTACTTTGCATGTTTTTTGCATTAACCCTTTTGCTCCTTTCCCCCTAACCAGCTGGGATACTGTTGTCTGTTACCTATATGGATGCTGCTCAGTTCCCGGCTCTGCTGCGTACCCGTACTTGCGTGAGTGGCTCCGCTGCTTTGCATGACCGCCCGCATGTGCGGTTCCTGACTTGCTGTGAAAGCCGTCCGTAGCTTGCAAAGTCCTCTGCAGTGGTGCATGACTTACTGCGTGGTTGGCAGCAGCCATTGTTGGGTTCCCTCTGTGTTGTGCTGTCTGGCTCTGCATAGGGGGCGCGGCCCACACCTGTCCTGCTTTTATGTGGATTGGGTGTTTACTAGAATTACTGCTCCAGCCTATCGCTGTGAAGCAGCTCATATATAAAGTTCCCCAGCCCTAGTGGGCGTTGCCAGAGCTTCGCATTGAATCCACACTGAATCCCTGAACCTAGCCGTATGTGGTTGTGTGTTCAGCTCCTGCTCTGAAGTTGATCAGCTCTGGAGAGCTGATTCCCTGTTCCTGCTGTGTCTTGTTCCCTGATCCTGGATCAAACCCGGTACCTGAATGTCTGAATTGTGTCTTGTGTTTCCGCCTATGCTGGGGGCTGATTACCCAGATCGCCGTTCCTGGAGGCTGTATATCCAGGCCTGTTCCTGCTGTGTCTAATTACCTGAACCCCTGATCTTAGATCGCATCCTGTACCTGACTTTCTGAACTGTGTCCTCTGTGTTATGTTCCTGAAATCCTGCTGTGTCCTGAACCCTGTGCCAGTGACTGTGAATCCTTGCTATATAACCTGAGTTCATCTTGGAAGGAGGAGTCCGGTGTGTGCTGAGTTTCTGTTACTCTGTGCTCAGCCTCTGTGCAATCCCCGGCCAGCTCCCGTTGAGCCTGGCGGGGCTTGCACCAGACCGCTGGGGTTCCTTTTCAGGTCGCTGCCAGATGTCCGGTTCCTATGCCTGATGACCATGGCCTGATGTCCGATGTCCGACGACCACTTCCAGATGTCCGGATCCTATCCTTCTTGCCTGATGTCCGGATCCTGCCGATCATTGCCAGATGTCCGGAGCCTGCTGATCGGTGCCAGATGTCCGGAGTCCGAGGCCTGTGTTCCAGTCCGTGTTCCTGTGATTCAATCCATGTTCCTGTCCGTGTTCCTGACTCCCTGAGACCCAGTCCGTGTTCCTGTCTGTGTTCCTGACTCTCTGAGATCCAATCCGTGTTCCTGTTGTTCCTGTGCAGTCTAACTCTGTTTCAGCCATCAGCTCCTGATTCCAGTTACCTGTCTGTTACCTGTCGGCTTGCCTGTCTGCCATCCGTCTGCAGTTCCTTCCAGAGGTTCGGACGTCATCTGCAGAGATCCCCGGCTCTTGCCTGCTCACCTAGGAGCGATCATCTGCCATCCGACTGCAGCTCCATCCGGAAGTTCGGACATCATCTGCAGAGATCCCCGGCTCTTGCCTGCTCACCTGGGAGCGATCATCTGCCATCCGACTGCAGCCTACCTGGAGGCTCCACCATATCAGGTCGTATATACCTGCCTGTCTAGAGACTGCCTGGTCACTTACTGTGACAACCTGCCTGTCTAGAGACTGCCCTGGTCACTTGCCGTGACAACCTGCCTGTCCCAGAGACTGCCCTGGTCACTTTCCGTGACAACCTGCCTGTCCCAGAGACTGCCTGGTCACTTGCCGTGACAACCTGCCTGGTCACTTGCCGTGACAACCTGCCTGCCTGGTCACTTGCCGTGACAACCTGCCTGCCTGGTCACTTGCCGTGACAACCTGCCTGCCTGGTCACTTGCCGTGACAACCTGCCTGCCTGGTCACTTGCCGTGACAACCTGCCTGCCTGGTCACTTGCCGTGACAACCTGCCTGCCCTGGTCACTTGCCGTGACAACCTGCCTGTCCCAGAGATTGCCCTGGTCACTAGCCGTGACAACCTGCCTGTCCCAGAGACTGCCTGGTCACTTGCTGTGACAACCTGCCTGTCCCAGAGACTGCCTTGGTCACTTGCCGTGACAACCTGCCTGTCCTGCCGGTTCCTCCTTGGTCTACCCTGTGATGACGTCTGTCCTGGGTCGGTGTCTGATGTTCTCCTGCTGAGCCTGTGCTACGCCTGAGGCCTGAGAGAGAGGCCATACTAGTATGCCCGTGCCAGATGATCCTGGACTTCATCAACCCGTGATGACCCCGCCATCGTCTGAAGTCTGTCTGAGGTCGGTTTCTGATGTTCTCCTGCTGAGCCTGTGCTACGCCTAAGGCCTGAGAGAGAGGCCGTCCAAGTATGCCCGTGCCAGATAACCCTGGACTGCATCTACCCGTGATGTCCTCCAGCACTCGTCTGTGATCCTGAGTCGTGTACCCTTCTCTGATGTGCGGAATCGGGAGCCCGGTCTTATGTTCTGTTTTATGTACTGTGTTTCTTTAAGTAAACTTTATGTTTCTTCTTACCTGAAGTTGTGCGGTGTTGTCTAGTCCTGCAGGTCGCCACCTTGCCCACATGCTCAGCTGCCACGGATCCCGGTCGCTGCCCTTCCCTAGTCCGGGCAGGCCCGGGTCTCCCTCCGTGGTCCAGTGGGTCCACATTCTCATCATCTGGGACCCATGCCTCACGTCGTCGTGGACTGGCGGCGTGGGAGCATTGGCTAGCTAGGCAAGCTATGCCATGTCCCGGCGCCCACAGCCGTGGGAAGCGCTACAGGTTACATGGCATTCCGGAGAACATTGTGTCTGACAGAGGAGTCCAGTTTGTTTCCAGATTTTGGAGGACATTTTGTTCTAAACTTGGTGTTCAGTTGTTTTTCTCCTCTGCATTTCACCCTCAGACCAATGGACAAACCAAGAGAACAAACCAGACCTTGGAGACTTATTTGAGATGTTTTGTGTCTGCTGATCAAGATGACTGGGTCTCTTTTTTGCCTTAGGCTGAGTTTGCTCCTAATAATAGAGCTAGCTCTGCCACCTTGATGTCTCCATCTTTCTGCAATTCCGGGTTTCACCCTCGATTTTCTTCAGGACAGGCGGAGGCTTCTGTCTGTCCGGGGGTTGACTCTGTTGTGCAGCGTATGCAGTAGATTTGGGACCAGGTGGTGGAGAGGTTGTCTCTCTCAGGAGAAGGCCCAGCGGTATAGCACTGATGGTCCTCATTTTAAAGTGGGGGACTTGGTTTGGTTGTCCTCAAGGAATATCTCTATGAAGGTTGCATCTCCTAAATTTAAGCCAAGGTTCATTGAACCTTATAAGATCATGGAAATTATTAATCCGGTTTCCTTCCGTTTGCTTCTTCCAGGGACATTTAAGATCCATAACGTGTTCCACAAATCCTTATTGAAGAGGTTTGTCGAACCAGTGGTTCCTATGGCTGCACCTCCCGACCCTGTTTTGGTTGTGGGCAATTTGGAGTATGTGATTGAGAAGATATTGGATTCTCGTTTTGCTAGACGGAAACTCCAGTATTTGGTTAAGTGGAGAGGCTATGGTCAGGAGGACAATTCTTGGGTGTTTGCTTCGGACATTCATGCTGGGAGACTTATCCGTGCCTATCATCGAGCCCATCCTGATCGGCCTGGTTGCGCAGGTGAGGGTTCGGTGACCCATCCTCAATGGTGGGGTACTGTTGTGAATATGATGGAGGCTGCTTCTGAGCTGGGGCTCCCTCCGGTGGTTGCTGAGGGTAATGAACTGATTAATGAATGGCCTTCAGCTGGCGCTGAATGGTAGGATATAAGTGGCCTGAGTTCCCAGCAGCCTTGCCTGTTATCAATTGTTCTTCTGGTCTTGCTTGAAGCACTGCTAGTCTCCTGCTCTCCTTCAGATAAGTGTTTGCTGTTTTTTTTTTCTCTGTTTGATTTTCTCTGCTAGTTTGCTGCCTGCAGTGGACTGCAGACTGTCCCCTTGTGCTCCGTTTGTGTGTGTACTTTTGCTTTGCTCTTTTGTTACTTTTAATTTGCTGAATAGCGTTTTGTTACAACAGAGATCTGATTTAGGTGGAAGAGGTCGTGTGATCTCAGCTTTTTTGGCAATCAGAAGTGTTGGTATTTTTGTTAGGGTTTTCGTTGGACTGCAGTCAGATTTCTTTCCTGTACATTTCTGTCTAGACAGATTGGGCCCCAGCGTTTGCTCATTCTATTTTCTGTGTCCGTGCTTTCTTCTTGTCTAACCGCTAGTGTTGAGCGATACTGCCCAATATCCCTAAATAACGGATCGGATTGGATCGGCCCGATACTCAAAAAGTATCTGGTATCGCCAATCCGATACCAGAAACACAATGCAAGTCAATGGGACAGAAATATCGTAACTAAAAAAACCTCTTTCTTTCCTTGTAAACACTAGATATACACACATAGAATACATATATACATATATATATATATATATATATATATACACATGTCATTGTGACATATATATATATATATATATATATATATATATACATATATTTATAGTTCATACACTTCTACATAGTAAAATAGCCTCTGATTCAATCGCCGGGCAATGCCGGCTTTTGTGAAATTACAGAAGCACCCGACATGAAATGACACATGGTTTACATAGAGTTAACTATGTCTTTTCATGTAGTTTGATATATGGTTTTCACTAACAATTACATGAGTATATGTGTGCAAAATTTGACACATGTAGGGGTTAATTAAAGGTGTAAATTCGTTGTAAAAAACACAATTTTTTGCTACGAATTTACACCTTTAATTAACCCCTACATGTGTCAAATTTTGCACACATACACTCATGTAATTGTTAGTGAAAACAATATATCAAACTACATGAAAAGACATGGTTAACTCTATGTAAACCATGTGTCATTTCATGTCAGCTTCTGTATTTTCACAAAAGCTGGCAATTGAATTAGCGGCTATTATACTATGTAGAAGTGTATGTACTATAAATATAAATATATATATATATATATGTGTCACAAATTCAATGACATGTATATATATATATGAGGTGTAAAATTGTTGAAAAAAAATGCGTGTGCTCCCGCCCTATTTTCTCAACCAGACAGACAAAGCCAGCGAGTGGGGGCAGATAATAATAGCCCAGAGAGGGACCATTATTTTTGCCCCCCCGGCTACTAAAATGTGCCCCCAGACACCCAAGAAAAGGCAAATCTATAATTAGATTCGCCCTTTCTGGCACTTTGCCCATCTATTCCCATTGCCCTGTAGCGGTGGCGAATGGGTTAATAAGGGGTTAAAGCCACCTTGCTATTGAAAGGTGAGTTAAGGCCAGGTTAATAATTGAGAGCTGTCAATTAGACAACTATCAATTATTAATCCTATTGTATGAAATAAAAATAAAACACACACACTTTGATTAAAAATCATTTTAATGAAATAAACACACAGTTTTTGACCATATTTTATTTTAATGCCATTCCTTGCGAAGCCCTTGTTCACCTGTAATAAAAATAAAATAATAAAGCAACATTATTCTTACCTATCCGATGTTCAGTCAGGTCCCCCGATGTAATCCTTCTGAAAGGGTTAATGTTTACTGTAGGGACCGCAGCTAATGCTGACAACCTCACAGTAAACCCCGGACTGAATCATCTCGTCTCCTGGCTGACAGGAGAGGAAGCGGTTAGCATAATTGATTGCTTCCCACTTTCACTTCAGGTCAGCCAGAGACACCCACAGCATCAGTGACATCAGAGGTAATCCCTGCTAACCTGAAGTGAACTGATTAACAAAAATAGGGGATCCCCTCGAAAAAAAAAATGGCGTGGGGTCCCCCCTATTTTTGTTAACCAGCCTGATAAAGCAGACTACTGATGCCTGGTTTTCAGGCTGTTAAGGAGCCAATATCCATGGACCTTGCAAGCCTGATAATACCAGGCAACAGCAGTCTGCTTATCTTGGCTGGTTAACAAAAATAGGGGATCCCCTCGAAAAAAAATGGCATGGGATCCCCCCTATTTTTGTTAACCAGCCAGATGAAGCAGACTGCTGAGGCCTGGTTTTTCAGGCTGGTAAGGATCCAATATCCATGGACCTTGCAAGCCTGATAATACCAGGCCACAGCAGTCTGCTTAGCTTGGCTGGTTAACAAAAATAGGGGATCCCCTCGAAAAAAAAATGGTGTAGGGGTCCCCCTATTTTTGTTAACCATCCAAGTAAAAAGCAGACTGCTGCGGCCTGGTATTAAAAGACTGTCAAGGCCCATGGATTTTGGCCCTCAACAGCCTAAAAATACCAGGCTGCAACAGCCCCACAAATGGCGCATCCAAAGATGCGCCAATTGTGGCACTTTACCCGGTTCTTCCCACTTGCCCTGTAGCGGTGGCAAGCGGGTTAATAAGGGGTTAATATCACCTTTGATTGATCGGTGACAATAAGCCCGGTTAAAAATGGAGAGGCGTCAATAAGACACCGATCCATTATTAATCATAGTTTGTAAATTTTTAAAAAAATACACAGCCAGAAAAAAGTATTTTAATGAAATAAAACACCACACAGTTTTCATTCATTTTATTTCACTCTCATTCCTGCGACGCCATCGTTCTCCTGTAAAAAAACAAAAATAATAAACCAACACAAATACTCCCTGTCCGACGCAGTCCAAAATACCGAGTGTCCCACGACGAGTCCAGCTCTGCTACATATGGATGCCAGGCTGAGCCTGACATCCACATAGAGCAGAGCTGCTTACCATTGCGGCTTCCCCGGCGGTGACGTCATCCAGACTGGTTTACGGCAAGCTGTCGCGAGAGTACAGCTGGCCGAGTTTATCCAGTACCCGGCAGTCACTGCAGTTATCGCAAGATTCTGCACGTGACCGCCAGGGAGAGGGTAATCGCCAGCCTGGATGGACGGATGGACGTGACCGCCGGGGATCTTCTGCCAGGTAAGTATTGCTGACATCTGACAGACCCGACCGACACTGACAGTGACAGTTTCGGGAATTTCCTGAGTCACGTACTTCATTCTGTGACAAAGGAACTCCCCATAGACTTTGTCGGAAAACTCCAATTCCGGTATCCGATATGAAAAAAATATCGGAACTTAGAATCGGAATTCCGATACAGCAAATATCAGCCGATACCCGATATTTGCAGTATCGGAATGCTCAACACTACTAACCGCCATTACATGTTTGGGGCTTCCTATTTTCTTTGAGGATCTGCTCCGGGGCAGATAGATTTCATCTTTCTGCCTTTAGGTGTAGTTATCTCTCAGGCTGTGACGAGGCGTCTAGGATCAACGTAGGAACGCTCCACGGCTACCTCTAGTTGTGTGGTTAGTTCAGGTTATTGCAATACAATAGGTTCCAGCCTCTCTGGTGTACTTCCGCTTTTGCTATTTTTTGCCATTTCTCCTCAGTTACCTAAACATAACACCATGCACCATGCCCCAGCACCCCTGGAACTCAAGTTTCCCATATAGTACCAGGGCAACATGCTGCCACTAAGGCGAAAGCAAAAAAAGGTGCCGGGTATGCTATAAAAGGGGGATAAGAAGGAAATCTAGTTTCCAATGTGAAATGTGTCCTGACAAACCTGCACTGTGTTGGAATGAATGCTTTCCGTGGACTAAACACATCCTGACATTCCCCTACAGCACTCACCCACACAAGACTGACATACACAACACCACACACACATCAGCCTGACGTACACTACACCACACACCAACCTGACATAGTTTATGTCAGGTTGGTGTGTGGTGTATGTCAAGATGGTGTGTGTGTGGTGTATACTACAACACACACACCAACCTGACGTACACTACACCACACACGCCAACCTGACGTAGTGTATGTTAGGTTGGTGTGTGGTGTGGTGTAGTGTATGTCAGGTTGGTGCGTGTGTTGTAGTGTACATCAGGTTGTTGTATGTGTGGTGTATACTACATCACACATATCAACCTGACACACTACACCACACACCAACCTGACGTAGTGTATGTCTGGTTGGTGTGTGGTGTACGTCAGGATGGTGTGTGTGGTGTTTATTACACCACACACACCAACCTGACATGCACTACACCACACACCCAACCTGACGTACACTACACCACACACCAACCTGGCGTACACTACACTACACCACACACACACCAACCTGACCTACACTACACCACACACGCCAACCTGACGTAGTGTATGTTAGGTTGGTGTGTGGTGTGGTGTAGTGTATGTCAGGTTGGTGCGTGTGTTGTAGTGTACATCAGGTTGTTGTGTGTGTGGTGTATTCTACATCACACATATCAACCTGACACACTACACCACACACCAACCTGACGTAGTGTATGTCTGGTTGGTGTGTGGTGTACGTCAGGATGGTGTGTGTGGTGTTTACTACACCACACACACCAACCTGACATGCACTACACCACACACCAACCTGACGTACACTACACCACACACCAACCTGGCGTACACTACACTACACCACACCACACACCAACCTGACCTACACTACACCACACACGCCAACCTGACGTAGTGTATGTTAGATTGGTGTGGTGTGTGGTGTAGCGTATGTCAGGTTGATATGTGTGTTGTAGTGTACTTCAGGTTGGTGTGTGTGTGTGTGCATGTGTTTGTGTGGTGTATACTACACTACACATATCAACCTGACAAACTACACCACCCTGACGTAGTGTATGTCTGGTTGGTGTGCGATGTACGTCAGGATGGTGTGTGTGTGTGCGTGTGTTTGTGTGGTGTATACTACACTACACATATCAACCTGACACACTACACCACACACCAACCTGATGTAGTGTATGTCTGGTTGGTGTGCGATGTACGTCAGGGTGGTGTGTGTGTGGTGTATACACCACACCCACCAACCTGACGTACACTACACCACACCACACACCAACCTGACTTACACTACACCACAACACACACCAACCTGACCTACACTACACAACACGCCAACCTGACGTAGTGTATGTTAGGTTGGTGTGTGGTGTGGCATGGTGTACGTTAAGTTGAAGTTTGTAGTGTAGTAAACACCACACATACGAACCTGATGCATACTACACTACACACACCACACATGAACCTGACACACGCTACATACATTCCATACGCAACATGGTGTCCGCTAACAATTGGAGCTAATTTTCCCTTCAAAAAGTCAAATGCCGCTCCTTCCCTTCCAAGCCCTGCCATGTGCCCAAACAGTGGTTTATGACCATATATGAGTTATCGGTGTACTCAGGAGAAATTGCCCAACAAATTTTAGGATCCACTTTATCCTGCTGCCCGTTTGAAAATGAAAAAATTGATGCTAAAAGAATATTTTTGTGAAAAAAAAGTACTTTTTAATTTTTACGGATTAATTTGTGAAGCACCTGGGGGTTAAAAGTGCTCACTATGCATCTAGATAAGTTCCTTGGGGGGTCTAGTTTCCAAAATGGGGTCACTTGTGTGGGAGCTCCAATGTTTAGGCACACAGGGGCTCTCCGAATGCGACATGGTGTCCGCTAACGATTGGAGCTAATTTTCCCTTCAAAAAGTCAAATGGTGCTCCTTCCCTTCCGAGCCCTTCTGTGCGCCCAAACAGTGGTTTATGACCACATATGAGGTATCGGTGTACTCATTAGAAATTGACCAACAAATTTTAGGATCCATTTTATCCTGTTGGCTCTGTGAAAATGAATAAATTGTTGCTAAAAGAAAATTTTTGTTGGAAAAATTATAATGTCCATTTTTTCCTTCCACGTTGCTTTAGTTCCGGTGATGCACCTGAAGGGTTAATAATCTCCTTGAATGTAGTTTTGAGTACCTTGAGAGGTGCAGTTTTTAGAAAGGTGTCACTTTTGAGTATTTTCTTTCATATAGACCGCTCAAAGTGACTTCAAATGGGAGGTGGTCCCTAAAAAAAATGGTTTCGTAAATTTTGCTGTAAAAATGAGAAATCGCTGGTCAATTTTTAACCCTTATAACTTCCTAACAAAAAAAAAAATTGTTTCCAAAATTGTTCTGATGTAAATTAAACATGTGCGAAATGATATTTATTAACTATTTTTGTCACATTACTCTCTGGTTAAAGAGAATAAAAATAAAAAATGTAAAAATTGCAAAATTTTCAAAATTTTTGCCAAATTTCCATTTCTTTCACAAATAAACGCAAAAATTATCGATCTAAATTTACCACTAATATGAAGCCCAATATGTCACGAAAAAACATTCTCAGAATCGCTAAGATCCGTTGAAGTGTTCCTGAGTTATTACCTCATAAAGGGACACTGGTCAGAATTGTTAAAAATGGCAAGGTCTTTAAGGTCAAAATAGGCTGGGTCATGAAGGGGTTAACATTTGTGAGGGTTCTCACTCCTACATTTGGAAGGTCCCTCCTTCATGCCAAATAGTTAGAAAGATAGTGGAATATATATTTCCCATCAATTTACATTGCCATTTCAAAAAATGCCCATCTGAATTTTGGGCTTTGCCCTCCACCACCACCATGTCCACTGCCATGTCATTATGCAGTCTAGGCTTACGGTTTGCAGAGTGCCAGCAGGTGCTGTGAAATCTGAGTTTGGTAAGAGCCCTAAGGTCACCCTGTATCATTCACACGTGGTCAAAATTGTTTGTACCCCTCGTTTAACCCCTTAACCCCAAGGGTGGTTTGCACGTTAATGACCGGGCCAATTATTACAATTCTGACGACTGTCTCTTTATGAGGCTATAACTCTGGAACACTTCAACGGATCTTCGCGATTCTGAGATGTTTTCTCATGACTAGTGTTGAGCATTCCGATACTGCAAATATCGGGTATCGGCTGATATTTGCTGTATCGGAATTCCGATTCTGAGTTCCGATATTTTTGTCATATCGGATACCGGAATCCTAGTTTTCCAAAGTCTATGGGAGTTCCTGTGTCACAGAACGAAGTACGTAACACAGGAACTTCCCGAAACTGTCACTGTCAGTGTCGGTCGGGTCTGTCAGGTGTCAGGACTCAGCAGAGTCAGCACTTACCTGTCAGAAGATCCCCTTCCCCGGTGGTCACGTCCTCCTGGATGGCCGCCATTACCCTGTCCCTGGCGGTCACGTGCAGAATCTCGCAATAACTGCAGTGACTGCCGGGTACTGGGTAATCTCGGCCAGCTGTATTCTCGCGACAGCTGGCCGTAAACCAGTCTGGATGACGTCACCGCCGGGGAAGCCTCAACGGTAAGCAGCTCTGCTCCATGGGGATGTCAGGCTCAGCCTGTCATCCAGATGTACCAGAGCTGGACTCGTCGTGGGACACTCGTGATTTTGGACTGCGTCGGACAGGGAGTATTTGTGTTGCTTTATTATTTTTGTTTTTTTACAGGAGAACGATGGCGTCGCAGGATGAGAGTGAAATAAAATTAATGAAAACTGTGTGGAGTTTTATTTCATTAAAATACTTTTTTCTGGCTGTGTTTTTTTTTTTTAAATTTTCAAACTATGATTAATAATGGATCGGTGTCTTATTGACGCCTCTCCATTATTAACCGGGCTTATTGTCACCGATCAATCAAAGGTGACATTAACCCCTTATTAACCCGCTTGCCACTGCTACAGGGCAAGTGGGAAGAGCTGGGTAAAGTGTCACAATTGGCGCATCTTTGGATGCGCCATTTGTGGGGCTGCTCATGCATCCTGGTATTTTTAGGCTGTGGAGGGCCAAAATCCATGGGCCTTGACAGCCTTTTAATACCAGGCCGC
>JARQOD010000003.1:299281646-299347333 GCA_033576555.1 Oophaga sylvatica | reverse complement strand
AACTCTCGGTGTTTGGCTGCCTTTGTTTTTTTTTTTCTCCTGCCCCTCAGCTCCAAATCATAAAACCCAACCCTAACCCTAATCTAACTTTCCCAAAAAAACCCAAACCCTAACTTTATCCACCCCAAAATTTACCCCCAACCCAAACCCTAACCCTAATGGGAAAAATGGAATTAAATACTTTTTTTTATTTTTTCTTTTTCCCTAACTAAGGGGGTGAAAAGGGGGTTTTGATTTACTTTTTTGCGGGTTTTTATGTTTGGCAGCTGTCACCGCTAAAGACGCTTTTTATTGAAAAAAAAATGTTTTTGCTCATCCATTTTGAGAGCTTAATTTGTTCTTTTTTTGGGCCCAAAGACATGTCAGGTCTTATTTTTTGCGAGACGGTTGACGTTTTTTTGGTACCATGTTCGGGACTGACATTTTTCGATCGCTTTTTTTTAGATTTTGTAGGCAGAATGAAAAAAAAAAGCAGCAATTATGAATTTCTTTTGCGAGGGCGTTGGTAAAATTGATAAAGCAGTTTTTTTTTTGGGGGGGTTGTATGAAAAGTGATACCTCATTTATATCATTTTTTTTTTTTTTTGGCGCTTTTATACAATAAAAAAATTTTTACCGTAAAAATTTCGTTAAAAGCCGAGATTTTTTCAGCACCTTTTTTCGTGCTGAAAACCCCCCTGGGTTATACAGAGTTGGGGCAGAAACCGGGGGGGGGGAGGGGATGCTGCGCGGGAGCCGGGGGCGGGGATCATCTCACCCCTCCCGTGCCATTGCTGAGCGTCCCTGCAATCCTGCCTTCTCCCCGGTTTCCTGCAGCTCTCCAGTACTGAGCGGTGAGGTAATACCAGCTCATTAAGGTCATGTAATATGGACGCGACGCCACTCCCATGGGCGTGGCCTCCATATTCATGGCCTTAATGAGCGGTATTACATCACCACTCAGTGCTGGAGAGCTGCAGGAAACCGGGGAGAACGCAGGATTGCAGGGAAGCTCAGCGATGGCACGGGGAGGGGTGAGTATGATGGAGGAGAGGACAAGGAGCACGGAGCAGGACGGGGGAGGAGAACGGTGGACGGGGCAAGCATGGAGCAGGACAGGGGGAGAACGGAGGACGGGGGAAGCATGGAGCAGGACGGGGAAGCATGGAGGAGGATGGGGGAGAACGGAGTACGGGGAAGCATGGAGGAGGACAATGAGCACGGAGCAGGACGGGGGAGGATGGAGGGCACAGGGGAGCACGGAGCAGGACGGGGGGGAGAGGATGGAGGGCACAGAGGAGCACGGAGCAGGACGGGGGGGCACAGGAGGACGGAGAAGGAATGGGGGAGCACAGCGAAGGACGGAGCAGGAGGGGGGGAGTACAGAGGAGAATGGGGGAGCACAGAGCTGGATGGGGGAGCAAGGAGCAGGACAGGGGCAGCACAGAGCAGGAGGGCAGTTTATACACCCGGCTTATACACGAGTCAATAAGTTTTCCCAGTTTTTTGTGGCAAAATTAGGGGGGTCGGCTTACACACGGGTCGGCTTATACACGAGTATATACGGTATATTAAAAAAATAATTATTTTTGCATCACTTTATTCTGCAAGCTATAGCTTTTTTATTTTTTCGCTGATGATGCTGTATGGGGGCTCGTTTTTTGCGGGACAAGATGACGTTTTAAGCGGTACCATGTTTATTTATATCTTTTTTTTATCACTTGTTATTCCACTTTTTGTTCGGTGGTATGATGATAAATCATTTTTTTTGCCTTGTTTTTTTTTTTAAGTGGTTCACTAAAGGGGTTAACTCGTGGGACAGTTTCATAGGGCGGGTCATTACAGATACGGCGACACTAAATATGTGTACTTTTATTGTTTTTTTTTTATTTACATAAAGAAATTAATTTATTGGGGATTTTTTTTTCTTTATTTAGGATTTTTTTTTTACACGTTATTTTTATTTTTTTTTGCTTTTATACTTTGTCCCTGGGTGGGACATCACTGTATAGTGTCAGATCGCCGATTTGACACTGTGCACAGCACTGTGTCTGATCGGCGATCTGACAGGCAGTGCAGGAAGCTTCTCAGTGCCTGCTCTCAGAGCAATCAAATCGCGCTGCTCTGAGGGTCTCAGGGAAGCATGCAGGGATCCCCCTCCCTGCGAGATGCTTCCCTATACTGCCCGAACACTGCCATCATGTTTGATCGCAGTGTGCCGGGGGTTAATGTGCCGGGAGTGGGTCCGTGACCACTCCTGGCACATAGTGCCGGGTGTCAGCTGTGATAATCAGCTGACATCTAGCCTCGATCAGCTGCGCTCCCCCGTGAGCGCGGCTGATCGCATATGACATACTATTCTTTCCTAGGGAATTAAGTCCCAGGGCACATGGAAGGAATAGTATGTCAAATGGCAGAAAGGGGTTAATGACAGAAAAACCCACAATGGACACAGAAATAACTTCAATCTGACAAAATTAATAATAAATCAAAAATCTATGAAAATGAAGAAATGAAAGTCAGACATTGCTTTTCAACCATGCTTCCACAGAATTTAAAAAATAAAACTCATGAAATTGGCCTGGACAGAAATAATGGTACCCCTGAAAATAATGTGACAAAAGGTACATGTTAAATCAAGGTTTGTCCACAAATTAGTATAACAGGTGTCCACAATCTTAGAATCAGTGAGTGGGCCTGTATAGAGGACTACAGATACTCACTGTGCTGTTTGGTGACATGGTGGGTATCACACGCAACATGGACCAGTGGAAGCGAAGGAAAGAGTTGTCTCAGGAGAGTAGAAAGAAAATTATAGGCAAACATGTTAAAAGTTAAAAGTTATAAGACCACCTCCAAGCAGCTTGATGTTCCTGTGACTACAGTTGCACATATTATTCAGAAATTTAAGCTCCATGGGACTGTAGCCAACCTCCCTGGATGTGGCAGCAGGAGGAAAATTGATGACAAATCAAAGAGATGGATAATACTAATGGTAACAAAAGAGCCCAGAAAAACTTCTAAACAGATTAAAGGTGAAGTTCAAGCTCAAGGAACATCAGTGTCAGATCGCACCATCTGTCATTGTATGAACTAATGTGGACAATATAAAATGCCATCAAATGTTTTAGGAGAAAAGCAACCCAGTTCCCTCTGTTTTAATAGAATATATATAAATGTACTAATAATCTGTATTATAAGAATTATATGTTATATAAGCATAACACCTACATGCTTCCGTATTAACTATTTGAACTCTAGTCGGTCATGTGTTAGTGGTAACATTTGTTTAATATGAGTTGAGTTTGTAAAAAAAAATGGAAATTTGGCAAAAATTTTGAAAATTTCACAATTTTCAAACTTTAAATTCTCATGCCCTTAAATCAGAGAGATATGTAGCACAAAATAATTAAAATTAATAAAAAACATTTACCATATGTCTACTTTACATCAGCACAATTTTTGAAACAAATTTTTTTTGTTAGGAAGTTATAAGGGTTAAATCTTGACAGGCGATTTCTCATTTTTCCAACAAAATTTGCAAAACCATTTTTTTTTTAGGGACCCGCTCACATTTGAAGTGACTTTGAGGGGTCCATGTGACAGAAAATACACAAAAGTGACACCATTCTAAACTCTGCACCCCTAAAAGTGCTCAAAACCACATTGAAGTTTATTAACCTTTCATGTGCTTCACAGGAACTAAAGCAATGTGTAAAGCTACTTTCACACATCAGGTTTTTCCAATCAGGCATAATCCGTCAATGTTTAAAAAAGACGGATCCAGGGCAGATTGTGAAAAACTGATGCGACGGATCAGATTTTTAGACGAATCCGTCATGAACTTTTGAACCTGAGAAATGCATGGAGAGAGAGAGCGAGAGAAGAAATAATTCCAGGCATGCTCAGAGTGGAAAAATGGAAACCGGTGACTGTCTTTTTCCTGATCAGGTGCCATAGACTTCCATTGTAGCAAAAAGCAGGGAGTGCAGCATCCAGCGCTATCCGTTTTTTTGCCACATCTAAAAACATTGCTAGAGACGTTTTTTCAAAACGCCAGAATGAAAATTTTTGCCGGCTCCGGCAAAAAACGTAAGAAACTCGCGGCCATGTGGCGCAATCCGGCAATAGTACAAGTCAATGAGAAAAAAACGGATCCGGCGGTAGATTTTTTAAAAAAAATAGTCAGATCCTGCCTGGCAGCAAAAATCTGATGTGTGAAAGTAGCCTAAGGAAAAAATTAACCTTTCATTTTTTTCATAAAAAATTTACTATTTTTGCAAGGGTAGCAAGAGAAACTGGAACCCAAAATGTGTTGTGCAATTTCTGCTGAATATGCTCATATCACATTTGTGGGTGAAATCAACGGCAGAGCTTAAAAGGGAAGGATTTCCATTTAACTTTTTGAATGTAAAATTTGCTGGAATAACTAGTCATGTCACGTTTGGAAAGCCCTTGATGTGGCTAAACAGTGGAAACCCCCCACAAGTGACCCCATTTGGAAACCACACCCCTCAAGCATTTTATCCAGGGTATAGTGAGCAATTTGAATCCACAGGTATGACACATAATTTGATAACATTAGCTCACCACATTGAAAATGTCATCAGTAGTGTTGAATGCAAGTGCTTGCAATATCAGTTTGCATCGGTTGCTCTGGTATGCACTAAATATCGCTGGTGCTTGAGTGACATGCTCAAGTCCCTGCCCAACATGTTTCTGGGTTGTGATATGGTCTATCACAGTGATCAAAAGGAATCAATAGGGAAAATTTCCTATTGCTGCCTGTTACCAGCCAGCAGATCTGGGTGGGCACACTGCGCATGTGCCCACAATTTTTTTTTCTTGGAAAATGACACCAGGCCGGGGGACAGATGAGGATGGCCCGGGGTTGGAGGAAGTACCAGGGAGTCTCAGGGGGCATCATTTCTCTCTCTGTTCTAACATGTATATCATGTGAGAAGAGAGATAAATCTTTGAAACAGCGAGCACACTTTTTCTTGTGATCAGGCATCGGAAAATCTGGCCCTGATCATGTTCTCTGAGATCATGTTCTCCGGGGTCTCAGCAAGCCCTTGAAGCCAAGACCCTGGAGATTTTTCAACTCTGGAGGGGCGCTACAAAATTAACAAACACAGTTATATTCACCTAACGCTCATTTCAGTAAAGCCATTGTCTCTCGTAAAAAAAACAGAAAATAACAATAATACGCACCTGATACCCATTCTATTGCAGCCAGGAAACTATGACTTGAATGGAATTAGTGTTAAGTGAGTATAACTTTGTTTCTTTTTTAAATAAAAAAAATAAAATAAAAGAGTCTTTTTATTTCAAATAAATGAATTTATTCTGAGTGTGTTTATTTGCAATTTAACTATAGGATTAATAATGGATAGGCATCTTATAGACTCCTCTCCATTACTCAGTTACCCGTGGGCTGAGGAGATCAATTTCCATGGACCCTTACTAGCCTGAGAATACCAAAGCTGTTTGCTTTACTTTGGCTGGTTGTCAAAAATGGGGGGACCCCATGCCTTTTTTTTAAATTATTTAAACTTTATTTATTTAAATAATTTAAAAAACGGTGTGGGACCTCTTGATAACCAGCCTCGTTAAACGTGACAGCTGAGCGTTGTAGCCCACAGCTGTCAGTTGTGCCTGTCTGGATTTCAAAAATACAGGAGAACTCACATAATTTTTGAAAATGTATTTATTTAAAGTGCAGGCACCAGCTGATGAATATTTCCAACAGCTTGTGCCTGCTCTCGCTGTTCTTAGCAGCAGCAGGCGTAAACTGATGGGAGTAGTAGTCCCATCAGTCAATGCCTGTTACTGGAGGTAAACTTTTTATGCAAATGACAGCAAACACTGGATGTTAGGGCTCCCCCATTCATGTGAATTTGGTCTAGGTTCTGGTGTGGGTACTTTTCTGGTACCCGAACTGAACTTTGTTGAGCTGTTCTGCCAAACCCACTGGACCTGAACATCCAGGGGTTCGCCCATCACTAGCCATAACATTAGTTCCATGGCCAAATCAATGTAACCCTGAGCTAGTGGAATGAAGACAAAGGCCATGTCACACATTGGGTATTGATGAAAAGTATAATAAAAACATGTGCACCAGGGGTGGACACTGACAGCTTGTGGCCCCTGTGCAAGAAATATGTCTGGGCCCCCCTCTTTTAATGGCTATAAAGATACATATACAGCTCTGGAAAAAATTAAGACACCACTTTCATATGCTCACTTTGTCTGGTTCTATTTATAAGTATATTTTTGAGTAAAATGTAAATTGTTATTTTAGTCTATAAACTTCTGACAACATGTCACCAAATTTCCCAGCAATAAATTTTGTATTTTTTTTCTGACAAAGAAAAATGGTCAAAATTAAAAAAAACAAAACAGTGCTTTCAGATTCAAATAATGCAAAGAAAACAAGTTCATATTCATTTAGAAACAACAGTACTAATGTTTTTACTCAGGAAGAGTTCTGAAATCAATATTTTGTGGAATAACCATGATTTTTAAAAACAGCTTTCATGCTTCTTGACATGCTTGCCATCAGTCTTTCACACTGCTATTGGCGCAAAAATTTAAGCAGTTCTTCTTTGTTTGGTGGCTTGTGACTATCCATCATCCTCTTGATTACATTGCAGAGGTTTTCAATGGGGATCAGGTCTTTTTTGCCAGAGCTGTTTGTGTATGTGTATATGTATGTATAATATATATACTGTATATATATATATATATATATATTTATATATATATATAGCCACACACACAGGAGGGTTCACCATGTTGTGGAGTGTGACATAGACTCCGGGGGTGACTGTTACTCTAAGGCCGGGGTCACACTTGCGTGTGCATTGCGAGAAACTTGCGCGAGTCTCTCGCATCAATACCAGGCACTGCCGTCGGCACTCGGGACTGGAGTGTGCAGCTGCATGTATTTCTATGCAGCCACATACTCCGGTCCGAGTGCCGGCGGCAGTGCCAGGTATTGATGAGAGAGACTCACGTGAGTTTCTCGCATTGCACATACAAGTGTGACCCCGGCCGAAGAGAAAGAGAGGGAGTCCAATAAGGTAGGACCCCACAAGTTCGGCAAGTCCTCCCATCGCAGGAGGAGCAAAGGCCACAAAGAAGTTATCCAAGTGACTCTTGCTGATAATAGAAGGTCGTGTACTTCTATTTCCCAGGTGAGTTCTCTTCCAGACATAGAAGAGAGCAGGAAGGAAGGTGACATGTCATTGCCAGTAGCAACCACTAGGGCTGAGTACGATAGTGTGCTGTCAGAAGCACTGACACAGTGGAATGACAATGCTCCACATGGTGAAGTCAGGACCATGGAGACAGTCAAGAAGGTGCTGTGGCTGTCCTCTTCGGTCTTGGAACAAGCAGCTGATGGTCTGTCAGTTGATGGTGCTGTAGGAGAACAGACCTGTAATAGACCCACATCTGCAGTGACAGAGAGGGGTGAAATGGCTGAGTATGGTGAAGGCTCCAGAGAACCTGATGCTGAACAGCTGGAGAGTGTGGAGTTCTCTGAAGTTCCAGAGAGTTGAGAGATAACTAATGGTGACCGGGCAGAGCCTCAAGAGAGGTTGAAGGAGTCAAGTGTTATGTTTTGGTAGCTGAGGAGGGCAGGAGCAAAAAACCGCAAAGGCAGCCAAACACCAGAGAGGTTGGTATCTAATAGGTTGCAGACCCCTAAACTAACTGCACAACTAGAAGCAGCCGTGGGACGTTCCTACGTGCCCTAGATGCCTCGTCACAGCCGGAGAGATTAGCTACCCCTGTAGATGGAAAGAGGAAAGCTATCTGCCCCAGAGTAGAGCCCCAAAGTAATAGGAAGCCCCAAAACATATAATGGTGGTTAGACAAGATGAAAACACGAACACAGACAGAAAATAGAATGAGCAAATGCTGGAGCCCAAATCTGTCTAGATAGGATAGTACAGGAGAGAATACTGTCTGCAACCCAACAAAACCCTAGGAAAAATTCCAACACTTCTGATTCCAAAAATGCTGAGACCACACGGTCTCAACCACCTATATCAGATCTCTGGTGTGAACACGCAGCTACCCAGCAGTAAAATATGACAGGATCTGAGCACAAGAGCAAATACAAAAAGAGAACTGAGACCAGCACAAGCCCCCAAAGAAGATACGGTTGAACTCAAAAGCAAGGCAGCAAAAACAAGGGAAATCAAACCACAGAAAAAAAACAGAAAGTAACTAATCTGAATGCAAGCAGGAGACAGCAGAAAAGCCAGCTGAATTCCAACCTAGACCAGGAAGTAACAATTGATCACCAGCAAGGATCATGGGAGGCCAGCTCACTTATATCAGGCCAGTCCGTCCCCCCGATAACCATTCATCAGTTGCAGGTGGTGAACTCTTGCTGTTCAACATAGGTTCAATACCCTCAGCAACCACCAGAGGGAGCCTCAGCTCTGAAGTCGTCTCCAACACGTTCACAACAGTCGAGCATAGAAGCAGCAAACTCCGCGCCGTTGGATCAGGTGCATCGCCTGGAGTCTGAGCACTCAGCAGCCAAAGCTCAGATTGGCGATAAGTTAGCACATGAACAGAAAGCTGAGGAAAATTCAGTTTTGGAGTCTGGGAGCGAGAACAGTGATTCTTGAGAGAGCCCAGCAGAGACCCTAGAGGTGTTTGAAGGTGATGGATGGAAGACCCAAGAGAAAGCTGAACCTGACGATGAAGGAACAGGTAGAACTCTGAAGCTACCAAGTGTGGGTGGGCAAGCTGGCCCCTCTGAAAATATAATTAAAGAAGTTATGGTGCAACACATGCTGGTTAAAAAGAACAGGATCCGAAATAGAGATGCTTAAAGAGACAGTAAAAGAGCATGTCAAACGAGAAAGGGTCCTGAGACAAGTGGGTGAGCACAGAGTGGATGAGCTGGAGAAGGAAGTCTCTGAGCTCAGAGGTCACCTGTCAACGTCTCAAACCATGAACAAGGCCATTGTCAGGAGTCGAACCCAGTGCCTCTTGTCCACTGGCCAGCAGCTCTACCATCTGAGCTATTCTGCTGGCTGCAAAGTTCCTTGCTGAACCCAGATACCATTGACTGTTCTTCCTGATTGGCTACACCTAGTGCTCTCTTGATTGGGCCTCTGATTGCCAATTACACACCCTATATAAACTTGGCCCTGTGGGTGTGTCATTGCGAGATTATTGTGCTCCAAGCCTTTAGTCAAGCGTTTCCTGCTGTTCCTGCTGCTACAAACACTGCTCTCCTGTGAACCGACCTCGGCCTGCCTTCTGACTATGCTCTCTGCCTGATACATTGCTACAAACACCGCTCTCCTGTGTACCGACCTCCGGCTGCCACCTGACTACGTTATCTGCCTGCTCCTCTGCTACTGAACTGTCTTTCCTGTGTACCGACCTCCGGCTGCCACCTGACTACGCTACCTGCCTCTGCTTCCCCTAGTGTTTGCAGTAACATCGGCTCCAACCCAGACGGGATCTTGACAGAATAATCTCGCACCAAAATGGAGTCCGCTGTGAACACCCTGAGGCGGCAAGTTACGGAGCTTCAAAGTTTTTGTACTGACTCTCAAGGAAAATATGCCAAGTTACAAACTGATTTCACGGCGATACAACAGGAAGTAATTGAGCTACAAAAACAACTTCTGGACGTGCGCAATTCAGGGTCCGAATCAAACGCGCGGCTGCCGCTTCCTGCAAAGTTCAGTGGGGATTGCAAGCAGTACCGAGGATTCCTCAATCAATGCCGCATATACTTCCAGATGCAACCTGCTCCCTTTACTAGTGAGAGGAAGAAAGTTTTTTTCATGATAAATCTCCTGACGGATGAAGCTCTTGCTTGGGCTTCACCTTATGTAGAAAAGGACTATGCCCTCCTTAATGACCTGGAAGCTTTCATCGCAGCTATGAATCAAGTTTTTGATGACCCAAACCGCTGTGCCACAGCAGAAACCAAATTACATAATTTGCGCCAAGGACGTCGCTCTGTTGCGGAATATACATCGGAGTTCCGTCGCTGGGTGGCCGACACCACCTGGAATCTAGCGGCCCAGAGAAGTTAATTTCGACGAGGGTTATCAGAACCAGTGAAAGACGAGCTTGCCAGGGTTGAGACCCCTGACCAGTTGGAAGACTTTATTCAACTATGTATCCGGATTGACCAGAGACTTACTGAAAGGAGAAAGGAGAGACTGCGAGCACTTGGGAATAGCCCTGGCTTCTCATTTTCAGCATCGGACCACCAAGAAAAGACGCAAGGTGTGTCTGAACCGATGCAGATCGACGTCATCCGAAGACCACTCTCTGCACAGGAGAAGGAGAGGCGATGTGCAGAACATCTCTGCCTCTATTGTGGGGACCCTGGACACTATGCCATCAACTGTCCCAACAAAAGGACTATAGCCTTTACCAACAACAGGTCTGCCAGCAATATGGACCTTTCTCAGCAGTCGGATTCCATCTTGCAGACTATCTCATCAGTAACGCCAGAAATAGACAAAATACATACTACATCATCTCATTTTGTAATCCCCATTCAGGTTGTAATGGGCACCCAAAAAATACAATGCTCTGCCCTGTTGGATTCGGGAGCAGGAGGAAATTTTATGGACTTAAAATTTACACGTGATAATAATATTTCCAGTAGGACCAAATCCACACCAATTGAAATGGAAACTGTGGATGGATCACCCTTGTCTTCTGGACCTGTCACGCATGAGACAATCGAACTGGAGATTTGTATCGAACCGGATCATCATGAAGCTGTCAGTTTCCACCTTATTTCATCTCCGAAATTTCCGGTTATTCTAGGGATCCCCTGGTTTTCAGTCCATAACCCTTCTATCAACTGGGCATCAAGGACCATCACCTTTCCATCTGACTACTGTAAGAATAATTGTCATAAGGAACCCCCTGTTCTCCAACAAGTCCAAATCTCTGAGATTTCGCATGAGAAGGAAGAGAAACTACCACCTCAATATCAGCAGTTCTCTGATGTCTGCAGTAAGAAGAAAGCAGATCAATTACCTCCTCACCGTCCTTACGACTGTCCCATTGAATTGCTGCCAGGAGCAACCATTCCATTTGGACGGATTTACAATCTTTCCGAACCTGAATTGAAGGTATTAAGAAAGTTCCTGGATGAAAATTTAGAGAAAGGCTTTATTCGACCTTCCACATCTCCAGCTGGGGCACCCCTGTTCTTTGTTGAAAAGAAAGACTCCACTCTGCGGCCATGTATTGACTACAGAGAGATGAATAATATCACTGTCAAGAATCGCTACCCGCTACCCTTGATTCCTGAACTATTTGAGAGACTCCGTTCTGCGAAAATCTTTACGAAGCTGGATCTTAGAGGGGCTTACAACCTCATACGGATTCGCCCAGGAGACGAGTGGAAGACCGCCTTCAGAACGAGATATGGACATTTTGAATCTCTGGTTATGACCTTTGGTCTTAGCAATGCCCCAGCCACTTTTCAACATTTTATTAATGATGTATTTCGAGATTTCTTGGACCAATTCGTTGTGGCTTATCTCGATGACATTCTTATATTTTCAGACACCTTGGAAGAGCATCGCAGGCACGTCCAGTTAGTCTTGGAACGACTACAGGAGAACCATCTTTACATTAAACTTGAAAAATGTGAGTTTGAACAAACCAGTATCCAATTTCTGGGATATATCATCTCCCCAGAAGGTCTGAGCATGGATCCCGGCAAAATCAATGCTGTAGTGGACTGGCCTGTTCCAAGAAATTTAAAAGACGTCCAGCGTTTCATAGGATTTGGAAATTTTTACCGAAAATTTATAAAGAACTTTTCACGGATCATACTACCAATTACTACACTAACAAAAAAGACCAAAGCATTTTTCTGGTCTCCGGAGGCACAGGAGGCTTTTGACAAATTGAAAACTCTTTTTACGTCTGCTCCATTGTTAGTACACCCAAATCCTGAATTGCCATTTACTGTCGAAGTGGACGCCTCGGACTCTGCAGTGGGAGCCATTCTGTCTCAGCGAGTTGGGGACAAAATGCAACTTCACCCATGTGCGTTTCTTTCCCACACCATGTCATCTGCAGAAAAGAACTACGACATCGGTAATAAAGAACTGTTAGCCATTAAAGTTGCCTTCTCCGAATGGAGACATCTTTTGGAAGGTGCCAATCACCCTGTGACTGTCCTCACGGACCACAAGAATCTTGAATTCCTCCGTACAGCAAAAAGATTGTCTGCAAGACAAGCACGATGGGCCTTATTTTTCTCAAGATTCAATTTTATAATTTCTTACCGGCCTGATTCAAGAAATGGCAAGGCTGACGCCCTGTCCAGGATGTGTTCGGAACCTCAGGAGAGGTCTAGTAATGACGATACAATTCTAGGCCCTAAAAATTTTTTGGGAATATTGCACTCTAGAGGACTATGTAATAGAATTAAAGATGGATAGCAAGAGGACTCTTTTCTTAAACATCCTTCGGAAGACGTCGATCTTTCATTCAAAGAGGGGTTTTGGATGCAGAAACACAAAATATATGTACCTGAATCTTCTCGCCTTGAAGTCCTCAAAAGTGTCCATGATTCTAAACTGGCAGGACATCCTGGAGTTGCAAAAACACAAGACTTACTACTTCGTTTCTTTTGGTGGCCTAATTGTAGGAAGGACGTAAGGAAATATGTTTCAACCTGTTTAACATGCGCACGAAACAAGACCCCACGATCGTCTCCTCTAGGACTCTTGCAACCACTTCCAGTTCCATCCAGGCCTTGGGGATCTATTTCCATGGATTTTATTGTGGAACTACCCCCTTCCAAACAGATGACCGTCATCCTTGTCATAGTGGACCGACTCACAAAAATGGCCCACTTTATTCCAACTGAAGGAATTCCTACTGCTGAAAAAACTGCAGAACTGATAATCAAAGAGGTATTCAGGTTACATGGAATTCCTGACAGCGTGGTGTCTGACAGAGGCGTTCAGTTTACGTCAAAATTTTGGAAGAGTTTCTGTACAGCCTTGGGAGTCACGGTGAATCTTTCTACCGCTTTCCATCCTCAGTCCAATGGCCAGACGGAGAGAACGAACCAGACTTTGGAGCAATACCTCCGTTGCTTCATTTCCTATCTTCAGGATGACTGGGTGGACTATTTACCAACAGCAGAGTTTGCCTACAACAACTCCATACATAGCGCTACATCTCAAACCCCATTTTTTGCTAATTATGGAGTACATCCAGTATTTATCCCTAATCTGCCAGTGAACACTCCCATTCCTGCTGTAAATGACAGGCTTGCAAAATTACAGGAATCCCAGAAGGAACTATCAGAGATATTACTCAAGACCCAGGAAGTATATAAGGAAGCAGCAGATAAACATCGGAGAGTGCCCCTGCTCTTCAGGTTGGAGACAAAGTTTGGCTGTCCACTAAAAACCTTAAGACACATGTGCCATCCTCCAAATTAGGTCAGAAATTCATTGGACCTTTTCAAATTTCTGCAAAAATTAACCAGGTTGCTTTTCGTTTAAAACTTCCCAACAATCTAAAGATTCATCCAGTATTTCACATATCCTTGCTCAAACCCTTCTGTGAAAACCCGTTTCCAGGAAGAATTCAGCCACCTCCTCCACCAGAAAGGATCCATGGTGAAGAAGAATACATTGTGGATAAGATTCTGGACTCCCGAAGATTCAGAGGTAAACTGCAGTATCTGGTGCAGTGGAAGGGTTACGGACCAGAGGAAAATTCATGGGAACCAAGGGACAACGTCCATGCTCCTAGACTAACAAGAGCCTTTCATCAGAGGTACCCGGATAAGCCAGCTCCTGAGATGTCCAGGGGCCATCCTGGAAGGAGGGGAGTACTGTCAGGAGTCGAACCCAGTGCCTCTTGTCCATTGGCCAGCAGCTCTACCATCTGAGCTATTCTGCTGGCTGCAAAGTTCCTTGCTGAACCCAGATACCATTGACTGTTCTTCCTGATTGGCTACACCTAGTGCTCTCTTGATTGGGCCTCTGATTGCCAATTACACACCCTATATAAACCTGGCCCTGTGGGTGTGTCATTGCGAGATTATTGTGCTCCAGGCCTTTAGTCAAGCGTTTCCTGCTGTTCCTGCTGCTACAAACACTGCTCTCCTGTGAACCGACCTCGGCCTGCCTTCTGACTACGCTCTCCGCCTGATCCATTGCTACAAACACCGCTCTCCTGTGTACCGACCTCCGGCTGCCACCTGACTACGTTATCTGCCTGCTCCTCTGCTACTGAACTGCCTTTCCTGTGTACCGACCTCCGGCTGCCACCTGACTACGCTACCTGCCTCTGCTTCCCCTAGTGTTTGCAGTAACATCGGCTCCAACCCAGACGGGATCTTGACAGCCATATTGGAAGACATGGAGGTGCTTAGAAAAGCATTAAGAGGACTTCTACAAGAGAAGGAGTTGGTGGTCGCAAACTAAAAAGTGGCAGTGCCAGAGTGGTAAGGAGATGGAGCTGCAAATTCCCATCTTGGTGAGAGGTCTTGAAGAGTGTGAATCTCAGGAAGAGTTTGCACTAAGAGCTGAACAAGACAATCACCCGGTTGTGGCAGATGTCTTGACGGAAATGTCCACGGCAAAGCAGGAGCCATCCATCCATGAAGAGAATGAGACTTTGCTCTTCAAGTGCGCAGTAGAGGTACCCAAGGACGTGCGAGAAGGATGTTCCAGCGAGTATGTGCATGAGGCCTTTAGAAAGGCAGTAGAAGCGTGTAGTGTGTACTGGGCGCCAGAGACTCAGCAGTCGGTCATACTGTCAACTAGGGAAGTCAAAGTGAAGGGGGTGGCTATCCTGAGGGACATGCACCTACAAAGCCTCAAACAGATGATCCTGTTGAGGAACAAGGAAGCTGCTCAATGTCTGTAGCATCCGAGGAAAGCTCAAAGTCGGCTGGGCTTTGTGGAAGACATTGTTCAAGTGCCTAGAAATCTGGCGAGGAAAGTCATTGGGAGACTTGGAAAGGTGATGCAGGAAATAGTGAATTAATCCGGTGTGGCGAGAGTGAAGATTCCAGCTGAGGACAAAGCCCAGGTACCTGGAGAAGATGGGATGGTTCATTCGTCATTGTCAGCTCAATGGAAAGCCTTAGGATAACAAACAGAGGTAGAGCAGCAAAGACGGGACAGACTGCAGATTAGTAAATAGCTGCAAGACATAAGTTGGCAGCCGCTTTCAACCCAAGGTAAAGGGAACCGAAGGGGCCCTCCAAATAATAGAATTGCTAACAGCCAAAGACATCCAGCAAGAAGAGGCCTTGCAAGACAAGGATGCAGAGACTCTGAAAGTGGCAGTTCTACTGTCAGTACAAGGCTGAGGGACCTGGACAGTAGCCCCTGTGATGTACTAGATGGGTCAGACTCAGACCAGACAGTAGGCTGGACTGTAATTGGGTCTCAAGATCGCACCAACCGTTGGAGGCAGCTATGTTGAGAAAGATCGGGTGAAAGGGTGTACTTGAGAAATGTGGAGACTAAAAAGGGTCTGGTGGCGGGGGAGGCTTAACAAGGGTATGATGCTGAATGACGCTCAAAACCGATTGACACGGTTCTCTCAACTTGTAGGGCAAGGTAACATGCGTGACCGGTCTCGAGACCCCTAGTGTATGAAAAGTGATCAACCCCACAAGTTTGAACAGAGGGGGGAAATGTGAGACAGTGACCGGCATTGTTGTAAATGGCCAGTAGGTGTCGAAGGTGAGGAGGTCCTCTGCACTGTAAACCAGAAATGTTTCTCTGGGACCTGAGGTTCTACAAGCTTTGTTTTAGTTTATAAGGGGGGGCTAACAGGGTTAGCCTGAGAGCTGGGTGGGACTGGCTAACCATACACATCTCCCACCTATGGGGGTGGTTACAGCTGCATAATGTGACTGTGGTTTGGTCACATGGTCTGTCATGTAAGTTCCTGTAAGAGGAAAAGCCTCTGTGTTGGAAGGTTCTGCGAGTGTACCGGATTCCTGAATAGCACAGGGTGAGACCACGCACCTGCAAAGTCTGTGACGGCACTGCGTTAGGGAAGCTACCAACCTTCTTAGGGTCTGGAATGGTTGGGAGTGCCCTGGTCACAAGGATGGTGATCCCACTAAGGCAGCTTCCCAAGGAGAGCGGACTGACAAGAGTCAGCATGTGGAGTGGAGCTCCAAGAAGGTAACTCCATACAAGGGGGTTATAGTAATGGCAGAGAAGTATCTGCCATTGGAACAGACTATTTGTGCTTGTTATGTTCGTGGATGTTAATGAACATCGTGGTACAGTTTATGATGCTTGAATAAACCAAAGTGGACTGTTTATGTGAGAAAAGCATTCCTGTGTGCCTTTATCTTGTTGCCAAATGAGTGTCCCCCAACACCCACAGTGAGCACTATCTTACAATATATACTGGGTGGACCATTTATACACCTAAATAAAATGGGAAAGGTTGGTGATAACAACTTCCTGTTTGTGGCACATTAGTATATGGGAGGGGGAACACTTTTCAAGATGGTTGGTGACCATGGCAGCCATTTTGAAGTCGGCCATTTTGGATCCAACTTTATTTTTTCCAATAGGAAGAGGGTCATGTGACACATCAAATTTATTGAGAATTTCACAAGAAAAACAATGGTGTTCTTGGATTAAATGCAACTTTATTCTTTCATGAGTTATACAAAAGTTTATGACAACTTATAAAATGTGTTCAAAGTGCTGCCCATTGTGTTGGATTGTCAATGCAACCCTCTTTCCACTCTTGACATACTGATAGCAACACTGCATAAGAAATGCTAGCACAGGCTTCCAGTATCCATTGTTTCAGATGCTGCACATCTCATATCGTCACAGCATAGACAATTGCCTTCAGATACGAGAAGGCAATTGCATAGATAGATAGAAGAAAAGCGGGCAATTCATCTGCCGTGTTCTGCAAAATCACTGCAGGAGCCAACAGGATAGAAGAGATGGATTACATACATTAAATACAAATAGAATAGGTAGATATATAGATGTCAGTGACAAATACAATTAGTACAGTGTGTGTAGCTTACTGTACATGTATTTAATAACTAAAAGATTATTTTTTGGAAAAAAAATTGCATGGGCTCCCGCACAATTTTCGTAACCAGCAGAGGGAAAGCCGATGGCTGGGGGCAGATGCTTATAGCCTGGGAAGGCGGTAATAACCATGGAGCTTCCCAGGTTATTAATATCAGCTCACAACTGTATACTTAGCCTTTGTTGGCTATTAAAATGGGGGACTCCTAAAAAAAATGCTGTGGGGTTCCCCTATATTTAATAACCAGCAAAGGCTATGCAGACAGGGCTGATATTCATAGCCTAGAACGGGGTCATAGATACTGCCCCCCCTGGCAAAAACATCAGCTCTCAGCCACCCCAAAAAAGGCGCATCTCAATTCCCACACTTAGCTTCACTCTTTCCACTTGCCCTGTAGCAGTGGCATTTGGGATGATAGTTGATGTCACCTTTGTATTGTAAGGTGACATCAAGCCCCGAGGTTAGTAATGGAGAGGCATCAATAAGATGCCCCCATTACTAAACACATAGCTACATTGTATAAAAACAGACACCCAGAAAAAAGTCCTTTAATTGAAAGAAAGACATAGACTTCTTTAATATTCTTAATTAAACCATACTTGCGACGTCGCCCATTCCCCTGATGACCTCGTCATCTGCAAAAGAGGTAAAAAAAAACAAAAATTATTCCTCACCTTTCCGCAGATACTTTCAATCCATTTGTCCCACAGCGGGTTCAGCTCTGCTACATCTAGATGGCAGGCTGCATGGACGCATGATGCTTCCATTCATCTTATCCTGTCAGCTGCTGCAGTGATTTTACAGAATACGGCAGTTGAAATGCTTGCTTTTCTTCTATCTATCTTTCTATATACTGTATTTATGTAATATAAATACATATATATGTGTGTGTTTCACTGATATATATATATATTCTATTCTAACCAGTCAGTGTGATTTTACTGTATGCGGCCATATGAATTGCCAGCTTTTCAAAGGACACCGATGAGTAAAAGTCGGACAGCACTCGCATGGTCCGAGAGTTGTACGATTTTTTCCTCGCACCCATAGGCTTGCATTGGCGAGTCTCGCCTGAGTCTCGGTGACAATCGCAGCATGCTGCAATTTTACAAGCATGCTGAACACGTACGAGAAAATAAACGGTGATGTGAGCTGTCCCATAGATTAACACTGGTACGAGTGCTATGCGGTATTTTCTGGCATAGCACTCATCCGTAATCTATGGTAGTGTGACTCCGGCCTAACCCTACTACTGATTGGCATTTTTCTGCCTATGCACAGTGTACACAGAATGCTGCCAATCAGCGGTGTGGGCGGGATTATACAGAGCTCAGCATTCATCAGGGAAATGGTAGATTTGCAGCAGATAACACCAGGGATTTTAACAAAATGATATCAAGCCGTGCAATAAGTGACACATTGCTGGAATCAGGGTCTCTGTCCTTACATTGTGACATTATGTTGCTCACAAATGGATTAACAAAAACCTGGGGACAGATTCCATTTTATAAAGATCCTAAGTGAATAAAGCTAGTAGAACGTTTACTGTAATATATTTCTTCTACGTGCCCCACTTGAATATAATTTTTTTATCTTAAATATTAAAGAGAATGAGTGCATTTTATCATGTTTGAATATCTGCTGATTTTACTTAATGTTAACAGATTTAAATGTCCAATGCAGTGTGGCTTGAGAGTGCTTTATTGAACGAGTACAGATTCTGGCGGCTGCAATGAATAAGGATCTGGGCGTATTGACTATCTGCTCCCCTGGGCCCTGACCTGTTTGTAAGTTGTGCCACACATTGTGCTGAAAGCATATTGTGGGAAATCAGATGTCACATTTGAGAAATGATTAATACTTTAGTGAGGTATGATGGATGACAACAATTAATCATACCATTTTGAGTGTGGAATAGGGAATAGGATTTAGGGATTTCAAATAAACAAATAATCTGAATAAGTGAAATTTATGTCCAGACTACAAGTGCAAAAGTCACCAATGATAGCATTAAAGGAAGGATTTACGGTCAGTCTGGTTGTGTTTGGATGAAATTGACAAAGCATGAAATCTTCCTAAGGCCGGAGACACACTAGCAAGAAATACAGACGAGTGCTATGTGAGAAAAAATCGCATAGCACTCAGACCAATGTTATCCCCTTAACCCCCAAGGGTGGTTTGCACGTTAATGACCGGGCCAATTTTTACAATTCTGACCACTGTCCCTTTATGAGGTTATAACTCTGGAAAGCTTAAACGGATCTTCGCGATTCTGAGAATGTTTTCTCGTGACATATTGTACTTCATGTTAGTGGTAAAATTTCTTCGATATAACTTGTGTTTATTTATGAAAAAAAACGTAATTATGGCAAAAATTTAGAAAATTTTGCAATTTTCAAAATTTGAATTTTTTTGCCCTTAAAACAGAGAAATATGTCACACAAAATAGTTACTAAATAACATTTCCCAAATTTTTTTTTGTTAAGAAGTTATAAGCGTTAAAATTTGACCAGCAATTTCTCATTTTTACAACAAAATTTACAAAACCATTTTTTTTTAGGGACCACATCACATTTGAAGTCACTTTGAGTGGTTTATATAGGGCCACCATCAGGGCACTGGTGTATGGGGCTCGATCAGCAGAGGGGGCCTGCATCAGGCCCGTCACCTTTAACCACTGCCCCACCCCCAGCAGCAGGATTCTGCCATTCAAGTAACTGAACCTGCGTCCAGGACGCAGGTTCAGTTACTCTATTGCCGTGCGGGCCCTCACGGCAATAGTCAATCGGAGGCTGGCAGCTGACGTCAGCACGCACGTCGCCAGCGTCTGACATCATTGTCAGTCGCCGGCGTCTGACGTCATTGTCAGTCGCCGGCGAGTGCGCGCTTTCTCCTTGGGGTACAGATCGCTCGCCGCTGGAGCGTGGCAAGGTAAGGAGAAAGGTTTCTTTTTAATTAATATTGAAAGTGGCAAGCTGGGCTCGGCAGGATGGAGATTGGGCAGGGTAGAGACGGGGCAGGATGGAAACAGGGCATGATTGGAGACATGGGGCAGGATTGGAGATAGAGGGGGCAGAATGAAAGACATGGGGGCAGAATGGAGACATTGGGGGCAGAATGAAAGACATGGGGGCTTGATTGGAGGCACTGGGGGCAGAAAGGAGACACTGGGGGCAGGATTGGAGACACTGGGGGCAGAATGGAGACACTAGAGGCATGATTGGAGACACAGGGGGCAGGATTGGAGACACTGGGGCAGGATTGGAGACAAAGGGGGCAAGATTGGAGACACAGGGGGCATGATTGGAGACACAAGGGGCAGGATTGTAGAAACTGGGGCATGATTGGAGACACTGGGGCAGAAAGAAAGACATGGGGGCATGATTGGAGGCACTGGGGGCAGAATGGAGACACTGTGGGCAGGATTGGGGACACTGGGGCATGACTGGAGACACTGGAGGCACGACTGGAGACACTGGGGCATGACTGGAGACACTGGGGCATGACTGGAGACACTGGGGGCATGACTGGAGACACTGGGGGCAGGATTGGAGACACTGGGGGCATGATTGAAGACACTGGGGGCAGAAAGAAAGACATGGGGGCATGATTGGAGGCACTGGGGGCAGAATGGAGACACTGTGGGCAGGATTGGGGACACTGGGGCATGACTGGAGACACTGGAGGCACGACTGGAGACACTGGGGGCATGACTGGAGACACTGGGGCATGACTGGAGACACTGGGGGCATGACGGGAGACACTGGGGGCAGAAAGAAAGACATGGGGGCATGATTGGAGGCACTGGGGCAGAATGGAGACACTGTGGGCAGGATTGGGGACACTGGGGCATGACTGGAGACACTGGAGGCACGACTGGAGACACTGGGGGCATGACTGGAGACACTGGGGCATGACTGGAGACACTGGGGGCATGATTGAAGACACTGGGGGCAGAATGAAAGACATGGGGCAGGATTGGAGACACTGGGGGCAGGATTGAGGACACTGGGGGCAGTATTGGAGACACTGGGGGCAGTATTGGAGACACTGGGGGCATGATTGGAGACACTGGAGGCACGACTGGAGACACTGGGGGCATGATTGGAGGCACTGGGGCATGATTGGAGACACGGGGGCATGACTGGAGACACTGGAGGCACGACTGGAGATGCTGGGGGCATGACTGGAGACACTGGGGGCATGATTGGAGACACTGGAGGCACGACTGGAGACACTGGGGGCATGATTGGAGGCACTGGGCATGATTGGAGACACGGGGCATGACTGGAGACACTGGAGGCACGACTGGAGACGCTGGGGGCATGACTGGAGACACTGGGGGCATGATGGAAGACACTGGGGGCATGACTGGAGACACTGGGGGCATGATTGGAGACACTGGGGCACGATTGGAGACACAGAGCAGGATTGGAGACACTGGGGGAATGATTGGAGACACTGGGGGCATGATTGGAGACACTGGGGCAGAATGAAAGACATGGGGCATGAATGGAGACACTGGGGACAGGATTGGGGACACTGGGGGCAGGATTGGAGACACTGGGGGCTAGAATGGAGACACTGGGGGCAGGATTGGAGACATTGGGGGCAGGATTGGAGACACTGGGGCAGGATTGGAGACATTGGGGGCATGACTGGAGACCTTGGGGGAATGTTTGGAGACACTGGGGGCAGGATGGGAGACACTGGGGACATGATTGGAGACATTGGGGGCATGATTGGAGACAATGGGGGCATGATTGGAGACACTGGGGCAGAATGAAAGACATGGGGCATGATTGGAGGCACTGGGGCAGAATGGAGACACTGGGGGCAGGATTGGGGACACTGGAGGCAGGATTGGAGACACTGGGGGCTGGAATGAAGACACTGGGGGCAGGATTGGAGACACTGGGGCAGGATTGGAGACACAGGGGGCATGACTGGAGACCTTGCGGGAATGTTTGGAGACACTGGGGCAGGATTGGAGACACTGGGGGTAGAATAAAAGACATGGGGCATGATTGGAGGCACTGGGGGCAGAATGGAGACACGGTGGCTGGATTGCAGACACTGGGGGCAGGATTGGAGACACTGGGGCATGATTGGCGACACTGGGGGCATGATTGGAGACAATGGGGGCAGAATAAAAGACATGTGGGCATGATTGGAGGCACTGGGGCAGAATGGAGACACTGGGGGCAGGATTGGGGACACTGGGGGCAGTATTGGGGACACTGGGGGCAGAATTGGAGACACTGGGGGCATGATTTGAGACACTGGAGGCACGACTGGAGACACTGGGGGCATGACTGGAGACACTGGGACATGATGGTAGACACTGGGGGCATGACTGGAGACACTGGGGGCATGATTGGAGACACATGCAGGATTGGAGACACTGGGGGCATGATTGGAGACACTGGGGGCATGACTGGAGACCCTGGGGGCAGAATGAAAGACATGGGGGCATGATTGGAGGCACTGGGGCAGAATGGAGACACTGGGGGCAGGATTGGGGATACTGGGGGCAGGATTGGAGACACTGGGGGCTGGAATGGAGACACTGGGGGCAGGATTGGAGACACTGGAGGCAGGATTGGAGACACTGGGGGCATGACGAGACATTGAGGGAATGTTTGGAGACACTGTGTTGTGAATGGGTTTGAGATGAGTTCTGAGCAGAGGCTCCCTCTGGTGGTTACAAGCGGTACTAGTGAGGATTGTGAGGACTGGGAATCAGGTGTTACTGATTGGTCTTATATAAGGGAGTCATTTTCCCATCAGGGTTGCCGGTGATCAATTGTTCTGGTCTGAATCCTTCTTTCCAGTTTCCCTTGTAGCCTGCTGTGTCGTGTCTGCATCTCCTGCTATCAGATAAGACAATTTCTTATTTTGTGTTTTTGCTATATTTTTGCATTTTGTCCTGCACTTCTGTGGGGGCCTTCTGGGTCCCCTCCGGGGGCTTTTGCCCTCTCAGTTTAGTCCAGTCACTGTGTTTTGTACTTTTGCTTTTTCCAGTTTTTTTTCAGTGGCTGCTGTTTTGATTTTTTTACACCAGAGAACTAATTTAGGTGGTAGAGGTCGTGTGATCTCAGGTGATTTTGAAATTAGTAGAGTTGGTGTTTTTCCGGGTTTTCTGAGATTGCAGTAAGTACCCTTCCTGTCCTTTTCTATTTAGATAGTTTGGGCCCCAGCGTTTGCTCATACTATTTTCTTTCTGTGTCAGTATTTCCTCTTGTCTAACCGCCATTACATGTTTGGGGGCTTTCTATTATCTTTGGGGTTCTGCTCCGGGGCAGATAGCTTTCCTATTTCTATCTTTAGGTGTAGTTAGTTTCTCAGGCTGTGACGAGGCGTCTAGGACCAACGTAGGAACGCTCCACGGCTGCCTCTAGTTGTGGTGGTTAGTCAGGGTACTGCAATCTCATAGATTCCAACTGCTCTGGTGTATTTCCTTTTTTACCTGCACTCCTCAGCTACCGTAACATAACAGTATCACCGGCCATAAAAATTGTATGGTACTCACAGAAGGGAAAAAATATTTTGAAGGAAGAAAAGTTGTCAGAGATATTTTTCTGTTTGTTGCATTTTTTTTTTTTTTTTTTCCCTCTGTATCTCTGGGTGCTGGGGAGGATCTTTTCTCCCAATGGAGTTTGCACAGTTGTCTGGCCGTGTGGATCAGCTTGCCACTGAGGTTCAGAGTATTGCTGCATATCTTGCTAGGTTGCCTGTTGTGGAACCTAGGATCCCCATGCCAGATTTGTTTTTAGGGGATCGAGCTAAGTTTCAGAATTTCAAAAATAATTGTAAATTGTTTCTTGCCTTAAAATCTAAGTCCTCAGGAAACGCAGCGCAGCAGGTTCAAATTATCATCTCTCTCCTGCGCGGCGATCCTCAGGATTGGGCTTTTTCCCTGATACCTGGGGATCCTGTTTTGAGTGATGTTGATGAATTTTTTCAGGCTTTGGGGTTATTGTACGATGAGCCTAATGTCACTGATCAAGCTGAAAAAGCCTTGTTGGCATTAAATCAGGGGCTTGATGACGCTGAGTTATACTGTCAGAGATTTCGTAGGTGGGCAGTCCTGACCAAATGGAATGACGACGCTTTGGCGGCCCTTTTCCGGAAGGGTCTGTCGGATAATGTAAAGGATGTTATGGTGGGATTCCCTGTCCCCTCTGGTCTCAATGATTCTATGTCATTAGCGATTCAAATTGACAGACGTTTGCGTGAGCGGAGAAGTATGCGTGGAGTGGTGTTGCCTTGTGAGCCAGCTGCTGAGCCCATGCAGTGTGATGGAGTGGTGTCTGGGGCACAGCGTCATGATTTTCGAAAGCGCAATGGGTTATGTTTCTACTGTGGTGATGCCTCTCATGCTATTTCAGTCTGCCCTAAGCGGGGAAGACATTTTTCACGCTTAGTTGTCTTGGGTAGTGTTCAGACTAAGTTTTTATTAACTGTCACTCTGATATGCTCTCTGTCCTCATTTTCTGCTCAGGCTTTCGTTGATTCTGGAGCAGCTATTAACCTGATGGATTATGATTTTGCTAAATGTTGTGGGTTTCCCTTGATACCCCTACAGAAGTCTATTCCTTTACTGGGGATCGATTCTACCCCTTTGGCTGAGAATAAACCCCAGTTTTCTACTCAGGTGATAATGAGGGTTGAACCTGATCACCAGGAGTGCTGCAAATTTTTGGTTCTATATAATCTGCATGACATTATAGTGCTGGGTTTCCCTTGGTTACAGTCTCATAATCCTGTTTTGGATTGGAAATCTGTGTCTGTAACCAGTTGGGGCTGCCAATGTGTTAATACCAACACTCCTGTTTTTTCTGCCTCCCCCCAGGCTGAGGATGTTCCTGACTTTTTGTTTGATTTTTCTGATGTGTTTAGCGAAAGTAAATCTGCATCCTTACCTCCCCATAGGAGCTATGACTGCGCTATTGAATTAGTGCCAGGTAGTAAATTCCCTAAAGGTCGCCTTTTTAACTTGTCTGTACCTGAACATGACGCTATGCGGTCTTATATCAAGGAATCATTGGAGAAGGGTCATATCAGACCATCCTCTTCACCCTTAGGTGCCGGTTTTTTCTTTGTGGCCAAAAAAGATGGTTCATTAAGGCCGTGTATTGATTATCGTCTCTTGAACAATATTACTGTGAAATATCAATACCCGTTACCCTTGATTTCTGACCTGTTTTCCAGGGTGAAAAACGCTACTTGGTTTACCAAGCTTGACCTCAGGGGGGCGTATAACCTTATTCGCATTAAGCACGGGGATGAATGGAAGACGGCATTTAACACCCCTGAAGGGCATTTTGAGTACCTTGTGATGCCCTTTGGGCTCACTAATGCTCCTTCCGTCTTCCAGTCCTTCATGAATGACATTTTCAGGGATTTTGTGGACAAGTTTCTGATTGTTTATTTGGATGATATCTTGATTTTTTCTAATGACTGGGACTCTCATGTGAAACATGTTCGAACTGTATTCCAGATTTTGAGAGAGAATGCTCTGTATGTGAAGGGATCAAAGTGTCTTTTTGGCGTACAGAAGATCTCATTTCTGGGATTCATTTTGTCCCCATCTGTTATTGAAATGGACCCGGTCAAGGTTCAGGCCATCTGTGATTGGGTCCAACCTACTTCATTAAAGGCTCTTCAGAGATTTTTGGGTTTTGCCAATTTTTATCGTAAATTTATTGGTAATTTCTCGGTTATTGTTAAACCATTAACTGATTTGACCAGAAAGGGTTCTGATGTGGTGAATTGGCCTCCTGAGGCAGTCTCTGCGTTTCAGGAACTTAAGCAGAGATTCACTTCTGCTCCTGTTCTACGGCAGCCTGATGTTTCTCTGCCATTTCAGGTGGAGGTTGATGCCTCTGAAATTGGGGCAGGTGCCGTTTTGTCCCAAAAAGATCCAGAGACCTCTAAAAGTAACCCTTGTGCCTTTTTCTCTCGAAAATTTTCTCCTACTGAACGTAATTATGACGTGGGTAATCGGGAGTTATTGGCCATGAAGTGGGCTTTTGAAGAGTGGAGACATTGGCTGGAGGGAGCCAAACATCAGGTGGTGGTCCTTACGGACCATAAGAATCTGGTCTATCTGGAATCTGCCAAGCGACTCAATCCTAGACAGGCCAGGTGGGCCTTGTTTTTCACACGTTTTAATTTTGTGGTTTCCTTTCTTCCTGGCACTAAGAATGTTAAGGCGGATGCCCTCTCGAGGAGTTTCCTTGCGGACTCTCCTGAGCTATCTGATCCCTCTGTTATTTTGAAGGAGGGTGTAGTTCTTTCCGCCATCTCGCCCAATTTGAGACTTGCTCTGGAGGGGTGTCAGGAGGATAGGCCCGAGCGCTGCCCTGTTGGAAAATTGTTTGTCCCGGACCAATGGAAAAAGAGTGTGATGTCTGAGATTCATTGTTCCGCATTGGCTGGGCATCCCGGAATTTTTGGTACCAGAGACTTGGTTAGTCGGTCCTTTTGGTGGTCTACCTTGTCTCGCGATGTCAGGGAATTTGTGCAGTCCTGCGGGACTTGCTCTCGCTCCAAGCCTTGTTCTCGCTCTAGTGGTTTGTTGATGCCATTGCCTGTGCCCAAGAGACCATGGACCCATATCTCTATGGATTTCATTTCCGATCTTCCTGTTTCTCAGAGAATGACCACCATCTGGGTAATTTGTGATAGGTTTTCCAAAATGATACATCTTGTGCCATTACCTATGTTGCCTTCCTCCTCTGAATTGGTGCCGTTGTTCCTTCAGCACGTGGTTCGTTTACACGGCATTCCTGAGAACATTGTGTCTGACAGAGGAGTCCAGTTTGTTTCCAGATTTTGGAGGACTTTTTGTTCTAAACTGGGTGTTCAATTGTCTTTCTCCTCGGCATTTCATCCTCAGACCAATGGTCAAACTGAGAGAACAAACCAGACATTGGAGACTTATCTAAGATGCTTTGTGTCTGCTGATCAGGATGACTGGGTCTCTTTTTTGCCTTTGGCTGAGTTTGCTCTTAATAATAGGGCTAGCTCTGCCACTTTGATGTCTCCGTTTTTCTGTAATTCTGGGTTTCACCCTCGATTTTCTTCAGGACAGACGGAGGCTTCTGTCTGTCCAGGTGTTGACTCTGTTGTTGAGCGTATGCAGCAGATTTGGGACCAGGTGGTGGAGAGGTTGTCCCTCTCTCAGGAGAGGGCCCAGCGGTTTGCTAACCGGCATAGGACTGATGGTCCTCGGTTTAAAGTGGGGGACTTGGTCTGGTTGTCCTCAAAGAATATTCCTATGAGAGTAGCATCTCCTAAATTTAAGCCTAGGTTCATTGGACCTTATAAGATCATGGAGATTATTAATCCTGTTTCTTTTCGTTTGCTTCTTCCAGGGACATTTAAGATCCATAACGTGTTCCACAAGTCCTTGTTGAAGAGGTTTGTTGAGCCAGTGGTTCCTGCTGCTGTGCCTCCTGACCCTGTTTTGGTTGAGGGCAATCTGGAGTATGTGGTTGAGAAAATATTGGATTCTCGTTTTTCTAGACGAAGACTCCAGTATTTGGTTAAATGGAGAGGTTATGGTCAGGAAGACAATTCTTGGGTGTTTGCTTCGGACATCCATGCAAGGAGACTTATCCGTGCGTATCATAGAACTCATCCTGACCGACCTGGTTGCTCAAATGAGGGTTCGGTGACCCCTCCCCAAGGGGGGGGTACTGTTGTGAATGGGTTTGAGATGAGTTCTGAGCAGAGGCTCCCTCTGGTGGTTACAAGCGGTACTAGTGAGGATTGTGAGGACTGGGAATCAGGTGTTACTGATTGGTCTTATATAAGGGAGTCATTTTCCCATCAGGGTTGCCGGTGATCAATTGTTCTGGTCTGAATCCTTCTTTCCAGTTTCCCTTGTAGCCTGCTGTGTCGTGTCTGCATCTCCTGCTATCAGATAAGACAATTTCTTATTTTGTGTTTTTGCTATATTTTTGCATTTTGTCCTGCACTTCTGTGGGGGCCTTCTGGGTCCCCTCCGGGGGCTTTTGCCCTCTCAGTTTAGTCCAGCCACTGTGTTTTGTACTTTTGCTTTTTCCAGTTTTTTTTCAGTGGCTGCTGTTTTGATTTTTTTACACCAGAGAACTAATTTAGGTGGTAGAGGTCGCGTGATCTCAGGTGATTTTGAAATTAGTAGAGTTGGTGTTTTTTCAGGGTTTTCTGAGATTGCAGTAAGTACCCTTCCTGTCCTTTTCTATTTAGATATTTTGGGCCCCAGCGTTTGCTCATACTATTTTCTTTCTGTGTCAGTATTTCCTCTTGTCTAACCGCCATTACATGTTTGGGGGCTTTCTATTATCTTTGGGGTTCTGCTCCGGGGCAGATAGCTTTCCTATTTCTATCTTTAGGTGTAGTTAGTTTCTCAGGCTGTGACGAGGCGTCTAGGACCAACGTAGGAACGCTCCACGGCTGCCTCTAGTTGTGGTGGTTAGTCAGGGTACTGCAATCTCATAGATTCCAACTGCTCTGGTGTATTTCCTTTTTTACCTGCACTCCTCAGCTACCGTAACATAAACACACTGGGGCAGATTGGGAGACACTGGGGGTAGAATGAAAGATATGGGGCATGATTGGAGGCACTGGGGGCAGAATGGAGACACGGTGGCTGGATTGCAAACACAGGGGGCAGGATTGGAGACACTGGGGGCATGATTGGAGATACTGGGGGCATGATTGGAGACACAGGGGGCAGAATGGAGACACAGGGGGCAGAATGGAGACACAGGGGGAAGAATGGAGATGCAGGGGGAAGAATGGAGACACAGAGGGAATGATTGGAGACACATGGGGCATGATTGGAGACACATGGGGCATGATTGGAGACACAGGGGGCATGATTAGAGACAAATGGGGCATGATTGGAGACACAGTGGGAAAAATGGAGACATGGGGCTTGATTGGAGATAGATCGTGCTGGATCATGGGGCAGGATGGATAAGATGGAGACAGATGGGGCAGGATGGGGAGATCATATGGGGCAGAATGGATATTCATGAGGGCGGGATGGGAGAACATATGGCTGAAGCCAGGAATGAGACACAAGGTGGCCAGGTTGGGGATATTGTTACCATAGGGGCTAATTAAGGGATATTATTACTGCAGTGATGTATTTATTTTATTTTTTGAGGATACTGCTTTAAATGGGGGGCCGGTCCTGTTACGATGCAGAGTGATACTATGTCGCCTTTGTTTTATCATGTGGTGTAATGTAGAAGTTGGGAAAAAAATAAGTAAGTGGTGCTGTAGATAACTGTGTTATTTCCTGCAGAGATGAGCCCTGGCTGGAAGAAGTGATGGCGGTCTGTGCTGGATGACAGATGAAAAGCAAAGATGAAGGACTTCACCTAGAGACGTCACTGGTGAGTCAGTGTGAGACCTGTACACGGACACTATACACTGTATACTATATACAGAGCTCCTGTGTATAATGTCATTGATCACTGTATTACCTGTACACAGACACTGCGTACTAAGTACAGCTCTCCTGTGTATAATGGCCCTTATGGTAATAGTATTGTGTTTTTTTATTACTGATCAGTATTGTAGTATTCAGTCACTATGTGGTGGTAATATGTGGTCTATACATGGTGTTGGAAAAGATGATACGTATGTCACAAATATAATAATAACAATACACCAAAGAAATTCCAAAATTAATAAGTGCAATTAATTGTGACAGCACCACCAAACGTGTGGATGGCAGACCATCCGGAAATGTAGATGAAAATATCCAGAAATGGAGGAGAGGAACACCAGTGGCAGAACCAGTAACAAAGAGTCAGATGCAACACAATGTGAATAATAAATATAATTTTTATTTAATCAAAATAGCACAGATTAAAACAACACAAATTGTATATGTACCAAAAATGCAAAAAATATCATAAAAGGAGGCAATAACCCGTGATTGATGGTGAAACAGCACAATGTAATATGAGCACCTCGATGTATATGTAGAACCATATGTGCCTGATAATTCCCTACAGGAATAAAATGTATAGCAGGCGTACCATCATATATACAAACGAAAAAATATATATATATTTGCTCAAAAAGGACCAGGTAAAAAATAATAATATTAACTGTAGTAAACAAGTGGGTGGGAATAAATTTGAATCATAAAAATAATCAAATATATGTCATAATGACAAAATAATCAATAAGTAAAATGCAGCATGCCACAGCTGCTAATAATTATGTGTGAATACTGGACAGCAAATCAAACTGTGATGGAAAAGAAATAAACATGCAGCGTGTCACAGCTGCTAATGATTATATGTGACCACTAAACTGCAAATCCAAGTGTGATGGAAAAAAGAACACAATTAATAGTGCCAGGTGCAAATGAAAGCACTAGTGAAGATGAACAGGTGACTTGTGCGTACACCAGTGTGATACAAAGGCACTGTGCACCTCAGTGAATATAAATCAAATCATTCGTCAGGAAAATATTTCCGAAAATATTTCCGAAACGCGCGTCGGGGCGCGTTCTTTTGAGGCCTTAACCCTTTTGATCTCAGCTCCCAGGTAATTATTACTAGATGGGTGGTATTTGGATTTGATTTATATTCACTGAGGTGCACAGTGCCTTTGTATCACACTGGTGTACGCACAAGTCACCTGTTCATCTTCACTAGTGCTTTCATTTGCACCTGGCACTATTAATTGTGTTCTTTTTTCCATCACACTTGGATTTGCAGTTTAGTGGTCACATATAATCATTAGCAGCTGTGACACGCTGCATGTTTATTTCTTTTCCATCACAGTTTGATTTGCTGTCCAGTATTCACACATAATTATTAGCAGCTGTGGCATGCTGCATTTTACTTATTGATTATTTTGTCATTATGACATATATTTGATTATTTTTATGATTCAAATTTATTCCCACTCACTTGTTTACTACAGTTATTATTATTATTTTTTACCTGGTCCTTTTTGAGCAAATATATATATATTTTTTCGTTTGTATATATGATGGTACGCCTGCTATACATTTTATTCCTGTAGGGAATTATCAAGCACATATGGTTCTACATATACATCGAGGTGCTCATATTACATTGTGCTGTTTCACCATCAATCACGGGTTATTGCCTCCTTTTATGATATTTTTTGCATTTTTGGTACATATACAATTTGTGTTGTTTTAATCTGTGCTATTTTGATTAAATAAAAATTATATTTATTATTCACATTGTGTTGCATCTGACTCTTTGTTACTGGTTCTGCCACTGGTGTTCCTCTCCTCCATTTCTGGATATTTTCATTTCCTATACATGGTGTTGCAGTACTTGTCCCTTGTATGTGCTATGATTTGGTCACTTTGTGGTGGTAATATGTTGTCCGGCCATGGTGTGGTGGTACTTGTCCCTTGTATGTGCTATTATTTGGTCACTGTGGTGGTAATATGTGGTCTGGTCATGGTGTGGCGATATTTGTTCCTTGTATGTGATAGTATTGGTCATTTTAAAAATTGAAAAATAAATAAAAATATACCTAAATTGTATTGGATATTTTAACAAATATTTAATAGGTTACAGTAGAGTAGAGCTCGGCCAAAAGAGTCTACCGTGTTATGGTGTCGGCTTAAAAATATTTTGGCCAAAACAAGAGCTGCTGGTTATATGTGAGATCTGGTGATGGGGAGTGTTAATGTGTGATTGGTGAGAAGTGGAGTTTTTCCAAGAGAGAGCAGTGGGACTGTGGACAGTTCAAGGGGTGGAGGTGGGGCTGGGGTGGAGCCTGGGCGGAGTCTCAAGGGGGCCACAAAAATTTTGCCAGTATGGGGCCCCAAAATTCCTAGCGGCAGCCCTGGGTTTATATGATAGAAAATTCCCAAAAGTGACACCATTCTAAAAACTGCACCGCTTAAGGTGCTCAAAACCACATTCAAGAAGTTTATTAACCCTTCAGGTGCTTCACAGGAATTTTTGGAAAGTTTAAAAAAATGAACATTTAACTTTTTTTTCACAAAATATTTACTTCAGATCCATTTTTTTATTTTACCAAGGGTAACAGGAGAAATTGGACCACAAAAGTTGTTGTGCAATTTGTCCTGAGTGCGCTGATACCCTATTTGTGGGGGTAAACCACTGTTTGGGAGCACGGCAGAGCTCGGAAGGGAAGGAGCGCCGTTTGACTTTTCAATGCAAAATTGTCTAGAATTGAGAACGGACGCCATGTTGTGTTTGAAGAACCCCTGATATGCCTAAACAGTGGAAACCCCCCACAAATGACACCATTTTGGAAACTAGACCCCTAAAGGAACTTATATAGATGTGTGGTGAGTACTTTGAACCTCCAAGTGCTTCACAGAAGTTTATAACGCTCGGGTGTGAACCCCAATTTTTCATTTTACCCAGGGTAACAGGAGAAATTGGACACCAAAAGTTGTTGTTCAATTTGTCCTGAGTGCACTGTAATGCAAATGTGGGAGAAAACTACTGTATGGGCACATGTCAGGGCTCGGAAGGGAAGTAGTGACGTTTTGGAATGCAGACTTTGATGGAATGGTCTGCGGGCGTCATGTCGCATTTGGAGAGCCCCTGATATGCCTAAACAGTGGAAACCACTCACAAGTGACCCCATTTTGGAAGCTAGACCCCCCCAAGGAACTTATCTAGATGTGTGGGGAGAACTTTGAACCCCAAGTGCTTCACAGAAGTTTATAACGTAGAGCCATAAAAGTAAAAAATCATATTTTTTTTCCACAAAAATGATATTTTCGTCCCCAACTTTTTATTTTCCCAAGAGTAACAGAAGAAATTGGACCCCAAGAGTTATTGTGCAATTTGTCTTCAGTACGCTGATACCCCATATGTGGGGGTAAACCACTGTTTGGGCGCATGGCAGAGTTCGGAATGGAAAGAGTGCCATTAGACATTTTCAGTGCAGAATTGGCTGGAATTGAGATCAGACACCATGTCACGTTTGGAGAGCCCCTTATGTGCCTAAACAGTGGAAACCCCCCAATTCTAACTCCAACCCTAACCCAACACACCGCTAACCCTAATCCAAACAGTAACCATAACACTAACCACAAACCTAACCCTAACACACCCCTAACCCTAATCCCAACCCTAACCATAACCCTAACCACAAACCTAACCCTAAGACACCCCTAACCCCAATCCCAACCCTAACCCTAATGAGAAAATGGAAATAAATACATTTTTTTCCCTAACTAAGGGGGTGATAAAGGGGGGTTGATTTACTATTTATAGCAGGTTTTTATTCTTGGCAGCTGTCACAAACGAATAGACGCTTTTTTTCAAAAAATAGTTTTTGCATCACCACATTTTGAGATCTATAATTTTTCCATATTTTGGTCCAGTCATGTGAGGTCTTTATTGCTGGACGAGTTGACGTTTTATTGGTACCATTTTTGGGCACATGACATTTTTTGATCGCTTTTTATTACGATTTTTGGGAGGCAGAATGAGCATTTCATGAATATCTTTTGGGGGGTCGTTTATACCGTTCCGCGTGTGGAAAAATTGATAAAGTAGTTTTATTCGTCGGGTCAGTACGATTACAGAGATACCTCATTTGTATCATTTTTTTGTGATTCGGCACTTTTATACAATAAAAACAATTTTATATAAAAAATTATTTTTGCATTGCTTTATTCTGAGAGCTATAACTTTTTTATTTTTTCGCTGATGAAGCTGTATGGCAGCTTGCTTTTTTGCGGGACAAGATTACGCTTTCAGCGGTACCATGTTTATTTATATCCGTCTTTTTGATAGAGTGTTATTCCACTTTTTGTTCGGCTGTATGATAATAAAGTTTTTTTTGCTTTTTTTTTTATATATTCTTATTTAGAAAATGTCAATAATACAACAGGAAAGGAAAAAAGGGTAAATGTTTCCAGAAATAGTAAAAGAAGAAAAAAAAAAGAAAAAACATTCGTAATAAATCACAATGATAACACTACAAGGCTGCGGTTTTGCAAACCAAAAGGGTTGTAAGAAGAGTTTAAAAAATAAGGGGCAGTGGTGGGGAGGGACACAGGAAGGAAAGGGGAGGATAGGGAGTCAGAAAGTCCTGCTTAAAATATTGAGATTAACTTAGCGATTTGGGAGATCAAACTCAAATCAAGGCATGAACATTACAGAACAGGTTATATGTAAAAAAAAGGAATAACAAAAGAAACTTATAGGGAGACAGAAATTAAGGATTACTGTTACCGGTTGTGCTTATTTGGTGATCCTCTGAGGCGTTCAACCAGGCTATCCATGCGTTTAGAGCCTAGGTTTTTAGATCCTGAAAGTCTAATTTTCTCGTATATACCGATTTGGTTGGATTCTTTTATATATTCTTTGCAGGTAGGGGTCTCTACATCTTTCCAGTGTCTTGCGATAGTTATTTTAGCTGCGTTGAGCAGGTGAGGTATCAGTGAGCCTTTTTAAAGTGTAAATTTTAAGGATCCAGATTAAATAGAATGAAACGTGATTTTAATGGGATGTCTACGTTTAAGGTTTTCTTTATATGCTCTCTAACTTTCTCCAAAAAACGTTTAATTTTTGTGCATTCCAGCCAAATGTGAGACGGAGAACCCTTCTCTTTGGTGCATCTCCAACAAAGAGGGGAGATTGAGCTGTCTATTTTATTCATTATGTCAGGTGTTTTATACCATCTTGATATGATTTTATAGTTAAGTTCTTGGAATCTCACTGAAGACGTTAGGAAGTGGATGTTTTTGAAAATTGTATGAATCTCTTCTGGGAGAAATTTTGTATTTAGTTCTAATTCCCATTTTTTTATGAAATCTGGGATCTCCTGTGTTTGGGATAGATTTTTATTTATTTTGGCTATCATTTTTCCCTTTCCTTTTGTGTTCATAAACAGTTTAAGAATTGGCGGATCAGGTGTTGAGGTAGAAATGTCTGGGAGATAAAGTTTGGTTACTTCCTGTAGAGTTTGAATTTCCTCATCTTTCAAGTGAAGGTTTTTAGTGAGTGAGCTGATCTTGTTCTTGCTCATAGATCTGTTTTTGTACACCAAGGAGTAAATCGGCATGTTTCTAAAGGGAATAGAAAGCCTGATTTTCTTCTTAAGAGATCTATAATTATTAGTGATCAAATGCAAGATAGGAGTTGCTTTGCATATATTTGGAATAAGATTCATTTTTTTATTTGTTTTGTGCTATGACCTGAGGGTAGTCATCGTGTACGGGTTCATGATATTATTGTATTTAAATCTATTAAATGGCGTGGGCCATAGGTAGTGTGAGAAGCCATCATGGAGATAGTCCAACTCAAGTGGAACCCAAAGTTTTGTGGGACAAGGGGATTGCAGCTCAGTCACTCTTGATAAGTGGGTTGATAATCTATATCTTTCAAAATCAGGGAGACCCAAACCTCCTCTACATCTTGATTTTATCAAGGTTTTATGATTTATCCTATGGTTTTTACCTGCCCATATAAATTTTGAAATTACATTTTTGAGCTTTTGAAAAAATTGTTGAGGAATGTCTATTGGGAGGGTTTGGAGAAGGTATAGGACTTTGGGGAAAATTATCATTTTTATAAGGTTGACTCTACCAAACCATGAAACCGGACATCTCTCCAATTTGATAAGGTAGACTCAACCAAATGAAACAATGGTTTGAAGTTTAAATCAAAAAGGCGTGAAGGAGAGCAGCTAAGTTTGGTTCCCAAATATGCAATGGATGGGCATTCTTTAAATGGGGATAGTGATTTTAAGTTGTTTCTGTTTTCAGGAGATAAAGAGATATGCATGATATTAGACTTGGTGAAGTTTATTTTAAAATTGGAGATTGAGTTGAAGAAGCGCAACTCAGTAAGTAAAATCTGAATAGACTTGTCAGGATCTACCAAAAAGAAAAGTATGTTGTCTGCATATGCTGCACATTTGTGTTCAACTGTGCTGATTTTCAATCCTTTGATCTTAGGGGATTGTCATATTTTCTGCAAGAATGTCTCTAATGAGAGAATAAACAAAAGGGGCGATAGGGGGCAACCTTGTCTTGTGCCGTTTTTGATCTCAAAGCTGGCGGATAGTGTGTTATTAATTTAAATTTTCGCGGAGGGTGCTGTGTATAAGGCAGTTATTTTATGTATAAAATTTAGAGGGAAGCCAAATTTTGTAAGTGCTTGTTCCATGAAATACCAATCAACGCAATCGAAAGCTTTCTCTGCGTCTGTGGAAAGAATCGACATTTGTATATTGTGTTGTTTTGCTAGATGAATCGCGTTGATTGCCCTCATGACATTATCCTTGGCTTCTCTTCCTTTGACAAAGTCAACTTGTTCTCCAAACTGTTCTCAACTGTTCTCCAAAACTGAACTTCTTCTGCTCCCGCCGTCTATTAACCTCCCTAAATCTGACATTACCCTCTCCGTGGGCGGCACCATAATAACACCCCGGCAGCAGGCGCGCTGTCTGGGTGTTATGTTTGACACCAATCTCTCCTTCACCTCCCATATATAATCTCTTGCCCGCTCTTGTCGCCTACACCTAAAGAACATCTCTAGAATCCGCCGTTTTCTCACCATGGAAACAACAAAAACCCTCACTGTAGCATTGATCCACTCCTGCCTGGACTACTGCAACGCTCTATTACTTGGCCTCCCCATTACTCGACTATCCCCTCTCCAGTCCATCCTTAATGCAGCAGCCAGGGTCATCTATCTGGCTAATCAGTACTCGAACGCGTCCGCTCTTCGCCAGTCCTTACACTGGCTGCCCATTCATTATAGGATCCAATTCAAAGTACTTGTTCTCACCCACAAAGCTCTCCATAGTGCAGCACCCCCCTACATCTCCTCCCTCATTTCTATCTATCGGCCTAACCGACTGCTGCGCTCTGCAAACGACTTTCGACTAACCTCTGCACTAATCCGTACCTCCCACTCCCGACTCCAAGACTTCTCCCGTGCTGCGCCAATCCTCTGGAATGCTCTACCCCAAGAAATTAGGACTATCCACAATTTGCATGAATTCAGGCGCTCCCTCAAAACACATTTGTTCAGAGCCGCCTATCACGTTCACTAATCAAAGTCATTCTATGTGTAAGTGTGTGTGTGTGTAGCCCATTCACTATCTCCATCACTCCCTCACTCCCTCAAGATGGCTGGACCATAATTGTAAATACACCATTTTTTTTCTACGAATTTACACCTTTAATTAACCCCTACATGTGTGAAATTTTGCACACATACACTCATGTAATTGTTAGTGAAAACAATATATCAAACAACATGAAATGACATGGTTAACTCTATGTAAACCATGTGTCATTTCATGTCGGCTTCTGTATTTTCACAAAAGCCGGCAATTGAATTAGCGGCTATTATACTATGTAGGTGTGTGAACTATAAATATAAATATATATATATATATATATATGTGTCACAAATTCAATGACATGTATATATATATATGAGGTGTAAAATTGTTGAAAAAAAATGCGTGGGCTCCCGCCCTATTTTCTCAACCAGACAGACAAAGCCAGCGAGTGGGGGCAGATAATAATAGCCCAGAGAGGGACCATTATTTTTGCCCCCCCTGGCTACTAACATCTGCCCCCAGACACCCAAGAAAAGGCAAATCTATAATTAGATTCGCCCTTTCTGGCACTTTGCCCATCTATTTCCATTGCCCTGTAGTGGTGGCGAATGGCTTAATAAGGGGTTAAAGCCACCTTGCTATTGAAAGGTGAGTTTAAGCCAGGTTAATAATTGAGAGCTGTCAATTAGACAACTATCAATTATTAATCCTATTGTATGAAATAAAAATAAAACACACACACTTTAGTTAAAAATCATTTTAATGAAATAAGCACACAGTTTTTGACCATATTTTATTTTAGTGCCATTCCTTGCGAAGTCCTTGTTCACCTGTAATAAAAATGAAATAATAAAGCAACATTATTCTTACCTATCCGATGTTCAGTCAGGTCCCCCGATGTAATTCTTCTGAAAGGGTTAATGTTTACTGCAGAGACCAAAGCTAATGCTGACAGTCTCACAGTAAACCCCCGACTGAATCGTCTCCTCTCCTGGCTGACAGGAGAGGAAGTGGTTAGCATAATTGATTGCTTCCCACTTTCACTTCAGGTCAGCCAGGGACACCCACAGCATCAGTGACATCAGAGGGAATCCTGAATGACCTGAAATTAACTGATTAACAAAAATAGGGGAATCCCCTCGAAAAAAAAATGGCATGGGGTCCCCCCTATTTTTGTTAACCAGCCTGATAAAGCAGACTACTGAAGCCTGGTTTTTAAGGCTGTTAAGGAGCCAAGATCCATGGACCTTGCAAGCCTGATAATACCAGGCCACAGCAGTCTGCTTATCTTGGCTGGTTAACAAAAATAGGGGATCCCCTCGAAAAAAAATGGCATGGGGTCCCCCCTATTTTTGTTAACCAGCCAGATGAAGCAGACTGCTGAGGCCTGGTTTTTCAGACTGGTAAGGAGCCAAGATCCATGGACCTTGCAAGCCTGATAATACTAGGCCACAGCAGTCTGCTTAGCTTGGCTGGTTAACAAAAATAGGGAATCCCCTAAAAAAATGGCGTGGGGATCCCCCTATTTTTGTTAACCAGCCAAGTAAAATGCAGACTGCTGTGGCCTGGTATTAAAAGACTGTCAAGGCCCATGGATTTTGGCCCTCAACAGCCTAAAAATACCAGGCTGCAGCAGCCCTACAAATGGCACATCCAAAGATGCGCCAATTGTGGCACTTCACCCGGCTCTTCCCACTTGCCTTGTAGCGGTGGCAAGCGGGTAATAAGGGGTTAATGTCACCTTTGATTGATCGGTGACAATAAGCCCGGTTAATAATGGAGAGGCGTCAATAAGACACCGATCCATTATTAATCATAGTTTGTAAATTTAAAAAAAAAACACAGCCAGAAAAAAGTATTTTAATGAAATAAAACACCACAGTTTTCATTAATTTTATTCTTCTCTCATTCCTGCGACGCCATCGTTCTCCTGTATAAAAACAAAAATAACAAACCAACACAAATACCACCTGTCCGACGCAGTCCAAAATCACGAGTGTCCCACGACGAGTCCAGCTCTGCTACATCTGCATGCCAGGCTGAGCCTGACATCCACATAGAGCAGAGCTGCTTACCAGAGCTGCTTCCCCGGCGGTGACGTCATCCGGACTGGTTTACGGCCAGCTGTCGCGAGAGTACAGCTGGCCGAGATTACCCAGTACCCGGCAGTCACTGCAGTTATTGCGAGATTCTGCATGTAACCGCCAGGGACAGGGTAATGGCGGCATCCAGGAGGACGTGACCACCGGGGAAGGCGATCTTCTGCCAGGTAAGTGCTGACTCTGCTGAGTCGTGACACCTGACAGACCCGACCGACACTGACAGTGACAGTTTCGGGAAGTTCCTGTGTCACGTACTTCGTTCTGTGACACAGGAACTCCCATAGACTTTGTCGGAAAACTCCGATTCTGGTATCCGATATGACAAAAATATCGGAACTCAGAATCGGAATTCCGATACAGCAAATATCGGCCGATACCCGATATTTGCAGTATTGGAATGCTCAACACTACTCACGAGCAGGGGTGGCTTATTTTGCTTTAATTATTGTATTGTTAACGTTGTTACTTATGACTTGTGTTTTGAAACTGTTAAACTGTAAAGCGCTGCGGAATATGATGGCGCTATATAAATAAAGATTATTATTATTATTATTGTTCTGGGTTTATCAGATCTGGGAGAAGTTTTTGTATTCTTTTTGCTTTTTTTTAAGTGGTTCACTAAAGGGGTTAACTAGTGGGACAGTTTTATAGGGGGTTGTTATGGACGCTGCGATACTAAATGTGTACTTTTATTTATTTTTTTATTTACATAATAATAATGTGTTTATTGGGGAAATATTTTTTTTATTTATTTAGTGATTTTTTAAAAATATTTTTACACATGTTATTTTTTTTTTTTTAACATTTTTACATTGTCCCAGGGTGAGACATCAATATATAGTGTCAGATTGCTGATCAACGATCTGACAGGCAGTGCAGGAGGCTTGCCGGCGCCTGCTCTCAGCAGGCACTGACAAGCCACCTCCCTGCAGGACCCAAAAGGACCCCACAGCCATTTTTGATCTGGAGGCCTGCAGGGAGGAGGCCCTCAGAATAACGCAATCACATCGCGTTACTCTGAGGGACTTAGGGAAGCACGCATGGAGCCCCCTCCCTGCACAATGCTTCCCTATGCCACCAAAACCCTGTGATCATGATTGATCGCAGTGTTACGGGGGTTAAAGTTCCGGGAGCCGTGCTTGACCGCTCCTGGCACTTAGTGCCGGGTGTCAGCTATGAGAATCAGCTGACACCCGACTGCGATCAGCCGCACTCCCCCCATGAGTGCGGCCGATCAACTATGACGTACTATCCCGTCCTTGGAAATTAAGTCCCAGGTCACATGGACGGGATAGTACGCCAGATGACAGAAAGGGGTTGATCTATGTGGCAGCTCCCATCATCTGATTTTTTCTCGGCCATTTTATACGTGCAAGTGAAATCGCAGCGAGAGAATACGTGTGAGAGAATCGGCAATGCAAGTCTATGGGTGCGAGAAAAACTCGCACACCACACGGACCATCAGTGTGACTTGTGAGAAATACGCTCAGGTGTCCTTTAGAAAAGCGGCAATTCAGCACGCTATACTGTAAAATCACACTGACAGGTTAAAATAGAATAGATAGAATACATGTATACGCATAGTATAGGTATATATATATATATATAATATATATATATCACACTGCTCAAAAGATAAAGGGAACACTAACACAACACAATGTAACTCCAAGTCAATCACACTTCTGTGAAATATACCTTTCCAGTAACAAAGCAGCACCAATCAATTTCTCCTGCTGTTGTGCAAATGGAACAGACAACAGGTACAAATGATAGGCAATTAGCTAGACACCCCCTGTAAAGGAGTGGTTCTGCAAGTGGTGACCACAGACCATTTCTCTATTCTCATCTTTATTGGCTGTTTTGAAAAATATTTAGACTTGAGAGTCCTCAGTGGTTGATACCTTTTAATGGCTAACTGAAAAGATGGTAACAAATTGCAAGCTTTCGAGACTACTCAGGTCTCTTCATCAGGCAAAGAATAAAACAAAAACTGAAGAATCACATATTTATACACAACACAGCACAGAAATAATGCAATAGGTAAGACAAGTGACGTGAAGCAGAACTGTCATTATGGGAAAGATATGAACATAAATATTGGAACAGTTCATAGATAAGGAGTGTGAAAGTTTTATTGCCCTCTGATTGGAGTCTGTTATTGTGTTTTGATGCCCCCAGAAGGTCAGAGAAGGAGATTCCTTAATTGATGTAAAAGGACATAAATCCTTGGGAAATATTCATTCCAACACTGAGAGTTTCAAAGGTCATCATGAGCTTATATTCCCAAACCTTTTTATCTCAATCAGATTTAAAGTTAGGTTTTAATACAAGTAATTTCATGTCCATCATGCTATGACCGGGCATACAAAAGTGTTTTGCCACAGGTAGATCCATTCTTTTTTCTCTTATTGTGTGGCGATGGGAATTCATCCTTGTTCTAAGTTTTTGCCCTATCTCTCCCACATACAGACCCCCAGTTGGACATTTTGTACAAATAATTAGGTACACCACATTAGATGTGATGCAGCTGAAAGTACCTGGTATCTTGTAGTCCTGATGGGAGTTGGGGATCTTTATCTTGTCCGTGGTCATTATAGATGGACAGGTTTTGCATTTCTTCTTGTTGCAAGGAAAGGTTCCTGCAGCTGTTGGGGAAGACAGGGAGCTTCTGACAATGATGCTTCTTAGATTTGGGGGCTGCCTAAAACACAGTAGTGGGGGGTCTGGAAATATGGATTGTAATCGGGCATTTTTTTGCAGTAAAGGTTGTAGTTTACGTGCAGCTCCCCTTAGCATCTCCAGATTTGGATTGTAGGTGACCACTAGAGGCACCCGGTTATTTTCCTCTTTAGTTTTGTAATCAACAAAAATGTTAAAGTCAAAGGTTGCAGCATTTTGGTAAACAGTAAATCCTAATAGGGTATAGTTGCTGCTGACCAGAAGGGACCCATAACTAGGTTCAAATTAATGAAATGGTAACCGATAAATATATGTGAACCTACACACAAGTATAAAAAGTCAAATATTTTATTGAAAATTACTTAATACATGAAACACAAATAAAAAAGTGGGAGATCCAGAAAAAAGGCACCACAATCCACAATATAATCTAAATGAGGTTGCACAGACAAATATAACCCAAGAGACAAGTACCAATGCTCCTCAGACTCAAGGGACAGTGCTAGTTAGGATAATAATCCACCAAAATAGTCCATGAGTAAGCACTAGAACAAAGATGAAAGTGCAAACATAATTACCTCTAGTGGGTCGTGGTGCCAGCCCCAACGTACGTTTTGGCTCTGCAGCCTTCTTCCGGGGGTGGCATCACACCAACAGGAGCAGGTTTTTATATATGTATTGTACCAATGAGGGGAGACGCCATGTACAAATCTATCGTAACAATGATGTCGATTGGTCCAGAGATATAGTGAAACACATAATCTGTATGGTCTGACACCTTGTCCAATAGGAGGCCCAAAATGTGTAAGGTGTGGATCTGTCGACCAATCACACATCCCACACAATGCACCACATATCCCAAGATGCCTAGATGGACACTTGCGATACAGCACACAATCGCCACAAAATAAGACGAGCCATGTAAGCCTGTCGCCATAGCGGCGCACCCTGCACCGACAGACACAGCCCCAGGGCATCGGGTGGCGCTTCAGGGTGCCGAGTCCCGAGAGCGAGCCAAGCTCCGCCCACGTCTGACGCGGACAAAGCTGGGTCACATGATCGGGACACCGCGCCGAAAAGACACGCCCACCGATGCCCCGGAGCAGGCCCAGCAGACGCGTGCGCACAGCAGACAGTCAAACCATGGTAAATATACAACAGGGTTACCTCATCTCCATAGTTCGCCCAAAAACAAGGGGTGAATGGACCCCTAACAGAGCACATCTAAAAACATATATATGGATCAGTAAAGCTTGACATATTATGCATCACTTCAATACACACAAATTATTATAATACACATCCCATAACGTGAATATAAGGCCAAAAAGTGGCATTACAAACATTATACATACATATTATATTATATTCATTAAACAGATATCAAGTATGAAATAAGAACATTTGTAGGGATTGCATTAAACATCAAGTTTGATTTTGAATTGTAGCACGTGACAATCTCAAAAGGGGTTCCATAAGCTTCAATATAGAGAGGGAACTCAGAGGGATCCACACTTGATATTCCAAATGCATCTTGACGTAGTGGGCACACATGGAGTTATTCTCAAAAAGTACAGTCATGATAGAAGGAAAAACCTGCTCAATAAACAGACAAAAGATAAAAATAAATAAAAACAAATATTGGTGAAATTAAAAGTGCTAAATACAGATGATAATAAGAATGGAACAAAACTGCAGGATTCGTTCAGCCCATGTGGATGCATGGTTTTTAGAGACCAGATCCATTTGGTCTCTAACTGTCCAAGGGGGCGTGTAACTTTGCCTCCCCTGATGTCCAACATGAGTCTATCGATACCCCTTACTTTCAAGTCACTTGGATCACATTTATGGTGTAATTTAAAATGTTTTGGTATCGTACGTAAGTGCTCTATACATGTTTCATCTCTTGCAGCAATGATATCACGAACATGTTCTCTGATTCAAATTTTTAATGCTCTGGTAGTCATACCCACATAAATCAAGGGGCATGGACAGCATGCATAGTAAATAACCGCCTTAGTTTGACATGTTATAGAGTGGGTGATCTTGAAGATCTTTTTCTCCATCCGAGGAAGAAAAGGATGTCGCTTTAATAATGTTTGGACACGCCACACACTTGCCACAAGGGCTACATCCCCATTTTGGTTTGTTACATTGCAAAAAAAATAACTTACTCTGATCGTTTTTTTTGTAATGGCTATAGACAAGTAAGTCCCTTAGGTTTTGACTGCGTCTGGCCGTAATATTTGGAGTAGGGGACAGGTATTTGCTCAAAGTGGGGTCTGCCAGGAGGATAGGCCAAAATTTTGTCATAGCCTTACGCATAAGGTTCCACTGAGAATGATAAGTAGTCACCATTCTGACCTTATTAGACTCCTTAGATTGTTCATTTTGTCTACCACTTGTGTTGTAGACTAAATCATGTCTTCTCTGACTTTTTGCACGTTCATAAGCCAACTTGACATGTCTCTTGCTATATCTAAAAAACTCGGCACTCAACTTAAGGATAATTATGACGTTTTTATTCAGTTCAATGATGTCAAACGTTTCGGTCCAGTAGGACCTTCATCAGTAACTGTTCAAGAATAAATGATACAACAAAAATCAAACAAAAGGGTTTGCATACATATGCAAATAAAGTATATACAAGTGGAGCATAGATTAATTATGGAATACATCGGTATAGGAAGAAGCAAAAATGGTTCAGTCATTTCAATACATCGTATACCCATTAAAGAATATGCACATACTGTATATCACAGAAAATTCTAAATGTATTTCAGAGCAGGTTTATCGCCTATAGTGACCTGAAAGTATGGGTGATATCATGGATACAGATAATTAGATATTTTCTGTGCAAGTGATTGTTATATTGCCGCTATGCTTACCCAGGAATTGGGATTAGCGCGGTTTCCACCACTAGTTTAGTGTGCTGCGGAATAATTTATAATAGTTACTATGCAAGAGATATCCATTCTGCTTGTATTAAACACAAAGTGAGACAAATATGAAGAGAGAGTTACCCGTAATAAGAAACTGATCAATCTTATGCTTGGGCATATGCTGCAGCCTGGAATAAAAAGTATGCTCAGTGGATATGTAAATATTTGAGCAGTGAACGCTAGTGGAGAAGCGCTGTATAAAGGTCCGTTTTATCTTACCCTGTGGCAGTAGATATCGCGGTGTCCACCGCTGGATGAGTGCAGTGTGGGTTACCTGTGACCGTTTCTTATAGACGCTAATCCACGTGTGAGACTTCCTGGATCAGAGCGTGCCACCGGAAGTGACGTAACCGGAAGTGAGGTGTGCGTTCCATATGCGTCACAATGTTGCATAAATATGGAGGTGTGTTTTAAGGTAGTGCATGCTCAGTATAGATTATCAAGTGGGATCGCTAATACAGTCTCTAATGGTGCAGATAGAGGACGGAAAGTTGATTGGTGAGGATATAAGTGCTCAAAACAGATTCCTGTGGTCAATATAGGCGGCTCTGAGGAAAAAGAAATAACATAATTAGAGAATATCTTACATTCTAAATAAATGATAGTCCATCATAGTCCCTGTTAAGACCCTTGGGAGTGAGTGTTTCCAAAGTGTGGATCCAATATGATTCACGTTTTTTATGTAATAAGATCCGATCACCACCGCGTCTTAATGGAGGTATATGGTCAATCACCTGGAATTTTAACTGAGAAATGGTGTGTCCCTGTAAGTGGAAGTGATGTGGAACAGGAAGAAGTAAGTTTGCACAACGGATAGTGGACTTATGTTTTGAAATCCTTTCTCTAACCGGGAGGGTAGTTTCCCCGATGTACAATAAGTCACACGGGCACTTGATGAGGTATATAACGAAGGACGTGTCACATGTGAAGAATTGTTTGTTATGAAACGTTTTTCCTGTATGGGGGTGGTAAAAACGGTCACCTTTAAGGACATTGCTGCACTGAGCACAGTGCAAGCACGGTAATGTCCCCATTTTGGGACGAGATATGAACATTTGTTTCACAGATGATAAAGGACCAATGTCTGCACGTATTAGATTGTCTCTAAGGTTGGGTGGTCTTTTAAAGCATGGCATAAAGGGTTCTCGGAATTCTGGAATGTTTGGGTGGGCTGTAGACAGAAGATGCCAATGACGTTTAATCGTTTTGTGAAGTAGATAGGCAAATGGATGATATGAATGAATGACAGGGATACGTTTATTGTTTTGACCGAGACGTACTTGTGGTACATAATTTTTGGATTTCTCTAGGAGGGGAAGTGGATATCCTCTCTTTGAGAATTTCAAAGTCATGTCCTGGAGACGGGTTTCACGAAGAGTGTCACTCGTGACGATCCTTTTGACTCGTTGAAATTGAGAGATTGGAATGGATCTCTTGACTGAAGGAGGGTGAATACTAGAGAAGTGTAAAATACTGTTCTTATCCGTGGTTTGACAAATAGGTCAGTTGTGATTTGACCGTTATCCCCTTTTAATACCATTGTATCCAGAAAATTGATTTTCTGTAAGTCGTACGTCATTGTGAATGTAATACCTGGCCAAGATACGTTGAGAAATGATGAGAACTCTTGCAGGGACTCCAACGTGCCACCCCATAGGCAAAAAATATCGTTGATAATTCGTTTCCATAGAAGGACATTCTGTATGAAAAGCGGATGTTTGTAGATGTGAGTGGATTCAAAATCCGCCATATACGTGTTAGCGTACGGGGGTGCCACGTTGGAGCCCATGGCGGTACCACGTATCCGCTTTTCATACAGAATGTCCTTCTATGGAAACGATTCATCGACGATATTTTTTGCCTATGGGGTGGCACGTTGGAGTCCCTGCAAGAGTTCTCATCCTTTCTCAACGTATCTTGGCCAGGTATTACATTCACAATGACGTACGACTTACAGAAAATCAATTTTCTGGATACAATGGTATTAAAAGGGGATAACGGTCAAATCACAACTGACCTATTTGTCAAACCCACGGATAAGAACAGTATTTTACACTTCTCTAGTTTTCACCCTCCTTCAGTCAAGAGATCCATTCCGATCTCTCAATTTCAACGAGTCAAAAGGATCGTCACGAGTGACACTCTTCGTGAAACCCGTCTCCAGGACATGACTTTGAAATTCTCAAAGAGAGGATATCCACTTCCCCTCCTAGAGAAATCCAAAAATTATGTACCACAGGTACGTCTCGGTCAAAACAATAAACGTATCCCTTTCATTCATTCATATCATCCATTTGCCTATCTACTTCACAAAACGATTAAACGTCATTGGCATCTTCTGTCTACAGCCCACCCAAACATTCCAGAATTCCGAGAACCCTTTATGCCATGCTTTAAAAGACCACCCAACCTTAGAGACAATCTAATACGTGCAGACATTGGTCCTTTATCATCTGTGAAACAAATGTTCATATCTCGTCCCAAAATGGGGACATATCCGTGCTTGCACTGTGCTCAGTGCAGCAATGTCCTTAAAGGTGACCGTTTTTACCACCCCCATACAGGAAAAACGTTTCATATCAAACAATTCTTCACATGTGACACGTCCTTCGTTATATACCTCATCAAGTGCCCGTGTGACTTATTGTACATCGGGGAAACTACCCTCCCGGTTAGAGAAAGGATTTCAAAACATAAGTCCACTATCCGTTGTGCAAACTTACTTCTTCCTGTTCCACATTACTTCCACTTACAGGGACACACCATTTCTCAGTTAAAATTCCAGGTGATTGACCATATACCTCCATTAAGACGCGGTGGTGATCGGATCTTATTACTTGAAAAACGTGAATCATATTGGATCCACACTTTGGAAACACTCACTCCCAAGGGTCTTAACAGGGACTATGATGTACTATCATTTATTTAGAAAGTAAGATATTCTCTAATTATGTTATTTCTTTTTCCTCAGAGCCGCCTATATTGACCACAGGAATCTGTTTTGAGCACTTATATCCTCACCAATCAACTTTCCGTCCTCTATCTGCACCATTAGAGACTGTATTAGCGATCCCACTTGATAATCTATACTGAGCATGCGCTACCTTAAAACACACCTCCATATTTATGCAACATTGTGACGCATATGGAACGCACACCTCACTTCCGGTTACGTCACTTCCGGTGGCACGCTCTGATCCAGGAAGTCTCACACGTGGATTAGCGTCTATAAGAAACAGTCACAGGTAACCCACACTGCACTCATCCAGCGGTGGACACCGCGATATCTACTGCCACAGGGTAAGATAAAACGGACCTTTATACAGCGCTTCTCCACTAGCGTTCACTGCTCAAATATTTACATATCCACTGAGCATACTTTTTATTCCAGGCTGCAGCATATGCCCAAGCATAAGATTGATCAGTTTCTTATTACGGGTAACTCTCTCTTCATATTTGTCTCACGCCCACACTGCGTGGAAACTATTAATCACATGGAATATATATATATATTTTTTCAGTCACCATAGGCTGGTATCTACCTATCTGAGCACATCACGCACGCCTGTCTTTGTGTTTCATGGTACGTACATACACTTTGTGTTTAATACAAGCAGAATGGATATCTCTTGCATAGTAACTATGATAAATTATTCCGCAGCACACTAAACTAGCGGTGGAAACCGTGCCAATCCCAATTCCTGGGTAAGCATAGCGGCAATATAACAATCACTTGCACAGAAAATATCTAATTATCTGTATCCATGATATCACCCATACTTTCAGGTCACTATAGGCGATAAACCTGCTCTGAAATACATTTAGAATTTTCTGTATATACGGTATGTGCATATTCTTTAATGGGTATACGATGTATTGAAATGACTGAACCATTTTTGCTTCTTCCTATACCGATGTATTCCATAATTAATCTATGCTCCACTTGTATATACTTTATTTGCATATGTATGCAACCCCTTTTGTTTGATTTTTGTTGTATCATTTATTCTTGAACAGTTACTGATGAAGGTCCTACTGGACCGAAACGTTTGACATCATTGAACTGAATAAAAACGTCATAATTATCCTTAAGTTGAGTGCCGAGTTTTTTAGATATATTATATGGTTTGGGAACTTACTCTGGCACCTCCCTTTTTCCTTTGAGTAACAGTGCACACGCTTTATTATTAACTATAATGTCTCTTGCTATATCCTCTAGCGAGGAAACGTTGTTTCAGATCTTCTGCTCTACTCTCATAATCACTGTCCGAGGAACAGATACAGCAAACCCGTAAGAATTGACCTGTTGGTATTGATCTAATGACCTGCGGCGGATGGGCTGATTGAGCATGCAAGAGTGAATTAGTAGAGGTGGCCTTTCGATATAAATCGGTTTGTAAAAAACCGTTAACCCCTCTCTGCCATCAGACGTACTATTCCGTCCATGTGACCCTGGACCTAATTCCCATGGACGGAATAGTACGTCATAGGCGATCAGCTGCGCTCCCGGGGGGAGCGTAGCTGATCGCCGCCGGGTGTCAGCTGTATATCACAGCTGACACCCAGCACTATGTGTCAGGAGCGGTCACGGACCGCTCCCGGCACATTAACCCCTAGCACACCGCGATCAAACATGATCGCGGTGTGCCCGGGGCACAGGGGAGGATCGCGCAGGCAGGGGCTCCCTGCGCGCCCCCCTGAGACCCTCAGAGCAGCGCGATGTGTCGCGCTGTTCCGAGGGTCCGTCCTCCCTCCAGGTCCCCGGATCCAAGATGGCGCCGGGGTCCTGCAGGGAGGCGGCTTCCTCAGTGCCTGCTGAGAGCAGGCGCAGAGGAAGCCTGGAGCGATGCCAGAGCGATCGCTGGTGTGACAGAGTGCTGTGCACACTGTCACACCAGCGATCTGCTAAAATACTGTGATGTCCCACCCTGGGACAAAGTACAAAAGTTAAAAAAATGAAAATAAAAAGTGGTAAAAAAAATCATCAAAAAAAAAAAAATATTCCCCAATAAATTCATTTCTTCCTGTAAATAAAAAAAACAAAACAATAAAAGTACACATATTTGGTATCGCCGTGTCCGTAACGACCCCCCCTATAAAACTGTCCCACTAGTTAACCCCTTTAGTGAACCCCTTAAAAAAAAAAAAAACTAAGCAAAAAATCAATTCTTTATCATCATACCGCAGAACAAAATGTGGAATAACATGCGATCAAAAAGACAGATATAAATAAACATGGTACCGCTGAAAACGTAATCTTGTCCCGCAAAAAACGAGCCATCACACAGCATCATCAGCGAAAAAATAAAAAAGTTATAGCCCGCAGAATAAAGCGATGCAAAAATAATGATTTTTTATATAAAATTGTTTTTATTCTATAAAAGCACCAAAACATAAAAAAATGATATAAATGAGGTATCGCCATAATCGTACTGACCCGAAGAATAAAACTGCTTTATCAATTTTACCACACGCGGACGGTATAAACGCCTCCCCCAAAAGAAATTCATGAATTGCTGATTCTAACCTCCCAAAAATCGAAATAAAAAGCGATCAAAAAATGTCACGTGCTCAAAAATGGTACCAATAAAAACGTTACCTCGTCCCGCAAAAAATAAGATCTCACATGACTCTGTGGGCCAAAATATGCAAAAATTATAGCTCTCAAAATGTGGTGATGCAAAAAACTACTTTTTGCAATAAAAAGCGTCTTTTAGCGTGACAGCTGCCAATCACAAAAACCCGCTATAAATAGTAAATCAAACCCCCCTTTATCACCCCCTTAGTTAGGGAAAAATAATAAAATTAAAAAAATGTATTTATTTCCATTTTCCCATTAGGGTTAGTGTTGCGGCTAAAGTTAGGGTTAGGATTGGCGCTAAAGTTAGTATTAGGGTTATGGTTGGGATTAGGGTTAGGGGTGTGTTAGGGTTAGGTTTGTGGTTAGGGTTGGGACTAGGGTTAGGGGTATGTTGGGGTTAGGGTTGGAGTTAGAATTGGGGGGTTTCTGCTGTTTAGGCACATCAGGGGCTCTCCAAATGTGACATGGCGTCTGATCTCAATTCCCGCCAATTCTGCGTTGAAAAAGTCAAATGTGCTCCTTCACTTCTGAGCTCTGCCATGCGCCCAAGCAGTAGTTTACCCCCGCATATGGGGTATCAGCGTACTCTGTACCCCAAGAGTTATTGTGCAATTTGTCCTATTTCTTCTGTTACCCTTGGGAAAATAAAAAACTGGGGGCGACAAAATCATTTTTGTACAAAAAAAAAATGATTTTTTGTTTTTTACGGCTGTATGTTATAAATTTTATGTGAAGCACTTGGGGCTTCATAGCGCTCACCGCACTTCTAGATAAGTTCCTTGTGGGGTCTATTTTCCAAAATGGGGTCACTTGTGGGGGGTTTCCACTGTTTAGGCGCATCAGGGGCTCTCCAAATGCGACATGACGCCCCCAGACCATTCCATCAAAGTCTGCAATCCAAAACGTCACTACTTCCCTTCCGAGCCCAGACGTGCACCCATACAGTCGTTTTCTCACACATGTTGGGTATCAGCGTACTCAGGACAAATTGGACAACAACTTTTGGGGTCCAATTTCTCCTGTTACCCTTGTGAAAATAAAATATTGGGGGCGAAAAAATCATTTTTGTAAAAAAAAAAAAGGATTTTTTATTTTTACAGCTGTACGTTATAAACTTCTGTGAAGCACTTAGGGGTTCAAAGTGCTCAACATACTTCTATATAAGTTCCTTGTGGGGTCTATTTTCCAAAATGGGGTCACTTGTGGGGGGGTTTCCACTGTTTAGGCGCATCAGGGGCTCTCCAAATGCGACATGACGCCCCCAGACCATTCCATCAAAGTCTGCAATCCAAAACGTCACTACTTCCCTTCCGAGCCCAGACGTGCACCCATACAGTCGTTTTCTCACACATGTTGGGTATCAGCGTACTCAGGACAAATTGGACAACAACTTTTGGGGTCCAATTTCTCCTGTTACCCTTGTGAAAATAAAATATTGGGGCGAAAAAATCATTTTTGTAAAAAAAAAAAAAGGATTTTTTATTTTTACGGCTGTACGTTATAAACTTCTGGGAAGCACTTCGGGGTTCAAAGTGCTCACCACACATCTAGATAAGTTCCTTGTGGGGTCTATTTTCCAAAATGGGGTCACTTGTGGGGGGTTTCCCCTGTTTAGGCACATCAGGGGCTCTCCAAATGCGACATGACGCCCCCAGACCATTCCATCAAAGTCTGCAATCCAAAACGTCACTACTTCCCTTCCGAGCCCCGACGTGCGCCCATACAGTAGTTTACTCCCACATATTGGGTATCAGCGTACTCAGGACAAATTGGACAACAACTTTTGGGGTCCAATTTCTCCTGTTACCCTTGTGAAAATAAAATATTGGGGGCGAAAAAATCATTTTTGTAAAAAAAAAAAAGGATTTTTTATTTTACGGCTGTACGTTATAAACTTCTGTGAAGCACTTTGGGGTTCAAAGTGCTCACCACACATCTAGATAAGTTCCTTGAGGGGTCTAGTTTCCAAAATGGTGTCATTTGTGGGGGGTTTCCACTGTTTAGGCAGATCAGGAGCTCTCCAAACACGACATGGCATCCAGCCAATTCTGCGTTGAAAAAGTCAAACGGCGCTCCTTCCCTTCCAAACTCTGCCATGCACCCAAACAGTGGTTTACCCCCACATATGGGGTATCAGCGTACTCAGGACAAATTGCACAATAACTTTTGGAGTCTTGTTACCCTTGGGAAAATAAAAATTGGGGTGAAAAGATCAATTTTGTGGAAAAAATATGATTTTTTAATTTTACGGCTCTACGTTATAAACTTGTGTGAAGCACTTGGGGGTTCAAATTGCTCAACAAAGATCTAGATAAGTTCCTTAGGGGGTCTAGTTTCCCAAATGGGGTCACTTTTGGGTGGTTTCCACTGTTTAGGCACATCAGGGACTTTCCAAATGCAACATGGCGTCCAATCTCAATTCCAGCCAATTTTGGTTGGAAACAGTCAAATGGTGCTACTTCCATTCCGAGCTCTGCCATGCGCCCAAACAGTGGTTCCCCCCCACATATAGGGTATCAACGTACTCAGGACAAATTGGACAACAACTTTTGAGGTCCAATTTCTCCTGTTACCTATGGGAAAATAAAAAATTAGTGACTAAGAGATAATTTTTGTGGGAAAAAAATAGGATTTTTTATTTTCATGCCCGGGCATTATAAACTTGTGTGAAGCACTTTGGGGTTCAAAGTGCTCACCAAAGATCTAGATAAGTTCCTTAGGGGGTCTAGCTTCCAAAATGGGGTCAATTGTGGGGGGTTTCCACTGTTTAGGCTCATCTGGGCACTACAAACGGAACATGACCCCCATCAATGTTTGCATTCCAAAACGTTACTGCTTCCTTTCCAAGCCCTGCCGTGCGCCCAAACAGTTCCCCCCCCACATATGGGGTATCAGCGTACTCAGGACAAATTGGACAACAACTTTTGGGGTCCAATTTCCTTGGGAAAAATCAAAAATTTGGGACTAAAAAATCATTTTTGTGGAAAATTGATTTTTTTTTTTTTCACACCCAGGCATTATAAACTTTTGTGAAACACTTTGGGTTCAAAGTGCTCACAACAGATCTAGATAAGTTCCTTAGGGGGTCTAGTTTCCAAAATGGTGTCATTTGTGGGGGTTTCCACTGTTTAGGCGCATCAGTGGCTCTCCAAACACGACATGGCGTCCAACCTCAACTTCAGCCAATTTTAGTTTGAAAAAGTCAAACGGCGCTCCTTCCCTTACGAGCTCTGCCATGTGCCCAAACAGTGGTTTTCCCCCACATATAGGGTATTGGCGTACTCAGGAGAAATTGCACAACAACTTTATTGCCCATTTCTCCTTTACCCTTGTCAAAATAAAAAAAAGTTTGTAAAAGATCTTTTTTGTGGCTAAAAAGTTAAATATTAATTTTTTCCTCCACGTTTGCTTCAGCTCCTGTGAAGCACCTGAAGGGGTAATAAACTTCTTGAATGTGGTTTTGATTACTTGAGGGGTGCAGTTTTTGAATGGTGTTCACTTTTTGGTATTTTCTGCTATATAGACCCGTCAAAGTGACTTCAAATGTGAGGTGGTCCCTAAAAAAAATGGCTTTGTAAATTTTGTTGTAAAAATGAGAAATCATGGTCAACTTTTAAACCCTTATAATTTCCGAACAAAAAAAAATTTTGGTTCCAAAATTGTGCTGATGTAAAGTAGACTGTGGGAAATGTTATTTCTTAACTATTTTGTGTGACATATTTTCTCTGTTTTAAGGGAAAAAAAAATTCAAAGTTTGAAAATTGCAAAATTGTGTTTTTTCAAAAATAAATGCAAGTTATATCGAAGAAATTATACTTCTAATGTGAGTACAATAGTCACGAGAAAACATTCTCAGAATCACAAGATCGTTGAAGCGTTCCAGAGTTATTACCTCATAAAGAGACAGTGGTCAGAAATTTGTAAAAATTGGCCCGGTCTTACGTGCAAACCACCCTTGGGGTGAAGGGGGTTAATATCTCTTTTACTGTGACGTCCAGAAAATCAATGAAATCACTATGGCATTTAATGTCAATCTCAAATTGAGAACAATTATTGTTTTAATTTCCTCAAAAATGTTTTTAACCTGCACCGACGTTCCCTGCCAGATCAAAAAGACATCATCGATTGTACCGTGCCCAAAAAAGAACGCGGGTCCATGATGTGTGATGATCTGACAGAAAAGGTCCCTCTCCCACAGCCCAGGAACAAATTAGCGTATGAAGGCGCAAAGGCTACCCCCATAGCTGTTCCTGGGCTGTAGGTAGAGGGAGTCCAAAATAGAAAAAAGTTATGTTTAAGTGCAAAGTCTAATAATTGCTTAATGAATTGGACTTCATCTCAGCAAAATTAGTCAAATTTAAACAGTTATAATGCCGCCTTTAAGCCATCCTCATGCCTAATGCTCGTATATAGAGCTCCACGTCACAGGTCCCCAACATTGATCCACTGTCAACATTAAGAGAGTCAATTTTCCTAGGAAGTCGCCTGTATCCCGGATATAAGATGGCAATGTCTCGTTGGGTTTAAGCTGGGCATCAATGTTTTTTCAGACTTTCTCTAAAAAATTACCCCCCTGAGACAATGGGTCTTACCTGGGGGTTTCATGATTCTTGTGAACCTTTGGTAGAAGGTACAGGTAGGCACCTTTGGTTTAGACCACAGAGGGCATCGCAGGGGTTTAGTATCACCCCTTGGCCCTGTGTGTATCAAAATCTTTAGTAAGTTTCACTAGCTATGTGCTTAAGGGATTATAGAAAGTCTTTAATAATTTGTTTCTTTTTAGTTGGCGATACGCTTCTGCCTCATAAAGCTTACATGGCCACCGACCACGTTCCCACCCTTGTCCGCCAGTTTGAAGACCACGTCTTGTAGTTGTTTTTATTTTTTGATACTATTACGCTCTTCAGAGGTCAAGTTGTCTCTATAAATACCTGATGGTATCTGTTTCAATTCCTCTGAAACTAACTGGACAAAAAGGTCTACATTCGGACGGCGGGACAAAGGTGGGAACTTACGTGACTTTTGGTGTAAACAGTCAGGTATCTTACCCATATCTCCCCCTCATGCTCCCTGGCCAATTCTTCAAGGTTTGCAGTGCTATTGTTCCTTCATTGGTTGGAAAATCTGATGCAAATCTTTATTGTGACCATTTTGAAATTAGTGACCGGACCAAAGATTATGGAGATCCTTAGTTACTGTAAAAAGGTTCAAAACGTGAGCTTGGTGAGAAAGTAAGACCCCTAGAGAGAAGAGACAAGTCAAGTGCAGAGAAACATGATTGGACAGATTAATTACCTTATGGTCCTCATGGTCCTTTTTAGACTGTTTTGGCCTATTACTCCTGGCCGACGCTCCCATTGGCATGTATTATTTTTCTTTCCTAACCGAGTATTATATGGTACCGGAGGATGTTGAAGCTTCTGATTTGTCCCCTTGTTGAGGACAAAGATATATAGACAAGATCTCTCGTTGTCTTAGGGTTCGTGGTAGTTTTCTCCACCGGTAACTCGCTTTTGGGCATAGTCAGAGGTATCTCTGGCTAGTTTTTTAGATTGTGTTTCTTGAATCTGTTTTTCCAGGAATCAAGACAGGATTCCATTTGTTCATTAAATGAATTAATTTGTCGCCGGAAAGGAATTTTAACATTGCATAAGCAACATTAAATCTTTTTCTATATTTTCAATAACATTTTGATTACGTGCAATGAGAAGCTCCATAAATTTGAAGGAACTGTTGTTGCATACCTCTTCCCATTTAGTTATAAAACTATGATCTTCCACAGGGGAAAGGCGGGAAGACTTGTACCACGCGGAAATCATTTGTTTGTCAAGATAATTTTCTAAGAATGCTGTGTTCCACCAGCCCTTCGTACGTTTATGCAAGAGACGTTTTTGTATTTATCCTGCAGTCAGTAAAATTTCTCTGACCATCTGTTATCAGCATGGGAAGACCCATTTGAAACACCTTATTGAGTTTCGTTTGAACACACAAGTATAAAAAGTCAAATATTTTATTGGAAAATTACTTAATAATGAAACACAAATAAAAAAGTTGGAGATCAGAAAAAAGGCACACAATCCACAATATAATCTAAATGAGGTTGCACAGACAAATATAACCCAAAGAGACAAGTACCAATGCTCCTCAGACTCAAGGGACAGTGCTAGTTAGACTAAATAATCACCAAAATAGTCCATGAGTAAGCATAGAACAAAGATGAAAGTGCAAAACATAATTTACCTCTAGTGGGTCGTGGTGCAGCCCCAACATACGTTTCGGCTCTGCAGCCTTCTTCGGGGGTGGCATCACACCAACAGGAGCAGGTTTTTATATATGTATTGTACCAATGAGGGGAGACGCCATGTCAAAATCTTTCGTAACAATGATGTAGATTGGTCCAGAGATATAGTGAAAACTAATCTGTATGGTCCGACACTTGTCCAATAGGAGGCCCAAAATGTGGAAGGTGTGGATCTGTCGACAATCCACCATCCACACAATGCACCACATATCCCAAGATGCCTTAGATGGACACTTTGCGATACAAGCACACAATCGCCACAAAATAAGCGAGCCATGTAAGCCTGTCGCCATAGCGGCGCACCCTGCACCGACAGACACAGCCCAGGGCATCGGGTGGGCATCAGGGCGCCCGAGTCCCGAGAGCGAGCCAAGCTCCGCCACGTCTGACGCGGACAGAGCTGGGTCACATGATCGGGACACTGCGCCGAAAAGACCGCTCAACCGACACCCCGGAGCAGGCCAGCAGACGCGTGCGCACAGCAGACGGTCAAACCAATGGTAAATATACAAGAGGGTTACCTCATCTCCATAGTTCGCCCAAAAACAAGGGGCGATTGGACCCCTAACATAGCACATCTAAAAACATATATATGGATCAGTAACGCTTGGACTTAATATGCATACAATTCAATACACACAAATTATTTAATACACATCCCATAACGTGAATATAAGGCCAAAAAGTGGCATTACAAACATTATACATTACATATTTATTATATTCATTAAACAGATATCAAGTATGAATTAAGAACATTTGTAGGGATTGCATTAAACATCAAGTTTGATTTTGAATTGTAGCTTAGTGTTGAGCGATACGATACCGCAAGTATCGGCGATATTAGCTCTATCGGCCTTTTCGATACTTAGTTTCGATATTTTCCTATATCGTTACCGGAATCGGAAGTTCCCATAATTCTTTGAGAGGCAATGTGATTTTAGTCCAGCCAATGAGGATCCTAAGAATGTGGGGCACATCCTGTACTGCTGCGGTCATGTTAACAATGGCATGGCTGTGATTGGATGCTGAAATTATGTCAGAATGCACTATAAAAGCGCCGCCGGCCATTTTAGCGTCACTGTGCTGTGATATTCAGTAAGGGGACAGAACGCTGCTGTGCGACTCTGACGGACAGTTAGAGATTGCGATTTAGTGTACTGTGTGTAGGCAGGCTAGCACCAACCGCTGTGTAAAGCTTCTTTTGCCTTGCAGTGTTGTTTTAAACAGCTCTGCAAGGTGTGTGTGAGTGCAGGTGACGCTGTAGTTTGCTCTGCATGCAACGCTGTTGTAGCATCTGCGGTGTCACTCACAGACTCTTTTTTTTTCTTCAGTGTAATTCTTGCAGCTCATGCAATTTAACTATTAGTGTGACGCGCTTCCATCCGATCCAATACTTGGTTGCAAACACTATAGAAGTAGACAAAGGAGTAGCCTTTCACAGATTGTGAACAGTTGTGTTTCAGTGTTCACTTCAGTCTGTGTTTTTTATTTTTTGAGTGACATCACGCTCCAGTTATTGTTCCAAGCCTGCTGTTGTACTCTGCTGAGCGTGTCTCAGTGCCTCATCCTTTTTTCATTTATCTCCAATTGGTTCTGCCTCCATTCCATTTTAAAATATTAATCTATTAGTGTGACGCGCTTCCATCCGTATCCAATACATTGGTTGCAAAACACTATAGAAGTAGACAAAGGTTAGCCTTTCAAGATTGTGAACAGTTGTGTTTCAGTGTTCCTTCAGTCTGTGTTTTTTATTTTTTGAGTGCAATCACGCTCCAGTTACGTTCAAGCACTGTGCTTGTACTCTGCGAGCGTGTCTCAGTGCCTCATCCTTTTCATTTATCTCCAATTGGTTCTGCTCCATTGCATTTAAAAATATAATCTATTAGTTGAACGCGCTTCCTCCGTATCCAATACATTGGTTGCAAACACTATAGAAGTATGACAAAGGAGTAGCCTTTCACAGATTGGCAGTGTGTTTCGTGTTCATTCGTCTCGCGTAATAACCACACTTAGGCCTTATAACTTTTCTGACTTTCTTTATCAATCTCCAAGATGAAGAAGGCAGGAGTAAGGCTGTGGTCTGGCCGTGGAGTTTCAGCAGGGAAGGACGGGTGATTCTGGGGCTGCGCCGCCCTCAGTGAACAGATCCACCTTTATCCCCGTGAGCGTTCTTTATGCGCACTTTGGTAGGAGTCGGCGTGCCCCCTGCTGGGAAGAAAAATTGAACCGTTTTTGTTTGGATGCAGCCAAGCATCGACTTCAATTCCTTCCACCCCCTCTCAGGAACCCAACACTGTTGAGCACCCATCTTTGTTCCGGCCCCTTCAAATTGCCCAGGAGTCAGGAGTTCTGTCAGGAGCCGCGGTCCTGCTTCTGTTCTAAGAATTTGGCTGAAACACGGGACAGGCAAGCAGTCTGCAATTGAAGAAGACGGAGTATGCAGTATGCGAACAGCGTGTCTCTCCAATTGAAGGGCGGGTGAGCCGTGCCATGGACAGCACACCGCGAACCATTTATGATGTTGTGAACTCGGTGCCAGGTTTGTGGAGATGGTGCTGCCCAACTTCCAACCAGCGGTGTTGGAAGGGGTAGTGGAGGGAAGTCGAGACCCAACATGGCGGGCAACAGGAAGGTGGTGGGCACTCTGAGGAAGGATTGCCCACGGTACAAAGAGGAGGGAGAGGTGGCCAACTCGCTTGCCTTAGCCTCCAGTTTGGCACCTGTTGGGGCAGTTCTTTTGAAATTTCAAAATTGGCGCTCCCATACTTGCACTTGCGTGGTCCTTTTTTGAAGATTGTAGATGTATTTGCTATGTTCAATGCAAGCTTTGAAGCAAAAAGTTAAAAGAGGTAAAAATACAGTAACCTTGGATACCCAAATATGGGAAATGTAGGACAAAGCCGTTCTGAGTTACAAAGACACCTGGAGATGTAGGCCACCCAGCAGCACCTACAATCTTAGGTCGTGTTCGGCCTCTACCTCCACACCGCTCAACCACGGTTCGGCTTCCTAACAGGTTCCATGAAGAACCTCGGTCACTGTTGTCCAAACAAACTGTTATTCCACCCAAGCAGAATCAAGTCTGTCACACTCCGAACAAAAAACAGCCACGGAACCCGGCATGGGAAAAGAGGCCTATCGGAAACCATCCCCCGACAAGGTTGAATGCTGGATTGCAAAACTCCGCCCTTGAAATGTGTCATTAGGGCTGGGGGGAGATGCAGTTTCGGAACTTTATGGTTGGCAGTCCACATATAATGTTGCCAAGCCGATTTTATTTCAGCAGGCAAGCTGTCCCTGCCTGCAAAAAATGTAGGGAAACTTAAACAGCGCTACAAAACGCCGTCAGTAGAGGGTCACCTGACCACCGATGCGTGGACCAGTACCCATGGCCAGGGACGAAACCTTCCCTCATGCCCATTGGGTCAATGTTGTGGAGCCGGTACAGATCTTGCCGTGGCCCCCTGTACGTGTTCTCCAACTCCCAAGGATTGCAGGAATCCAGTTGTACACATTGATTCTCCTCCTACTCCAGTTCCTCAGAACATCGCTGCACGAGCCGTCAGGTATACCTCCACAGGACCGTGAACGTTACCTTTGCGACCGATAGGCACGCCGTGGCCAAACGTCAACAGGCCGTCCTGAAATTAAATTTCCATGGGGAATCGAAAGCCACACGCCCGGAGCTCTGGGATGCCCATCAAGCAGGAGAGGATGGTGGTTTTTGTCGAACCCAGCCAGGCTTGGTAGTGTTGACAATGGCCGAAATCGGTGGCAGTCTGGGCCTTGGCAACCTCAACTCACATACATGTCGGCATTGCTCAACTTGGTGTGCAGAGTTTTTTTGGGGTATCCGGATTTATGCACTGCTGACAAGGTCCCCCAAGATGCCCACTTTCGACGTTCCAGCATGGCCAAATCGCGATGGCAGCTTCAAGTCGATTTCGCCTTCGAACTCGTCAATTGCGTACCCCCAGGTGGAATTCCCGTTACTTTGTTGGAGGGTTTTGTGAGCAGCCAGCAGAAAAGGAGTATCAGCTGAACGGCGCAATCAACTCGCAATTTGCGCCGTTCACCTTCACCACTACGAGTGGGCCTCTATGAAGGAATCTGCGACGTTTTTGGTGCGTTTGAGTCTCCGGCGGATGGCGGTGCAGATGGCCTGTCAGAGACTGCCCCCCTTATCTGCCTGTTCAGAAATCCTGAAAGCATAAAGGAAGGGTTTTGGAAAGGGGAGGTGAGGGTCACAAATTCAATTACCTTCAGGCAGTCGCGCACCTGGTTCCTCACAAAGGGGGGGGCCACTTTGTGAGGAGAATGAGGAGGAGGAGGAGTAAATTGGGAGGAAGAATCCCAACAGGGGGGTACACAATGCCTAGTCAATGTAGGCGAGGGTGGGGTGATGCGGGGGCAGAGAAAGCCTCTTCCAGAGGCCCTTTGTTGGCGTTGGGAGTCTGCGCACATGGTTGATTTCATGCTTCAGTGCCTGAAACGACTGCCGCATCCCCCACATTCCACCACGTCAGATTATTGGGTGTAACCTCCTAGACCCTCGTACCGGGAAAAACTTACAAACCCCATCCCACCGGTTAACCGGGCCGTAAAATCAGGAGTTCCAAACACAATGGTGCAATCCATAGTTGACATTCGCTTTAACAAAGCACTGTGCCGTCGAGGCGTGTGACACCTCTACAACAAATGGGGGAAGCACGCCTTGCACAGGGCAAGAGTGTATGTACAAATGTGGCAAAGTTTTTGTGACAGGCGCAAGGTCTAACCATCCGGCGCCCCATCCGACCAGGAAGAAACTTTCGTTAGATGGTGACAGGCACTTGGCTTTCCTCTAAGTGTACTCCCCAGTTGCCCCCTTCCCCTTTAAATTTTGGGGGGCTCTAAGTTGGTACATGGCCAGACTTGCCAGTAGCATGGAGGTGCTGGTTGCCCTGCTGCCAGTGTATTTCTAGAGGTCTTTGTGCGCAGGGTGGTGTATACAGACCGTCGCATCGACTTCCTCTGAAATGTAGCCGGCTTTTTTTCTGAAAATGAACAAGGCTGGTTCACCGAATTTGCCGTCCGTTTTCAGATTAAATAACTTTTTGGCAACGTTTTTCCATGTCTCCTGTTATGTTCATCTTTACCACCGAACTTACTCCTGGGCCAACCCGCCATTTGTTGTCGTAAGTAATTGGAGGGGTACTGACTCCGGCCGCCTGGTTACAGACGAAAGCTGTTTCCTGGCGGTGAACGTCAATTAACCTCCAATAAGTTGTGCGTCGTGTTGCATTCGGGTTGCCGACTCTATGGTGCCGCAGTTTGGTGATTCCAATGTTGCTGTGGGATATGTAAATAAAGGGCGGTTTTCCATTGTGACAATGGGACAAGCACCACTGTAGGACTGTGTATTCGGTAATGCGGACGGCTTGCGTCCTGTCAACTTACATTTTCAAGGGTGCGTTTTCACCCGTCCGGGGTCCGTACCGCAACTGGTTTCCCCGTGCCTTTGGCCTTGCCTCCATCTCTGTATCCCAGTTCCCAAACGTTGCTGGTCCTTGGTATGTTTGGGAACAGGTACCTCTCTTAGTAACCGTGCACATAACGTCAGCTGGTACTGGTTGTGTCATTGCCTTTTTCCTTTCTGTACCCGCCGGGGTTTCCCCGCACAGTCAGCTGGCCCGTTACTTCCATTGTCTCTTGCCCATTATACCCGTCAGGGTTCGTAACGTCAGCTGTTTCTGGAAAATTTAGCGACCTTAAAACCACCCAGAAGAAGATGACGACAACAAGGACGACGAGCAGAGCCAACCAGCCGAAAACCATCACAAAGAAAAAATAAAAGATTCCCAGAAAGACACCAACAGGACAAAGAAGGTTAAGACAAAAACAAATAAGAAAAAGAGACAGAAAACAATAAGCAGAAGATCAAAAAGCAGAAGAACTGAAGTATAAGACAAAATGAAGAGCAAATAATGTCTAAATTTAAGCGAAGAAACTAAGAAAGGTTTTGGGGGTGACCGTTCCTCCTGTGGTGCCCGTGGAAAATGCCTGCGCGCAGGCTAAACTGAACACGGACAAATACTGTTTAATTTAAATCTTTTGTGACAGCAAGAACAAATAAAATTCAATTTTACAGTTCAAGTCGGAATCTCTGTCACAAATAAGATATGTTAAAGAAATGAAGAGGAAGAAGATGAAGAATTTTGAAAGAAGAAGTTAATAGTTTAAATAACAATATGAGTAATGTAAACAAAAAATGAATAGCAAGAAGTTTAAGAAAAGATTAAGAGGGAAGATGAAGAAAATTGATGAGAAAGTGATGCTGCTGCTGAAGTAAGAAGGAGAAGTGTGGAACTGGCAAAAGTTAAAAAGGTGAAGAGCATGGAAGTTTGAAATTTTCATATTTGCCAAAATAGAAAAAAGGTTAAAACTTGTCAATTTGTTACCATCCAAACGTTTTAAAAAAAAATTATTAATCTATTCCATGCATTGGGTTAAACATGTATGCCTTTTTTTCTCCTCAACCCCCCAATACATTTTACATTAGTCTTTGTTGTTTTCCTTAGTCAATTAACCAAGGCAAAATGTTTTTTTTTTAATGTCGATATTTGGTTCCCTAGCTTCATTGGACTTCCGGTATCGGAAGGATACGACGATTTTATGTACGCGATACCATTCCGATCCAAAATTTTTTAGATATCGGCAGTATCGCTCAACACTAATTGTAGCACGTGACAATCCAAAAGGGGTTCCATAACTTCAATATAGGAGGGAATCAGAGGGCCACACTTGTTTTCCAAATGCATCTTGACGTGTGGGCACACATGGAGTTATTTTCAAAGAGTCAGTCATGTAAAGAAAAACCTGCTCAATAACAACAAAAGATAAAAATAAATAAAATAAAAACAAATATTCGGAAATTAACCCTTAGTGATAGAGCCATTTTGAGTTAATGAGGGCCATTTTTACAATTTGACCACTGTCACTTTATAGGTGTAAGCTTTTGGGGATATGCTCTGGGATCGCCGTCCGGGAGAGGAGTGGCACGGAAAAGTTCTTCCGACGGGTTTTCTTTAAAAATGGCCGCAAACCATTTTATTAAAGCCACACAAACAGAACAATAAAACCAAACATAAACATAACCTGGGCTTGTCCACCCTTATACACTTAGATAATTTCCCCTCTATCCGGGTCCAGACCTAACAGCCTGTCCCCAAAACAACATATGTTCAGTAGTTCCAGCTGGAGTTTCACAGACTCCTCCTTGTTGGAAGGATATCCAAGTCCGACTTGAAAGTCCCCTCCTTTCAGCGGCCCCCATGGATTCTCACAGAGACTACTCCTGGGCCGGGGTACACGACACCCAGACTGGGGAAGCTAACTCCTGGAGACCCTTCTTGTCCTGGACTCCTGTCCAGAATAAGCGAGCTTCTGTTGTGTTCGAAACCTACTTCTGGTTCCAATTAACACCTGAGTAGTTTCAGGCCTGAGCTCAAGGTGTAATGAATGTAAGGTGTAGTGACCTTTCTTACCACGGTTTACAAAGCCTACATTTCCCTTATACCCGTCAGCAAAGTATCAGGTGAAATGTACCCCATTCAACACCAATACCTCACTGTTCAAAGGTTTAAATCTGGAACGCTTTACGGCAGTGATTCTGAGAATGTTTTTTCATGACATATTGTACTTCATTTTGTGGAAAATTTTATTGAATGACTGTGTTTTTTAAAAAAAACGGAAATATGGCCAAAATTTTGAAAATTTTAACAATTTTCAAAATTTAAATTTTTATGCCCTTAAATCAGAGAAATGTCACACAAATTTTTTAATAAATAATTTCCACATGTTATTTCATCAGCACAATTTGGGACCAAAAAATTTTTTTTTTTACAATTTAAGGGTTAAAAGTTGACCAGCGATTTCTCATTTTTAAACACCATTTTTATTTTTGGGACCCCCCACCATTTGAATATTTGGGGGTCTTACATAAAAATTTTTCCCAAAATGCATCATTCTAAAACGCACCCCTCAGGTGTCAAAACCAATTCAAGAATTTAATTAACCCTTCGTGCTTCCAGGAACGGAAAAAATTAAAGTTAACTTTTTTTGCAAAAATTTACTTCGGAACCTATTTTTTTATTTTCACAATGTTAAAAGAAAAAACCACAAAATTTGTTGTGAATTTCCGAATAACCATTCCCCCTATTGGGGGTAAACCACTTTTTGGGCGAGGCAGGGTTGCAAGGGAAGGAGGACATTTACTTTTTCAAGCAGAATTGGTGTTCCATTCGCGTTTGTAGAGGCCCTGTGTGTTAAAACTGGAAACCCATCAAAGTGACCCCATTTTTGGAAATAGACCCCCTAAGGAACTTTTAGTGTTGGTGGCACTTTAACCTCCAAGGCTTCACAGAAGTTTATAATAGAACGGAAAATAAAAAACTTTTTTTTCCCAAAAACCTCTTTTCCCCCAATTTTTTTTTCCCAAAGGACAATACCCAAAAGTTTTTTGTGCAATTTGCCCTGAGCATGCGATACCCATATGTGGGGTAAACCACTGTTTGGGGCTTGGCAGAGCTTGGAAGGGAAGGAGCGCTGTTTGACTTTTTCACGCAGAATTGGCTGGACGATGTCGTGTTTGTAGAGGCCCGTGTGTCTAAACAGTGGAAACCCCCACAAGTGAACCCCATTTTGGAAATTTACCCCCAAGGAAACTTATCTAGATGTGTGGTGACACTTTGACCTCCAAGTGCTTCACAGAAGTTTAATCTCCGGGTATGAAAAAAAAAAGTCATTTTTTTCCACAACCGATCGTTTAGTCCCCAATTTTTATTTTCCCAAGGGAACAGGAGAAATTGACCACCAAAATTGTTGTCCAATTTTTGAGTACGCTGATACCCCAAATGTGGGGTGGGCCACTGTTTGGGCGCACGGCGGGCTTGGGAAGGGAAGGAGCG